>CM031600.1:39296991-39299491 GCA_018398815.1 Conus ventricosus
TGAGGAGGGAGGCGTGGCGGGGGGGGGGTGGGGGGAGGGGAGGAGGGGGGGGGGGGGTCGCAGAGATGGAACACAGAAGTGAGACGGACTGGTAAGAGTGCGTTAGGGGGGGGTGAGGGGGGGGGGGGGGGGGGGGGGGGGGGGGGGAGGGGGGGGGGGGGGGGGGGGGGCGGGGGGGGGGGGGGGGGTAGCTATCACGGTCAGTTGGCTCTGCTACCGAGCAGATGAAAGAGACGAACCAGAAACACAGGCCTCGCTACGTTCTGGGCGATGTATTTTACGAGACTGTGGATGCGGTTGAGTGCGATGCAATCGAGCCTGGTTTAGCCCAAAGACTTTTTTTTCTCCAAGGCGATGTTAAAGAATGACCAGGAACGTTGCTGAAACATTGTGCGTCACTTTGACGTTTTGTTTGAAAATAAATGCATCATTACAAAACAAAATGTATCATCAACACACTTTATGTTCGTTATGATGAATGCTGCCAGGAACGACATCTTTGATACCGCAGGTTCTTCATGCGCCATAATATGTCCTTGCTGTGTACACCCAATCTCTCTGCTTCTCGCCTCATCCACAAGACTACAATCTCGAACGCAATCGGTGTGGAACCTTCAACAAGTGGCAGCATCGCCCAGCCTTTCACGCTCAAAAATGGAACTGCTTTCCTTCACCTTGTTTGAGGTTCTGATACTTTAGTAATGGATGCAGTGGCACTTCTGCGTCAGACCAAGCCGTACGAGTCGTGGTAGAAGCGGAAACACCTTTTCAACAAACCGAATGGGTATTTCGTTTGACAGGTCCGTGAGGTCTCGCTTCGTTCACTAGAGAGACAGCGCCATGCAGACGACCTTTTAATCCTGTTTGTCAGAACTGCCCACACCTCTTTCTCTGGGCTGAGGGCGGGCACAGCAGGGTCGTTATGTGTTGCAGTCGCCTCCATTGCTCCTGCCACAGGATTTGTCAATGGAGGCAAGGTCTCCTTGGAGGACGTATGGCCCCGCAGGAAATACTCACAGAAGAGAAGGTTGGAGACCAATACTTTCAGAACGTTGAAACGACACTTTCATTTACTGAAGCGATCTTGCAGGAGTCACCTTCAGCAGGCATTCACTACACGGCAGTATCAACGTGTGTTCAGTATCGCAGAGACTCTTGTCTCACCTTTTCATGGTCACTAACACATAAACAAAATCCAAGAAAATTAGATCTAGGTGCTGACATCTGCTCTCCCCCCTCCTCCCCCCCCCCTCCCCCCCCCCCCCCCCCCCCCCCCCCCCCAAGAAAAAAAGTTGATGCCTTTACTTCCGTTTTCTAGTGCTCGTACAACCGATAGTTAAAAAGAAATTTTCAACAGGAACAAACATACGAAAGGTGACGTTGTTAGATAGGCACTCAAGGACTGACCAGCGCGTGGTCGGACATCTGCTTTGTTGTAGCCACGAGACCCTCTTCTTCAGTTCTCTCATCTTAGTCACTGATTCATTTACCCATCGGATTTGAACCATGCGCAGTGCGGTCTCAAAACTTAGCGGATGTGGTGTAGCGTATATTGTCTAATCCGCACGCAGTGACATCTCCTTGATGAAACTGAAACTCAAAGGTGACATGAGTTTAGTGTAGCGCTCCACAATGAGCCAGACAACAGTTTGGTATGAGGCCGTGTGTCTCAGTCCCATGAGTAAGTGAAAAGAGACAGAGACAAACTAGCTGTCTCTAGCCAGACAACAGTTTGGTGTGAGGCCGTCTGGCTCAGTCCCATGAGTAAGTGAAAAGAGACAGAGACAAACTAGCTGTCTCTAGCCAGACAACAGTTTGGTGTGAGGCCGTCTGTCTCAGTCCACTGAGTAAGTGAAAAGAGACAGAGACAAACTAGCTGTCTCTCGCCAGACTCGAGCCTCGACTCCTGAGATTCTTTCGCTTACCAGACTAGTGTGTTTACCACTGGGCCGCCTTTCGACATGACGTAAAGTAAACCACCAACGACACAATGGGCTGGTGGACTGTTCATGTCGGACGTAAAGTAAACCATCAACGACACAGTGAAATTGGGGACTGTTCATGTCTCATCTTCCCTGCCCCTTAATGGCCTTACCTTCAATCCACTTAGCCTGGATCACCCCTCCCCTCCCTGCCCCACCACTTCCCTCCCACCTCTATACACTGTCACGTCAGGTTTCATCCCAGTCAGCTAATCCTCACGCTTTTGTTTCTGTTCGTCAATGTACGTGGCCGTGTGCGTGCATCCATGCGCGCGCGCGCGCGTGTGTGTGTGTGTGTGTGTGTGTGTGTGTGTGTGTGTGTGTGTGTGTGTGTTGTGTGTGTGTGAGTGGTGAGTGTGTGTGTGTGTGGTGTGTGTGTGTGTGTGTGTGTGTGTGTGTGTGTGTGTGTGGTGTGTGTGGACAGGGTGGAGCGGAGATGGCAGATGACGCTTTCAGTAGCATAGCAGAATCAGAGAAGGACAACTTCACTGAACACCTCAACTCCATCAACCCCAAAA
>CM031600.1:39311991-39319491 GCA_018398815.1 Conus ventricosus
AGAGAGAGATTTGAGGGACGTTACTGGACTGCTGCCAAAGGTTGTTCTTTTTTTTTTTTTTTTTTTTTTTTTGCTGTCCCAACTTCTGCGCCCTCAGAGGCAGTGCACCCACACCGCTCATTCCGACACCCCGTCCACAGCTACAGCCCGATCGGCCCGCCGCACCCCAGGCACCGGCAATCCACAAGGGGCAGGCAATGTCGAGTCGTCAAGAGGCATCCCACCGGAGAAGACACTGCACTGCTGCCGAGTCACTTCGGTGGTGTTCAGTGGCGCTGTTCTGATCTAACATACGCAGGACACCACCTACTAAGCCCCTACTGACGACAATAATTGCTTAGTCGCGGAGCCGGCGTGAGTGAGCTCTCCCTCCGGAGGGCGCCACCACGTCCGTCCAACGACAGCCCCCATGGACTCGCCGATACGGTGACCCGACGGAACCAAACCAAGGCCACAGACGTGCAGAGGACATCGAAACTGAGGTCACCATGAGAGCAGGCATGAAGGGCCACAGAATTGAGACTTTTTTTTTATGCTGATCGATGAGAATGAGGATGATTAAGATGATGCTACGGATTTCCATTTCGGTCTGAGACTACATGACAGGGCTGTACTCTACGCTTCCTTTCATAATATATCCCGGCGTCAACCAGGCCGAGAGATACAGGCACCTGCAGTGTTGGTCAAGAAATTTGAGCAACACTCTCAGAAACGCATCCATTAAGTGGATGAAACTCGACTGTGTGGTCCCAGTCTTCCCAACTGAGTCCGCAGCAAACTCAACTCTGGGTAGGAGCCGGTCGGGGCAGAAAAACCCACATGACTCTGATGGGATTCGAACCCACGACCTCCCAGCCCGGGAGTCCGCGACGCTAACCACTTCGCCACGGCGGCTGGTCCAAAGGTTGTTCTTAGTTGAACCATAGTCTTTATGAAAAAAATGAGAGTAACAATTATGAACATTAATAGAGGTAGAAATGTGGTTCCACTGTACACCCCCAGAGCATCAGTAACTGCGTTGTCAAGGATTTAATCTGGGAAAAAGGTCACAACAATTAGTGAGCCTGGTAATTTTCATGACACTACAACTAATTAATAAGAAATGAAGAAGCACACCTTGAGATGACTATTTTGAAAACTAAAGCCTCCTTTGCATTTTTTCTTAGTTCAGTCCCAATGGAAGACCGCACATCGTGCCATGGTCAGAATCAGATCAATCTGGAAACCCCATTTTTTGCGCGTGTGTGTCTGAAGACTATGAACACTTTTCGGGATATGTTTGTTTGCTTAGTCCCAAACTGTAGACGCGCAGTTCACACTGGACTGAATACAAGCATGTCAAAGATATAGCGGGAACGGGTGCTTAAGAGGGCGGTTTTTGTTGGTGGTAGATGGTTTTAAAGAAGATGAGATATAGTGGAAATGTGTGTCATGACATGAACTTTTCATTCGGAGGTTACTGCTGCTATATACACTATGAAAACGAAAATTCCAGAAAAGAAGGTCTTTAGAAGGAGACAACATTGGTTGGATGACGGGTCCTGGGCAAGTGGGTGGTGACTTTTTTTTGTGGTTTCTCACTTTTCACTCAAGCTTACATTTTCATTTTAAAGATGTATCAAGCTTTTCACAACGACATCAATAGCTCTTTGTACAGTGCAGACCGCATTCCAGAAAATGTCTGGGAATGGGACAAAACAAACAAATTCCTTTTTATGTTCTTTTAGAGCAGGACAGCGTCATGCATGCACCTGTAGCTAGCTGTGAAAGAAGTCCAGTAAAAGATGACCAGTGGTCACTTCGAATTCAGTTGGTGAACCTCTTAAAAACTTCTTTGTCATAGGGAACAAACAGACTGCTCAAAAGTACCGCACGAACCGCACGTTTAATTCCGGTGAACACTGCGTATGTCTTCTGGAACGCCTGGCATAATCTCATTGGGACTGTCAAACCTTAGCGTGAGTCTTAGGGTGAGAGTGTAAAGAAGCAGAGACCACGACGTGCTATCTTTAGTTCACTGACGTCATCTCATTCTATGCTGTTAATCCAAACCGGTTCTGTTTGTTTAGCTGTGGGTCCCACAAAGCCATAAGCAGCCGAAAGACACTCCACAGGCATGTGCATGTGCGATAGCTGTGGGTCCCCCCCAAGCCCTACAGAGCCGAAGACACTCCACAGGCATGTGCATTGTTGCGATAGCTGTGGGTCCAAAGCCATAGCAGCGATGCACTCCACAGCATGTGCTGTGCGATATTTTCTTGCAGCAACTAAGAAAAACAGCAGTTTGTGTTTGTTCCCCTACCCCACCTTTCACTCCAGGTTTTTCCGACAGAGGTCTATGCCAAACATTGGCGGATTGCATTCACCATTGCAGAGAGGTCTGTGTGTGTGTGTGCTCTGCGTTCCGTGTCCTCATACGTTCACGTCCTCACAAAACTTGTACACACTGCAACTTGGCTAGACAAATCTGAGCAACCGAGTTTGTGATGAGATTCTTTCCATCTAAATCACTTTGTCAACATCGCTTTATTTGTTTTGAAGGATTATGGGAATAATTTCAGCGGGAAAAACTTAAGCTAAATTTGTCTTAGCCAAGTTCAGGTTTACGACGCTTTGGGCCGTCGTGAACTGCGGCAATGGGGATTTGATGACCCCCCCCCCCACTCCACGTGTGGCGGTATACTTAGCATGTCAAATGGTGCAAGCTAGCTAATGGTTTGTTACGTTGGCAGTCTTCGCGGCTAGCCAGCAAGACCAAGGCCTGCCGTCTGTCGACCAATCAGCGCGCTTTGCCTGTCGCTGACCGTGCTTTCTCTCATGTAGGTCAGGTTACTGTGTAGAAGACGCAGGTTGTTTCGCTCTATTTCGCCCATTCCCTTCTCGAACTCGTCGCAAGTTTGGTGCTCTCTCTCTCTCTCTCTCTCTCTCTCTCTTTTTTTTGAGTTCCCTTTCCTCAAGTCATGTGGAGGAATGAAAATATCAGGAAGTGGAAGAGGGAGGAAGATGTCAATATGAGCGCGGAGCAAAGGGCAGGGGGGGGGGGGGGGGGGAACCTTTTGATTTCAAACAAACAAAAATCCAACAAGACCGCTTTCTAAACCACGAAACCACCGAAGGGCACCCACTTCACTCGTGCATGAGAACCGACTTCTTGGTCCTCTTTCGTGCGCCCCCTCCCCCCCCCCCCCCCCACCTCCCCCCCTCCGCCCTCCAAGTGGCGTTTAGCTAAAAAGAAGTGACATCGGAGGCCTTTCCTGCCATGAGACAAATTGCACATGATGGTGCTCAAAACGGAACAAAATAATTTGTAGGCCAGCTAAAACGCGAGAAGCCGGAAAAAAGCGAAAGGAACAAGGGGAGCAACTGCGTGGGATGGAAGGAGGCCAAGCCAATGCTGTGGCTGTGGCTGTAGTGTCCATGAGCATCAGCACTGTGTCCACGGCCACCCAATATCAACCTCATAGACAGATGAGCCAACACAAAATCTTATGTGTACCACAACACACACCACACACACACACACACACACTCTAGCCGCCTCCCACCCACCCCCTCCCGATCACTAAGGTTTCCGTTGCTCTCCCTCCCTTCTCACCCATTCTTCCTCTTCCTTAGACTGGCTTCGAATCCTGACTTTGTTTCTAGCTGTCCCCCCCCCCCCCCTCCCCCCTCACACACAAACACACTTCCTGTCCCGTCCCACATCCTTCCCACCCTCATCTCACCTCACCCCAGGTATGGTTGCCTTTGACCGCTTTAAAAAAGCTTAATGAAAGAAACAAATGTTGCAACCGGAATTGAAGCAGACCCCTTAAGATGTTCGGTCTGAGGTACTCCTACCTAAACTCTTCCAACTGGCCGTAAAAAGTGTGTCTTGAAACCATACGAAACACAGCGGCGATGCGAGTTTGGTCCCCGCATTGTGTACATTTGATATGTTCTCTCTCTCTCTCTCTCTCTCTTCTCTCTCTCTCTCTCTCTCTCTTCTCTTCTCTCTGTACCTTCTGGCTCCATTATACAAATTTATACGGATAGGTAGTGATGAGAAAGGCACGGCAAAAGCGTGTGTGTGTGTGTGTGTGTGTGTGTGTGTGTGTGTGTGTGTGTGTGTGTGTGTGTGTGTGTGTGTGTGAGTGAGTGGTGTGTAGTGGTGTGTGTGTGTGTGTGGTGAGGGAGAGAGAGAGAGAGAGAGAGAGGAGAGAGAGAGAGAGAGAGGGAGAGAGAGAGAGAGAGGAGAGAGAGGAGGGAGGGGGGGAGATGGAAATTTCGGGCAATGATCAGACGTTGCGCGGATGGTGAATAACAAACACCTGCAGGGAAAAAAAACACCTACAGCTGCCTTCTCCCAATCTTTATTTGGAATGTTGGTAGTCTCAAGAGCTTTTCAACGGAAGAACGACGCGAACCGGAAGAATGGTATGCGCCGAGAGAGGCAGACACGCACGGCAGAAGTGTCCCATCGAAATGGCGCCATGCAAGAACAGCAGTGTTGTATCGGCACCGCAGTTTCCCAGGCAGCGAACGAAGTACACAAAAGAGTGGTTGATGTATTCTGGTTTTTTTTTTGTGGTCCTTTTATTATACGACTCTTGCGGCACTGTTGTGAATTCTAAAGGATGCTCTGTAGCCAGCCACTAGAGAAGCAGTTTGGCTGAGTCTGCCAACGGTTCATGAACAGTAGATGAATGGAGATCTCCGTTAAGTACCAATCGGGAGTTGACAGAACTGCGCGAATCGCACAACTGGCGCATACACCGAGTTCCGTAAATGGAATCGACAGAGATTTAAATATATACAAAAGAGAAAAAGAAAAGAAAAGCTTAAACAACCCTGTCTCATTCAGCTTGTGTCCCGTTCTTCAATGGAATCTTCCATACAGACAAGATGAAACTGTGTGTGTGTGTGTGTAAGGATTTGAACCCACAAAGCAGACTGTTTCTGATTAACCTACTGCCAAATCTGAAAAAAAAGTACAAATAACTCCGCCAAACTACATGGTCAAACCAGTCACCAGACAAACCACGACGTGATTCAGCGCCCATCTTGCCACGAATCTGACAAAGGGATCGCTCGTTCTTCATTGACGCTGTCCTGAATGTTTGTTGTTTCTCTTGCCCGAAGAAGACCTGAGAGGTCGAAACGCGTCGTGTTTTGTCTTGTGATTTGTTTGTCTATGTAGTTCGGCGGAATTATTTTAACGCTTTTTTTTATTTCTTTTTTTTTTTTTTTTATAGATTTGTTTAGATTTCCGCCTGCTGTCGCCTCACATTACATCAAACCTACCGCCATTTTGTTTTTCCTCGGAGACCCTAAATAGAAGCGTCCAGTGAATGATAGGTATTCTGGTCTCAAAATTGGCCCCTGAAAGGACCAACACTGCAATCGAACGTGGTGATACAACAGAGATCGATCACTTGCTTACATTCGCTTTCTGAGTTTTTCGCTCTGAAACCATGAGTGGAATGGAAAGGAGCGCTTGGATTTCGATCGTCAAAAATCTAGCTGCGATCCGTTCGTGATTCGACCGAGCACGCGCATGCCTTTCTTTCTGTCTCTGTCTTTCTCTATTTCTCTCTGTGTCTGTCTGTCTGTCTGTCTGTCTCTCCTCTCTTTCTGTGTGTGTGTGTGTGTGTGTGTGTGTGTGTGTGTGTGTGTGTGTGTATGTGTGGTGTGTGTTGTGTGTTGTGTGCGCGCGCGTTGAAAACTCTACCTATCTGTCTGTCTTCTTCTGTCTGTCTGTCTGTCTCTCTCTCTCTCGTCTCTCTCTCTCTCTCTCTTCTCTCCATATATATGTATATGTACATAATATAGTGAAAGAGAGAGAGAGACAGAAACAGAGAGAGAGTGAGAAACGAGAGAGAGAGAGAGAGAGAGAGGAGAGAAAGAAAGAGAGAGAGGGAGAAGAGAGAGAGGGAGAGAGAGAGGGAGAAGAGAGGGGGGAGGAGGGACTGGAGGGGCATTTACTGCTGTGATATTATCAACCAGAAATCGAAAAGAGCGTAATCTGTTGGGATGGAATCGAACAACTTACAGACTGCGCATGCGTCACTAAAATAACTGCCATTCTGTTCACATTGTCAGCTACAATGGGTAGGAAAAAACTGAAGTAGATGGGAAACAAAACCCCAAAAGAATGTAAAAGAACAATGAGATGTGGAAGGAAGGGCGTAGCTAGAGGCTGAGGAACAAAGACCAGGTAGGACAGGGTAGGCAAAGGTAGAAAAACGTCCGGAATCTCACGTGAAAGTAGAACAAGTTTTTAAAAAAAAAAAGATACTGGGAAATTGTAGAAAAATAGGAATGTCTAGTAGCAAACAGTAGCAGAAAATGGCGTGAATAGTCACAAAACTGGGAGGAAAGAAGGGGTAGATAAATAGAATTAAAAAGAAGGAAGAACGTGATATGGACAAGTTTCAACAATCAGGGAAAACTAGAAAATATAAACGAAAGTAGGACATTTAGGAGAATAGCAGAAGGTAGGAAAATGCTGCATAAGTTACGGAAGAGGCAGAAAATGACATGCAAACTAGCAAACTGGGCGGTGGATGGGTAAGGAAGATAAAGCGGAAACATTGTCCCTAGGGAAAGTGTGGGGGGGGGGGGGGGGGGGGGGGGGGGGGGGGGGGCAGAAAAAAATGGAAAAATAAAGACAGCAAGGAAGTTTGGAAAAGTAGAAACATTGTAGGTTAATCTTCATCACAAGAAAACGGTCAGGAAAAGCTGGAGAAGTCGGAAAGTAAAAAAAAAGTCGGAACAGGTAAGCAAAAAAATAGGGAAGTTAACGATAAAATAGGAAAAGGTAGAGACATAGAAAATCGTCAGAAAGGTACGGGGAGTACGATGAGATCGAAATAATTAGTAAAGACAGGAAAAGTAAGAACATTGAGATATATGGTTGAAATAAAAACAACACACAAAACCAGGTATGCAAAGTTGGTTAAAAACGTGGGAAAGGTAGGAATAAAGTAATGAGAGGAAAGGTGAAAAGGGAGAAGTGGTTGGAGAAACTAAGAACAGGGGGAAAAACTAGGAGAGAAATGAGAAAGGTGCAGGAAACTACAACAATGGGGGAATTATCATCTTTATTCATTAGCAGCAGCGCAGAAGTAGTGCAGTAGGCTAGAATTGCAGCAGGCAGTAGTGAAGTAGTTGTTTTTCTTGTATCAGAAGTCGCTTTAGCCAGCAGCACCCAGCAGCAGAGCAGCTTAAGTATTGGTAGTGTATTAGCAGTAGAATTAATGTGCTTTTATTTAATTATCATCATTGTCATATCATCGTCATTCTTCTTCTTTTTGACTCTTAAATTTCCATTCCCATCATATTCATCATTCATCATATTATTATGTTTTATCTTTAAATATTTATCATCATTTACTTTGTTGTTGCTTTTGTTTTGCTGCTGCTGCTGTTGTTGATGCTGTGCAGTGTTTTTTGTCGTCGTCGCCCGTTACCTTTTGATACTGCTACTCCAAGTTATTTTTGGCCTTAAGCGGAACGCCA
>CM031600.1:39324491-39336991 GCA_018398815.1 Conus ventricosus
GGGATTCCTTTGTCTACGTTCTCTTAGCGGTTCGCTATTAATTACATTTTTTTAAAAATAAACAAACAGAGCTATGGTTGTATAAAGCAAAAGTTACTTCAAGTCAAGCGATTGAGTTTTCTGTCACACTTTCTTTCTTTCTCTCGTTCGCGACCTGCAATTTGTAATTTTTCTTTGTTGAGCAAGAGGTCCAACATCTCATTCTGAAATCTGATGTTAATTTGATCGGCAGGAATGTAGGTTTGGCACCCTGATTGTTTGATTGCGGCGCCGGCAGGGAGGTCTTCAGTCAGCTCTACCCAGGCAGGCATTCTACTGTGTAGACTGTAAAGCGGTTAGAACTTAGTCTGTAGATTGTACAGCGGTTAGAACTTAGTCTGTAGATTGTACAGCGGTTAGAACTTAGTCTGTAGATTGTACAGCGGTTAAAACTTAGTCTGTAGATTGTACAGCTGTTAGAACTTAGTCTGTAGATTGTACAGCGGTTAGAATTTAGTCTGTAGATTGTACAGCGGTTAGAACTTAGTCTGTAGATTGTACAGCGGTTAGAACTTAGTCTGTAGATTGTACAGAGGTTAGAACTTGGTCTGTAGATTGTAAAGCGGTTAGAACTTAGTCTGTAGATTGTACAGCGGTTAGAACTTAGTCTGTAGATTGTACAGCGGTTAGATATCTTATTGTACTGTAGATTAGTCTTAGATGACAGCGGTTAGAACTTAGTCTGTAGATTGTACAGCGGTTAGAACTTAGTCTGTAGATTGTAAAGCGTTAGAACTTAGTCTGTAGACTGTAAAGCGGTTAGAACTTAGTCTGTAGATTGTAAAGCGGTTAGAACTTAGTCTCTTACCGAGGAAAGGCGCATTTTAAGTACTCACAGAAATAATGATGATGATATTGATGATGATGATGATGACGATGATATGATGATGATGATGATGATGATGATGTTGGTGATGATGGTGACAATGACGATGATACTGCTACAACAACTACTGGTTCTACTACTACTACTACTACAATTAATATGCTGCTGTTGCTGTTGCTCCTGTTACTGCCACCACTACTACTACCACTTCTCCTACTAGAAGTATCACATTTACAATCCATGTCTGAACACTTGGTAAATGATGGTGTTCATTTGTCTGCTCCTGGTTATGTGGCGATTGGTCATGGCTACTTCGAAACTATTTTAGTCTTGAACTAGGTGCAATGCTATCAAAACAACGGCAGCAGAAAGAAAAATCATTGCAATACAACTTCAAAGAAGTCATTTCGTTCTGCAAGAAGAACACAATACCAATCTAGACAATCAATGTTGGAGAAAAACGAGCTGGGTGACTCCACACGAGTTGAGATGAAAGAAAAGAAAAAAACCAAACAAACACAGAACTGGAACAGCACTAGGGAGAGCACAAGCCTCTGCCTGGTTCAAACGGATCCTGCATCTGCCTTTAGATCCCAGGCTGCACCACGGATCCACACCAACATCTGATGTTAGCTTCAAAGTGAGGAGACTGCACGCGGAAACTGAAACATTTTTTTAAAGAAAAATTATATCTAATCCGCCAGAGAAAGGGGACAAACAAATTACAAGACAAAACATGACGCGTTTCGACCTCCTAAGTCTTCTTCAGGCAAGATAAACAACATTCTGACAATTAAAAACAAGGAACGAGCCATCACTAAAAACCTTATCTTTTCGAATTCGGCGCAAGATGGGCGTTCTGAAGTAGACCTGAGAGGTCGAAACGCGTCGTGTTTTGTCTTGTAATTGTTTTTTTTTTTCCCTTTGTCTGGCAGATTCATTATGATTCTCCTGTACAACATTTAATGGTTTCGTCCATGCGGCATATTCCATCTTTTCACCGAGTTTCGTCAGAGTCGGTTACATGGATTTTGTGTCATTTAAAAAAAAAATCCATCCTAACTCACCCTTTCGATCGACATCTCCACCAAAAAGAAATGAAATCATCTTTGGGTCCCATCCCATCTTTCTCCCAAGTTTCATTCAGACTGGGTCTGTGGATGTTGTCAAATCTGGTCAACAGGCAGAGAAATCAACGGAGACAGATGACATCGCAACCTCCTTGGATTCAAACCAAAAAAAGTCACATTGAACACGGCATTGGATGCTGAAAGACGGTTACGCTTCTAATATGAGAAAACTAAAACAAAACAGGGACGCTTTGTCCGAGGGGAACTTCGTTAAGTTGTTGACATGCGCTCTCTCTCTCTCTCTCTCTCTCTCTCTCCTTCTCTCTCTCTCTCTCTCTCTCTCTCTCTCTCTCTCTCTCTCTCTCTCTCTCTCTCTGTGTGTGTGTGTGTGTGGTGTGTGTGTGTGTGTGTGTGGTCCAATTCATTTGCCAAAAAGGAGAAACACAGCAGGAGGGCTGGACCAGGATGCGCACGCCTACTGAGAGAGAGAGAGAGAGAGAGAGAGAGAGAGAGAGAGAGAGAGAGAGAGAGAGGAGAGAGAGAGAGGAAGAGAGAGAGAGAGGAGAGAGAGAGAGAGAGAGAGAGAGGAGAGAGAGAGAGAGAGAGAGAGAGAGAGAGAGAGAGAAAGAGAGAGAGACAGAGAGTAACTGATTACCACATCAAAAGAACATTCTTTCCATTCCTTCGATCAGTGCTACTTGACCGCGGTAATGAAGACAGAGGAACAGACGCCCTAATGAGGTCTTGAAACGCGCAAAAACAGCCAGACACGAGCGTGAATTGTCTGCGGATGCCCGACTAGAAATATCAAATGTCTTTGGAAACATGACGTTTTGTTCAGTTCCACTAGCTCCCCTAAAGGGGAGCGTATCCCTAGATGTTTGACTATTCCTGTCCTGGCGAAAATCAATGTTTTAACCTGTTCGGGACACATATTTTGAAGATCTGGTAGTAGGAGTAGCAATGGCAGAGTTACGTTGGGACCAGAGAGACCGAAGAAATAAGAGAGAGAGAGAGAGAGAGAGAGAGAGAGAGAGGAGAGAGAGGAGAGAGAGAGAGAGAGAGAGAAAGAGAGAGAGAGAGGAGAGGAGAGAGAGAGAGAGAGAGGAGAGAGACAGACAGACAGACAGACAGACAGACAGACAGAAACAGAGAAGAGAGAGAGAGAGAAGAGAGAGAGAGAGAGAGAGGAGAAGAGGAGAGAGAGGAGAGACAGAACAGCGACAGGTTAATTGAACAATTGCTTCAATCTTCAGTGGGTTTGAGATTCCTCGAAGGCATTTATTCACAGGATGTTTTCCACCCTGGCTGGCCCATGCCCACAGCTGTGGAGCGTGCTGTGTGCTGTGCGGAGTGTGCTATGCGTATTGTTTTATGGGTTTCACCGGGAAGATTGGAACCACGCCGTCGACTTTCATCCACTTCCTGAATGACTGTCTGAGAGTGTTGCTCCAATGTTCCAGACTAGCAGGGATGATGGCGTCTCTCGGGCCAGGCTGGCACCATCCAGGCCATAGCGTGGAAGGACACGAGAAGTAAACCCTTGTCATGCTGTCTCTAATGAGAATGGAGGCCAATGTACCATCTTCATCATCTCCAACCTCCTTCATCAGCATAAAATATCGAACAGATCCGTTTCCGAAAAACAAAAGAACTCGGATAATGGTATTGCCTGTCGTTCCATCGTAGATAGATTGACCTTTTCTTCACTTTATGTGTTAAAGGAATAGACCAAGAGGGCCTAATGTTTTAATTATTTGAAGTGTATGCCAGGATAACGTTCGGGATATCGACTGTCTGCCTTGCAGGCGCACCATTCCATACACTTATTTTCACATGTTCTTTAATGGGGACAAGATCGCCTTGGACGTGCCCCTCAGCGACATCTGTCCCATGACAGCGGCGGGGTCACTCTCGCTGCACTGCAAGCTCTAACACAATTTACCTCCCTTGCAGATTTTTCCCCCAGTATCGTCCGTTTTGTGGCCTTTCATGACCTGCTGTCCTGCTGACCTTAATTACGATTTCCCCTGCAAATTTTGTCCTCTGTGGGGAAAGCCGTTTCTTTCTTTCTTTCTTTCTTTTCCTTTTCTTTTTATGGTGTTGTTGGACCACGGTACCGTATTCAACACGCGTGCCATTCATGTCGCTTAACAGACTGTAGATATCTTTTACCATTCAGGGCACAATCCTCTAATGGTCTTTAATCACATCGTGCGAACCGGACCCTGTCCGTCATTTGTGATCAAGTTCGATCTTTCCAAGCCCCTCATGTGGGTGATGCATTCCAGTGATCTCTCCTGTTTACTGTACAAACGAAACCCCTACCGAACGTAGTTTCAACACACTATTTCAATAAATACGCAGTCGAAACTTGAAGCGTCTGACGGTGCTTCGCCCGAAAATTTTTCATTTCGTGAAAACGGATCTATAGTCATGTCTTGATGATCTTTTAATGGAGATGAACATGAACTCTGATGATACGGAACTGACGTCTGCTGGCTCTCTGGTTTTGTTCTGGTCGCCAAGGAGCCTGCGATCCTGTTAGTACTGATACTGCATTTCAAATATCCCTACGTCTGTCTGGGAATCAGCCTGGATCGAATTCCTTCAATGCAAGACCGCATTACAAGCGTCTGTCGCGCTTTTTTTTTTGTCAGCAGACGCACTGCATTGATCAGACCATGAAAGTCCCGCGGTGCATCAATACGCATCGTCATTACATTAGTCACATCCGGTACTAACGCTACCGACTCTGACCTCACTGGTGTTCTAACAGAACAGATTAATCCTGTGCAAAGAATTCGAAATACAGGCGCAAGACTCATTGGAGAAGAAAGAAAAAACGGAACATATTACACAACCCTGAGGGAATGTAATTGCTTCCCTGCGAAATGCTGATGTCAGTTGAAGCTACCGTTCCTGGAAACCACTATGTGGATGGGTTACTCGCACCAAATTTGTCGCTCTCGCTCAGCGGATGTCGTTCTTCTAAATGTCTTCTTTCTTTCAATGAAAAGATCACAAGGCTCCTAACACACAAAATGAAAACTATAGGGGCGGGGCAGAGAAAAGGTGGGGGTGCGGGTGGGGAAGGACACGGCTTTATTTTACTTTTGTTTTTATTCCACATGTTTGGAACTCTTTGCCATCGAATCTGCGCGACATGTTATCTCTCCTGGAGTTCAAAGAAAACTTCAAAGCATTGCTGTTTTGACAAGCGTTTCCCTGAGCCATGCTGTTAGCTTTATGTGTGGGGTGGCAGGTTAACAAGTTGGCGGGGCCGACACTGTGATTGGACGTGGTGAGGAGATGGAGGAAGAGGGATGGATGGAACGGGGGGGGGGGGGGGGGGGGTGGAGGGGTGCATGTTTCTGCACCATCATATGAACCCATGGTTACGTCAAATGTTGAGTTTCTGTTCGTTTTCTTGATCCAGGTTTCATTTCTGCTGTGCAGTAATGTTTTCTTGGTGTGGAGAATGATTTCCATTTCTGACCCTGTTATGTCTGTGTGGTTACTGGCAAACTTCAGTGCATTGTTGAGTAGTTCCTCATCTATAGATGGGTAAAAGTCTACTATGTCAAATGTGATGAATACTGTATTACTTTGTTTATTGAGGTTTTTTTAACCATTGGATAACTTCGTATTTGACGTAACCATGGGTTCATATGATGGTGCAGAAACATGCGAACTGGTTGGACTATTCATGCTATCCAACATCAAGAAAAAACTCGGAAAGCAAGTCGGACTGTACAGAGATGACGGCCTTGCTGCACTAACCAACAACCCAAGAACCATTGAAAATAAGAAGAAAGAACTATGCAAAATCTTCCAAAATCACAACTTAAAAATTACCATTGAAGCAAACAAAAGGTAGTGAACTACATAGACATAAGACTGGATCTCAATAATCACATGTATAAACCATACAAGAAACCCAACGACACATCTCTTTATGTACGCATCAAAAGTAACCACCCACCATCTGTATTAAAGACCATACCCACGACATAAACAAGAGACTATCAAATCTGTCATGCAGTGAGAAAGTGTTCAACCATGCAGCAGTAGAATACCAGAGGCACGACAAAGAAGTGATTACAATTACAAACTACATACACACACCAGATTACCACACAATAAAACAAGAAAAAAGAAAAAAGAAAAATCACATGGTACAAAACCCCCCCCCCCCCCCCCCATAAAATACGGGAAACTCAAACACAACATAGGAGGGAAAGAATTCTTCAAAAACCTAACAACTTCAGTCCAAACGAAACACAAACTGTCCAAAATATACTCAACAAAACACTGGCAAACTATCGTACTCCATTAATTCCCAACCTCAAAAACCGATTGAGTGTTTCATCATTTCATCTACAGAAAACAACACAGCAAAGAAGGTTGAAGAAAGGAAATCTTGCAATTGCACCAAAAAAAAGTAGCAGTGTCCACTAAGCCATAAAATGTCGTCACAACAAGATCGTATACCAGGCTACCGTGACATCAGAAAATAAGAATCTGGAAACACTACATAGGTATCACTGAAACCCCTTCAAAACCAAAAATATGCAAACCACAAACAGTCATTCAACAAAGAAAAATACAAAAACCAAACTGAATTGAGCCCATACATTTGCGGGCAACCTTAAAGACGCAAAAATACACTATATCAGGTCCTGGAAATCTAAAAAGAGCATCATCACCATAACAGTCAATGTGTTCAAAAAATGCAACCTATGCCCTAACTGAAAAAATGGCTAACACTATTAAACCCCACTTAGCAACCCTTAATACTAAAACAGAAATAGTTAAATAACTGCAGGCACAAATTGAAATCCGTTTGTTAGTGAACACACATCCGTACAACAACCTGAAAACAAAAAAAAAAAAAACTCTCTCTAAAAAAAAAAAACCCACCAGCGTGCAACCAATCACTCAGACGCAAAAAAACTGCAAACCCGGCGGGCCACGTAGAAACATCCGGCTGTGGGCAACCCAAACGCCAGCCAGAGATGTGGGCCAAGCATAAGAAACAAATGTATGTGGGTAGATAAATTTTTACTATATCCTCTTGTGACACTTGCTTTTACTATTCCTCTTTTACACTTCCTTTACGAGAATATATATATATATATATATATTTTTTTTTTGTTAATTCAAATCTTTGTCCAAGTCATTACGAACGACTGAAGAAGTGTTATCGCCTGCACTTGTTTTCCTCTCCCACTATTGGATTGTTCAGCATAATAATGTTGTGTCAATCAGTGGAGATTGCATACTCTTAGGAGATTCCAAGAAAAGGTTGTCTGTTAGCAATCTTAGCCACGTTCACAACTATCTTGGTTTATTGAACAGCAGAGCTGACCACTCCACACTGTTCCATATCTTTTGATCCTCCCTGATCCTTGAATGGATCACCTCAAGCATAGGCTCCAAGATTGTCCCCTACCATTTTATACTGTTTTGCATAAGCTTTTAGTTTTTAAGTCACTTTTTTGCCTCTCCACATTTTCCTTTGTCCATTTTTATACGCCTTTGTCCCCCCCGCTCTGCTTTGGGGTGCGGTTGGAAGGGGCGGAGAAAATATAACCCTTGTGAGAGAACACCACAGAATTATGGACTTCGGTGTGTCTCTATTTGACACCGAGAGCACAGACACAATCAGCCGTGTCTCCCTGGAGTCCCGATCCAGCGACGAAAGGCCTAGGAGCAGCAATACAATAGATCTGCCTTCGTAGGGAAGTACGATGGTTTCCCTCAGACACTGCTAGTGAAGGGTTTCTCATATTATAAAGATTTCCCCCCCCATTTTTTTTCATCTTTAGTTTTTTTAATTTACACACACAAATTATTTTTTTTTAAAAGTTCAAATCTTTGCCATGGTCCATTACTATAATGACTGAAGAATGGTTAATCCGGCAACATTGTTTCTTCTCCCACTATTTAATTTTCAGCAGTATAATATATATATATATATATAGTGAGAACGAATGAGGGACTGATAGCCAACAGAAAAATTCACAAGAGATCACATAACACCCATTCCAAACATCACTATCAAATGAAATAAAACAAATTCAAATGATAAAAAGATATTCGTAACGATGATATAAAACTAGCAAAATTTTACAAAATGTGAATTAAACGAATTACTCCAACTCCTAAACTACAAAACTTCAAGAAAACATTACAAGAAAGCAAACCCATACAGCAACATCCGCAAAAAAGAAAAACGACTTGCAACACTGGCATTGGAAAAAAAAGGTAAGCGACATTAGATGCAACAGCAAGCAACAAAAAGAAGCCTTCATACCGCTTATAGACCACAAACCCAACTTCCAAAACAACCCAACAATGTAGACATAAAACCCCATCCAAATCCGAACTGCCAAATAAGGCAAGAGGATATTGGAAAAGGTTCTATAGAAGATGTAAAATCAAACACGCGAATACATCCTTTGGAAAAACAGCTATGAAGTCATCCAATGGTTTAAAAGGAATCTCAAAAAACACACAGAAATACATGTTTACACATTCGACATAGTAATTTCTACCCATCCATAGATGAAGAACTCTCACCAAAGCTTTGAAATGTGCCAACAAATACACAAAAATAACAGAGTCTCAATGGAGATATGTTCCACCACCAAGAAAACCCACTCCCCAGCAGAAATGAAAGGTGGATTAAAAAAAAAACGAGCAAAAACCTCCACATTTGATAACCCATGGGATCGGTATGATGGTGCCAAACATGGTGAACTAGTCGAATCTTAATCTATCCAACATCAAAACAACTGGAGAAACAGGTCGGTCTGTACAGAGATGACGGCCTTGCTATCACTAAACAATAACCCAAGAACTATTTGAAAACAGAAAAAAAGAATTATGTATAAATCTTCCAAAAACCCACAATTGAAAAATCACAATAGAAGCTAATAAAAATGTAGTGAATTACATTAACCATAACATTAGACCTCAATGACATGTTGTACAAACCATACAAAACCCAATGACATACCAATCTATATAAACGACAAAAGCACCACCCACCATCTATACGAAAAACAATACCCATGCGGTAAAACAAGAGACTATCCAACCTAATCATGCAATGAAAATGCAATTCACTAAGGCAGCGAAACAGAATACCAAGAAGCATTACAAAAAAGTGGCTACAATCACAAACTACAATATAGCCCCAGACAATAACACGAACAGAAAAAAGACAAACAGAAAAAGGAAGATCATATTGTACACCCCCACCATATGAAATGGCAAGTCAAAACAAATGTAGGAAAAGAATTCTTAAATCTGGCAACACACATTCCCAAAAGAACACAAACTGTCCAACAGATTCAACAAAAAACACAGTTAAACTATCATACTCAGATGCCCAACCTCAAAAAACATAATTGACCCTCATCTAACAAAATGAAAAGCAAACACAAATAGAGGTGCTGATAGGACATCTTGCAAACTCAAACGCAAAAAACACAAGAACAGTGCCCCCTAAGGAACAAATGTCTTCACAGCAATTTTGTATACCAAGCCTAACGGTAACATCAGAAAATGAAAAAAAAAAAACATCTATGGATAACTGACACACACTTTCAAAACAGATACGCAACCAAACAGTCCATTTAAAAAATGGCAAAATACAAAAATACACAGAACTGAAATACATCTGGAAACTCAAAGATAAAAAAACACGCCAGCATATCAATTGCACAAATCAAATAAAAAGATGGGCCAAAAAAAAACACCATACACACCACACAGTTCACACACACTCTAGCAACCAAGTTCCACAGAAAAAGTTTACTTATTATAGCAAACCATACTGTAGCACTCTGAACACAAAAGTAAAAATAGTGAATAATTCAGGCACAAGTGGAAATCTTGCTAGCACATTCCACCTGACAACACAAAAAAAAAAAACAACCCCCCCCCCCCCCCCCTCACACAACAAACACACACACACACACACACACACTACACACACACAGAACCTCACTGCATATACACAACGAAACCCGCACACACAGAGACATGAAACAGGTCCGCACGCCATATAAGACCGTTGGCGTGCCACAAAAAAAAAGAGCCATCCTGATAGAGAGATGTACACATGTATCTTGAAACAAGGCTTGGAGCTCGCGAGCGCGTTTAGCACTTCCATTTTTTTAAAAATATTTTATATAAATTTATATATATTATATAGGATATATATAATATTATATATCTATATATATAGATCTATATTTATAATATATTATATATACAACAAAGCAAAAAATCCAAGGATACGTACACAGAGCACCATTCAGCAACTTACGACAGCTTGGTTGTTGCAATGACTGCAGCAAGAAATATATGAATTATACATAACAAAGCTTTGCTCTATGTCTTAGATTGAAAAATAGGGGGGAGATACGCATTCATATCTGCAGTGGTAGATGATGATTCTGCCTAACTCACACATGTTCTTGCGGGTGAATGGAGAAAAATAAAATAAATGCTCTCAAAATGGCCTTCACCACGCTTATATTCTCCAAGGGGGAGACATCCTCCAATAGACACAGGAAACGTTTCACTAACATATAATCCTGAGAACTCCTGGTCATGATACCGATATTTCGAAACTTGGTTATCTCTTCTCTCTTCCTGATGAGAGGTCTCCCCCTTGGAGAATATAGCTTGCTGAACTCTCTCCATGAGAAGTCATTTATTTTCTTTTTTCCCCATTCCACCCACTCTAAGCACATACTTTAGTTAGGCAGAATATCATCTACCACTGCAGGTGGTGGAAATGAATGCTATCTCCCCCTATTTCTTCAATCTTAAGACATAAGAGCAAGCTTTGTTTATAATTCAATATATAACAATATTTATCTCTATATATATATATATATATATAAATATATGTGTGTGTGTGTGTGTGTGTGTGGTGTGGGTGTGTGTGTGTGTGTGTGAGTGTTGTGAGGTGAGACCATAACAATACCCGAATCATGCTATATAGAGCGACTCTGTCTATACCCAATCAACACGTCCATAACTAGCTTAGGAACTTAGAGCCCAACGACAAAAGATATGCAAGAATCTGCTAAAAAAAAGTAGAAAAGGAATACCCAGAGTGAGACATTGGGGGGGGACGAAACAGAGGTGAAGCTTAAAAAGATGGTGGTATATTGTGAGAAGAGAAGAGGTCCAGAAGAGTCTGCTTCCAAAACAGAAGGAAACAAGGAAAAGAACAAAGACATAAAGTAATAAGACAAATGTATAAAGAAAATAAGAAGGATTGAAATAAAAACACATAGGTCAAAAAAAGAAAAAGTCGAAAAAGCTAAAAAAAAAAATCAAACACAGTAAACAAAAAAATGGAAGAAAGATGAAAGAAAGAAAGAAAGAAGGAAAGAAAAGGAAACAAGAAACGTAAAACAGAAGGAAGGAGGGAAAGATAGGGAGGAAAGAATGAAAGAGCCTACTACTTACAGCGCCTATCTGGTTATTCACCCCTGTGGAGTAGGATGAGGACTGTCGCGAAAGAGAGATCTTTTGATAGACACTGGAGAGACCAGGCACGAAAGAGAGAGAGAAACACACGAAGAGAGACACACACAGAGAGAGAGAAGAGAGGAGAGATATGATGATGAGGATATGATAATCTTTATTTCCAAGGGTAACAGATAAGCAAACACCAAGCTTTTTTTCATCCGGCCCTTGCCCCGTTAAGGACTAAGTATACCTAGCGACGAGACTTACGACAAAACTTTTTAACAAACATACATATCTTCAATCTTCACAACATGACGTTTTATTGCATTAAACAGTTAAGGCGTAGATGAATTTGAAAAGGAAAAAGAAACGATTTTAAAAACACGAAACACGAATATAAAGAAATTGATTACAAAGAAGAAAAGAATTTAGCACACACAGAGAAGTCTGGAATAAGCGATCCTCCTATCTAATGGGAGAAAGAGAGAGAGAGAGAGAGAGAAGAGAGAGAGAGAGAGAGAGCGTGCGTGAGAGAGAGAAGAGAGTGAGACAGAGGTGAAGGAGAGAGAGAGAGAGCAGAGAGAGTGAGAGAGAGAGAGTAGAGAGAGAGAGAGCGTGAGAGTTACATTCCTTTTGTAAAAGAATTAACATACAACAAACTTGCTAAGGATGATAACTAAGACAATTAACAAATGCAGCAATAATAACAACATTTGTGTGGAGAGAGAGAAGAGAGAGAGGAGAGAGAGAGTAGAGAGGAGAGAGAGAGAGAGAAACCGACAGACAGACAAGACAGACAGAAACAGACAACAGACAGAGACAGAGAGACAGGCTGACGGCAGGGTCAGCATAGAGAACAGAAAAAGAGAGACAGACAAGAAGGAGAGCGAGAGAGAGAGAGAGGAGAGAGAGACGTGAGAGAGAGAGAAGAGATATAGAGAGAGATACAGACAGACTCGAACACACACAGAACAGACAAACAGATACAGACACAGACAGAAACAGAGAGACAGGCTGACAGGGCACGGTCAAGAGAGACAAGAAACCGAGAGACCAGACAGACA
>CM031600.1:39339491-39354491 GCA_018398815.1 Conus ventricosus
CGTGCTGCAGAGGTATAAATATTCATGCACGCAGACATCATCACACAGACAGAGACACACACATATACACAGTGACTTTGAATAGTCTGAAGCACTAAATCCCTACAGTGCTGGAAACATAAAGGCTTTATCCGAGCGTACTCTTGACTCCTGACAATCTCCCAAAATACACTGAATCTCACAGTCACGCACGTGACGGTCCGTAAATGGGACTTCCAAGTACACACACACACACACACACACACACACACACACACACACACACACACACACCACACACACACACACACACACACTCACGCACGCACGCACAAAACACACACACACACCAAAACACACACACACACACACACACACACACACACACACACACACACACACACACACAAGACTCTGTTTATGGCAGGAAGGATAAAAGTTCCAAACTGAATCACAACACGGGAACCAAAAAGAAAAATGAATGGCATATACATTTCCAAATATCTGTATGGGGTTGAAAATACATATGTGCACAACAAAAATCAACGACGAACAACAAACAACAACAACCATGTAAGCACTATTACAACTTCAATAGAGCAAAATAAATCAAATACGAGCCGATGAGATGTGGTAAGTGTAGGGATCCGTTCGTGTTGACTTTTTTGACTATAGTTCATAAAAACTGCAAAGTTTAATACATTGCTTTGCGGTAACATAGTTTCTTAGGGTTTGAATAATTTCTTTCTGAGATCCGAGTGTTGACATACATACATGCATACACACATACACACATGCATGAGAGAGAGAGAGAGAGAGAGTAGAGAGACGAGAGTTGAGTTTTAAAAACAGTTATCCTCACAACAGTGCGATTTATAACTGACATTTTGCGTGTGCTAAAAAACGGCAAGGCGATCGAGAAGCTATTGGAAGGCCTTTGCCACTACATCTTATGAATGAGAAGCGAACGATCTTTTTCCACCTCAAGCCTCTTGACCAGACTGCACGGTTACGTTCACTTCCACCACGCCGATTTTGTTACACTCGAGTCCCTAGGTTTCTTGCCTGTTGGACTATTAGCAATTTTCAAACGGTGAAACCACATCTACACTAGCGTGAGGAGCGAAACCACTCCGATACCACATGCACAGGGACTCATTTGGCAGTTGAGGGTCTTAAAGCTGAAACTGTTAACAGGTTTGCTGTGGTCATTTTACTGAACACTTTTTTTTCTGTAAAGTTTTCAGTGAATAGGTTTCGCTATGTTACGTCTAATGAACAGTTTTGCTATGATGGTTTTAATCATAGATTTTGCTTTTAATGGTTCTGGTGAATGGTTTCGATGGTGGTTTTGGTAAATAGTTTTGTTGTAATGGTTTTGATGAATAGCTTTTGCTGTGATGGTTTGGTGAATATGTTTTGCTGTAATGGTTTTGGTGACAGATTTTGCTCTTAAGGATTTGGTGAATTATTCAGCTGTGACGGTTCTGGGGAATCGCTTTGCTGTGGATAGTTTTGGAGAATTGTTTTGCTGTCATGCTATTGGTGACCATATTCTGGAGTGAAGGGTTTGGTGACTCTGGTTTTCTTTGTAGGTTTTGGTGTTTGGATTCGGTTTTTTTTCATGATCTTACTGGGGATCATTTTGGTGAACGTTTTTCCTGTAATTAGTTTTTGGTGAATGTTTTTCCCATATCAATTTTTGGTACATGACATGTTCCTATGACATGTTCAGGTGAATGGTTTAGCTGGTGTAGATTTCATAATGGTTTTGAAGGGTGTTTTTTCTGGTAAATATTGTTGCTGTAATCTTTTGATGAACTGTAATCTGGGCCAGTTTAAGTTAACGTCTTGGTCAATGCTTTTCTGTGATGGTTTTGGCAAATGTTTTAGTATGGTGGTTTTTGAATGATTTTGGTGTTATTTGTTTTGGTGAATGTTTTTGGTGTTATATGTTTGGTGAATGTTTTTGGTGTTATTTGTTTTGGTGAATATTTTTGGTGTTATTTGTTTTTGGTGAATGATTTTGGTGTTATTTGTTTTGGTGAATGTTTTTGGGTTATTTGTTTTGGTGAATGTTTTTGGTGTTATTTGTTTTGGTGAATTTTTTTTGGTGTTATATGTTTTGGTGAATGTTTTTGTTTTTAAAATGTTTTGGTGAATGTTTTTGGTGTTATTTGTTTTGGTGAATGTTTTTTGTGTTGTATGTTTTGGTGAATGTTTTTGGTGTTATATGTTTTGGTGAATGTTTTTGGTGTTATATTTTTTGGTGAATGTTTTTGGTGTTATATGTTTTGGTGAATGATTTTGTGTGTTATATGTTTTGGTGATGTTTTTGGTGTTATATGTTTTGGTGAATGATTGTGGTGTTATATGTTTTGGTGAATGTTTTGGTGTTATATGTTTTGGGTGAATGTTTTGGGTGTTATATGTTTTGGTGAATTTTTTTTTGCTGTAATACCCCTGGTGAGTGGTTTTGCTTTGTTTGGTTTTGTGTTTGGTTACATTATGTTTGGTTGGGGGTTGAATGGTTATATTATGATGGTTTTGGTGAATGGTTAATTATGTGGTTTTGGTGGATGGTTACATTTGATGGTTTTGGTGAATGGTTACATTATGATGGTTTTGGGTGAATGGTTACATTATGATGGTTTGGGTGAATGGTTACATTATGATGGTTTTCGTGAATGGTTACATTATGATGGTTTTCGTGAATGGTTACATTATGATGGTTTCGTGAATGGTTACATTTATGATGGTTTTCGTGAAAGGTTACTTTAAATGATGGTTTTCGTGAATGGTTACTTATGATGGTTTTGGTGAATGGTTACATCATGAGGGTTTTTGGGTGAATGGTTACATATGATGGTTTTCGTGAATGGTTACTTTATGATGGTTTTGGGAAGGGTTTTACATTATGATGGTTTTGGTGAATGGTTACATTATGAGGGTTTTTCCCGTGAATGGTTACATTATGATGGTTTTCGTGAATGGTTACATTATGATGGTTTTGGTGAATGGTTACATTATGATGGTTTTGGTGAATGGTTACATTATGATGGTTTTGGTGAATGGTTACATTATGATGGTTTTCGTGAATGGTTACATTATGATGGTTTTGGTGAATGGTTACATTATGATGGTTTTGGTGAATGGTTACATTATGATGGTTTTGGTGAATGGTTACATTATGATGGTTTTGGTGAATGGTTACATTATGATGGTTTGGTGAATGGTTACATTATGATGGTTTGGTGAATGGTTACATTATGATGGTTTTGGTGAATGGTTACATTATGATGGTTTTCGTGAATGGTTACATTATGATGGTTTTGGTGAATGGTTACATTATGATGGTTTTCGTGAATGGTTACATTATGATGGTTTTCGTGAATGGTTACATTATGATGGTTTTCGTGAATGGTTACATTATGATGGTTTTGGTGAATGGTTACATTATGATGGTTTTCGTGAATGGTTACATTATGATGGTTTTCGTGAATGGTTACATTATGATGGTTTTGGTAAATTGTTTTATGTAATAGGTTTGGTGACTAAATCTGGTGAATGATTGTAATAAATTGGGGCAATTGTTTAGCTGTGATGGTTTGGGGTGTGGCTTCCCTGTGAAGATTTTAAGCGATGGTTTACCTGTGATGCTTTTGGTGAATGATTTTAGTGTGCTTCCCTGTGGAGATTTTAAGCAATGGTTTTGCTAAGATGGTGTCGGTGAATGATTTTAGTGCCACGATTTTGGTAAACGATCTAGGCGAAATCTGTTTTTCACGAATGGTTTTTGCCTTAACGTCTTAAGTAAATGGATTTGCTGAGACAGATTCGGTGAGGTTTTCAGAAGGGTTTTTTTCGATATGTTATGGTTAGTATTTTGATTGAATGGTTTTTTTGGAAAATCTTTTTGCTGTGACAGTTTTTTAATACATGGCTTTGCTGCAAAAGTCAAGATGTGACTGATTTCAGTGTGCTAGGTTGTGTGAATGATTTTGTTTGGTGATAGGTTGGTGTGAATAATTTTGGTGTGATAGGTTGTGTGAATGATTCTGATGGACGGTTTTGCTGAGAAAGTTCTGAGGGACTGGTTTTTGGGTGATGTATGAAAAATAGCTTTGGTAAAGGGTTTGCTGCGATGGTTTTTGACATGCGCCCCGCGGAAAAAAAGAAAAAAAAACTCTTTGTGTGCACTTTGAACTCGCATATAAATTTAAACTCACCTTTACATGATGCTTGCTCCTCATTGGTTGGGGTTTTTTGTTTGTTTGTTTGTTGTTGTTGTTGTTCGATTGGTTGTTTTTGTTTTTTTTTTAGTAGTGATGTGTGCTCTTGGGAAAAAAGAAAGAGAATGTCTGGCACTTTGGGGAAGCAGGGGACGAGGAGGAGAAGAGAGAGGGGAGAGAAGAGAAGAGGATGGGGAGAGAGAGAGAGAGAGTAAAGAGAGGAGAGGGGGAGAGAGAGAGAGAGAGAAGAGAGAGAACGTGGAAGGAAGGAAAAAAAAAAAAAGGGTTTAAAAATTTAGGAGTTTACTGTTGATTTATGGACGAGCACCGTACGGAAACCACGACAGCCCCATCTCCGCCATGTTAAGATGTCCGCTGCCAAGACGATTTTGATTTTCTTCAACAACAAAATGAGGGGAAGAACCCAAAGTATTTTGGTGAATGGAAGTTGGGGTCTGTGAATACAGAGTGTTTTGGGGAGGCGGGGGGGGTGGGTTTGGGGGGTGGGGGGGAGGGGGGGGGGGGTGGAGGGAGGGGGGGGGGGGGCGGGCAGGTCCAGCCCCTGTGTGAACAAAAAGAAAGGGGAAAAAGTGAAATGTGCACAATGAATGTGTGAACTGAAAATATGCTTGATGTGATTTCGTTGTGTGTGTGTGTGTGTGTGTTTTGTGTGTTGTGTGTGTGTGTTTTGTGTGTGCGCGCGTTGCGTGCGTGCGTGCTTTGCGTGCGTGGGGTTGTGTAATATTGTGAACGAATGATATTGGCCAAAGAAAGAAAGTAGACAAATACAAATCTCCACGCGCCAAAAGAAGGGAAAAGCAGAAACAAAGAAACAAAACAAATTTTTTTTAAGGGGGGAAAACTTTAAAATGGTTTCCCCTGATTTGTTCTATTGAAAAAAAGGAGTGTGGTTACGTGCGGGGCGCAGCGCAGATTGTCTTTGATGTGGGTGTGTATGTTGAGACCGTCGTGGAAAGTTTTGTTGAATCGTTTTACCGTTATGGTGTTGATGAGGTTGTTGTTTCAGTGTAAAGGGTTTTGTTCCACAAATTTAGGAGAATAACTGTGCTGAAATGGTTGGGGGGGGGGGGGGGGGGGGGGGGGGGGGGGGTAATGGCTTTGTTTGGGTGGTACTGCGGCAATGACGTCACTATGTGGCTTTAAAAAAATGGTTTTGCTGTGATGCTTCCATAAAGCTTTAGGTAAATTGGTTTTTGCTGTGGCGATTCCTGTACGTGCTGTTGGTAAATGGCTTGACTGTTCTAAATTTCGTTGATTGCTCTTGACACGGCGTGGACTGGCGTTGCAGCGATATGTAATCACCTCGTGCGGCTACTGTAATGAGCTCGTCAACATTGACATGCCAAAGCTGAGAGGTTGAAATCAGGCTCATAGAGAGGAGAGGAGAGAGAGAGAGAGAGAAGGGGAGAGAGAGAGAGAGAGAGAGAGAGAGAGAGAGAGGGGAGACAGACCCGGAAGACAGACAGACAGACAGAGGGAGGAGGAGAGCAGGGAAGGGAGGGAAAAGACCAGAGAAGAAAAGGAAAAGGGGAGGGCGGGGGGGGGAGAGGGGAAAGGTGATAGGTGGGAAGTTGAAAACGTCCAAAGGATAATTTAGGGAGAGGAGGGGAAAGGACGGGGGCAACAACATTAATAGGTGAGGAAGGGGGGATTCAAAGTGTTTATCTGTGAAAAAATCCTTTCGCCCGCCCTCCCCCCCCCCCCACCCCCCCCCCCCCCCCCCCCCCCCCCCCCCCCCCACCCCCCCCCCCCCCCCCCCCCCCCTGGAAAAAAAAAAGGGGCGAGGGAGAGAGAGAGGAGAGAGGAGAGAGAGAGAGAGGGGAGAGAGGAGAGAGAGGGAGAAGAGAGAGAGAGAAGGAGAGAGAGGGGAGAAAGAGAGAAAAGAGAGAGCGAGAGAGAGAAAGAGAGAGGGGAAGAGAGAGAGAGAGAGAGAGGAGGAGAGAAGAGAAGAGAAGAGAGACGAGAACAAAAAAGACAGAGAGAAGGGGAAAGAGAAGAGAGAGAGAAGAGAGAGAGGGAGAGAGGGGGGGAGAGAGAGAGAAAAGAGAGAGAGAGAGAGGGGAGAGAAGCAGAGAGAGAGAAGAAGAAGAAGAGAGAGACAGAGAGAGAGAGAGAGAGACAGCCAGACAGACAGACAGACTGACCCGAGAGACAGAGAGACAGAACCCGAGAGAGAGAGAGAGACAGAGAGAAGACCCGAGAGAGAGAGAGAGAGAGAGAAGAGAGAAAGAGAAAGAGAGAGAGAGAGAGAGAGGAAAAGAGGAGGGGAGAGAGGGGAGAGGAGAAGAGAGAGAGAGAGAGAGAGAAAAATTTGCTCCAGGGGATGGGAGGAAATGTTGGCGTGTTGTTTTTATAATGACTTGATGGCACTGAAAACGAGTCGTTAGTTTGTTAGTGTGTTTTCTGAAGTTGTTAAGCGGTTGGCCAACCTTTGGTGTAAGTCGAGGCAGGGTTCAATGCCCTCGTTTATTTACAAACTTCAGGTTTTCTGAAGGGTTTCCAAAGTCTTTCTTTTCCCCACAACATTTCCACGTGGGTCAATGTCTTCAAGTATCTGCCACAAAATTCTGTAGGGATGTCTTTATTTACCTACTGCAAATACCGAAAAGGGGCCATAACCTAAGGTACCTACCACACAGCTTTTCAAGGATTTCATGTCTTCATTTACCTACCACAAAACTTCCCCTGGATTCTGTGCCTTTTTTTTGACCTACTGCAACATTTTTAGGGGACTCCATGGCTTTTTTTTACCGCTACAAAATTTCTGGAGAGTTCAATTTCTTTATTTTCCCTCCAACCGAAGCTTCCGGGGAACCCTTTATTCGTCTTCATTTTTCGACTGATGTTCAATTGTCTTCATTTACCACAAAGCTTCAGGGGCATCATTGTCTTCATCGACGGTTCAATGTCTTCATTTACCACAAAGCTTCAGGGTGCATCATTGTCTTCATCGAGGTTCAATGTCTTCATTTACCACAAAGCTTCAGGGGCATCATTGTCTTCATCGACGGTTTTAATGTCTTCATTTACCACAAAGCTTCAGGGTGCAAACATTGTCTCATCGACGGTTCAATGTCTTCATTTACCACAAAGCTTCAGGGGGCATCAATGTCTTCATTGACGGTTCAATGTCTTCATATACCACAAAACTTCGGAGGGGGGGGGGGGGGGGGGGGGCATCATGTCTCCAACGACGGTTCAATGTTTTCCTTACCACAAAGCTTCAGGGGGGCACATTGTCTTCATCGACGGTTTTAATGTCTTCATTTACCACAAAACTCTGGATGGTCCCATTTCTTCATCTACCCCAAGCCCTGAGGGGTGATTTTTTTTTGCCATATACCACATACTTAAGGAGGGTTCAATTCCTTCATCTACCACAAAGCTTTTGGAAGGTTCAATTTCTTCTTCACCGGGGGTTCCACGTATTCATTCCACCATAATCTTCCGTAGAAATCAGTGTTTTCATTTTCTGCAAAATTTCGAAACGTTCTTTGTCTTCATTTACCTAATGCCTCGGGAGGCCTTGGTTTGTCCAGTGACTTAGCACAGTGCGTCCACTCGGTTCATTTTCTATTTTTCACTGCAAAGCTTCAAGCTGACCTTCTGTCTGTGTCCCCATAGGCAGCCGTTTCACAAACTTTCCCTATTTCCGCGGGGTGTGGTGTGTGTGTGTGGTGTGTGTGTGGTGTGTGTGTGTTTTGGTTGACAAAGGGGAAAACAAAAAAGAAGGAGAAGGGAAAATGAAAGTGAGGAGACTGCAAACAAACAGCCAAAATGATTAACAAATTAAAAACGTACAAAGGAAGTGGGGACACACACAAAACCACACACACACCACAAACACACACACACCACACACACAAAAGAGAGAGAGAGAGAGAGAGGGAGAGACGGAGGAGAGATCGGAGGGGAGAGGAAAAGGGAGAGAGAGAGGGAGAAAGAAGAGGGACAGAAGACAGACAGCAGACGAAGACAGACAGACGGACGGGACGGACAGACAGGACAGGGGGACGGAAAAGTTGGGAGAGTGAGTGGGGGGAAAAGACAGCAGGCAGACAGAAGACAGTTGGGATGGACGACGGGACGATAGATGGATAAAAAGGGGGGAACAGACAGATGGACAGACAGACGGGCCGGAAAAAAGTTCGGAAGGGAGACCTCGTGAACTCAGCGGAGCACAGCATTCTTTGCATTTTTCGCAGGTCAGATAGATGTCAAGTTTTCATTTTTTTTTCAATGCCAGAGTCAGGGAAAGGTGGCGACGGCATTGTTTATCAAATTAAAATTCAAAGCGCCCCCACGACACGGTGGGAACGTTTACCCCCCCCCCCCCCCTCCCCCCCCATAGACAAGCCCAGGATTCACAAGGGGTCAACCCCATGGCAAAAAGGAAACCCTTTCCCGGGACGGAGAAAATTTGCCCCGTGCCCCATCGGGGAAAAACCCTGGCCCACGTGCTGGATTTTTGAGAATAGGAGAGAGCCCCACTTGAACAGGGCCAGGGGCCACTGTCCATTCAAAAAACGCGGCGCCTTAACTGCCCCCCAAAACTCGCCCCTTGAGAATAAAACTGACTCGTGCCCGTGCCGGTTTGGTCCCCTGCCGCAGGAGGGGGGTATGCCCATTTCCCTCGTTGAGATTGGGGGAGGGGAAGGAGAATGGTGTGTGTGTGTGTGTGTTTTGGTGTGTAAACTTGTCTGCCTTGCAGTCATTTTGACAAATCTGTTTGACTAAGTTGTTGAAAAGTGTTTGTTGCGAAAGCCCTCCAAGGATGGGGTCGGCTATTGGGCGTGAGGGCCTCACTGACATGCCCCTAGACCTACAAAGAAAAAAATTTAAAGAAGCGTCGGGGAAAAGCGCCCAGTTACACCCCGATAACCCTTGGGTCAAAAATCCCTGATCCCCTAGTTTTTAAAATGTTTTTCCCAAACCCGCCCATTTTGACGTTTTGTCGTTCTGAGGGTATCAGTTTAAAGTTTTAAAGGTTTCCCCCCCCCATTTAATGTTTTGTCTTCTGGTGGTTTTTAAGTTTTAGTGTTACTTTTCTGCTTTCACCATTTTAAACCGGGGTTGTCGTTCTGGTGGGTTTCAGTGTAGTGTTGGATGGGCCCTTTTTCCCCATCTTAAGGTGTTGTCGTTTGGGGGTTTAAACAGTGTAAATGTTAGTTAGGTCCCCTCCCCATTTTACGTGTTGTCGTTCTGGTAGTACTAGTGTAGTGTTGGGTTTTTCGTCCCTCACCCTTAACGTCTTGTCGTTTGGGGGTATCAGTTTGTGTTAGGTGGGCCCCCTTTCTCCCATTTTAAAAGTGTTGTTGGTTTGGGGTTACATTGTAGTGCTAGACGGGTTCCCTCTCCCTTTTCTCAAGTTTTGGGTCTTTTGGGTAGTAGTAGTGTAGTGTTAGGTTCCTTTCCCTCTTCTTAACGTGTTGTCGTTCTGGGGGTTTATCTTTTGTGGGGTGTTGTTGGGTTTCCTTTCCCCATTTTCAACTTTGTTGTCATTCGGGTTTTGGTTTAAGTGTAGTGTTCAAAACCCCCCCCCCCCCCCCCCCCCCCCCCCCCCCCCCCCCCTCTCCGCAACTTTGGGCTGAGTAGTTACCCCGTTCGGCGATACTGCCTTTTGGAGTGTGTGGACAATAATCTGAAGAAACCCCGAAAAGGAATGAAGAAAACTCCCCGCCTGGTCTTAAAAAAACTGAGATGACTGACCCGGTGGGAAAGGGCCCAAGCCTTTTTAAGGGCCCGCCCCGGGAAAAAAAAAAAAAAAAAAAAAACCCCCGAGCCTTGGCCGAGCGGTTCAGGAAACAAATGAGAATCGATTTTCCCAAAACACAAGAAAGTGGCATTTAATTATTCCCCCTTGTCTTTTTAAAGGGCCCGACGGTTGGCCCTCATGGGAGTGAGCTTTGGTTGTTTTTTTGTTGCCAGGCCATTACCCGAAAGGGGGATGGAAAAAGGAGTTGGAAACATTTTTTTTTTTTCAAAAAAACGAGGGGGAATGAGGGAGGGTGCGGAAAAAATAGGGGGAAATGGGTTGGGGAAAAGGGGGGGGGGGAGATAGGGGGGGCCCTGTTGTGTGCGTGTGGGCGTGCGTGCGGTGCGGAGCGCGCTGTATGTGTGTGGGGGTGTGTGTGTGTGTGTGTGTGTGTGTGTGTGTGTGGGGGGGGTGTGTGTGTGAAGAGAGGAGAGAAGAGGCACCCGAGGTAAGAGTGAGTGGGGTTTGGGTTTGGGGGGGGGTTTGCGGCTCTAGTGGGATGTGCGACATTTTTTAAAAAAAAATAAATAAAAAAAAAAAAAAGGGCAAACTAATCCCGTCAGCGAATAGGGGCTTTTTGTAAAGGTAACTCCCCATTTTGATCTTTTCTCCCCCATTCTCTCCCCTCTCTCTCTCTCTCTCCCCTTTTCCCCCTCTCTCTTCTCTCTCTCCCCCCTTTCCTCTCTCTCTCTTCTCTTCTCTCTCTCTCTCTCTCTCTTCTCGCATTTTCCCACTTCACAACGATATGTTCCCAAAAAGCCTTTAAAAACAAAAAACTTTGTTTGTGCATGGGATTTTAAAAGGAAAAAAACGTTCCCGCAACCCAAGTGATCACCTCCTTTCTGCCTTTCAAAACTCACTCCCCCCTTCCCTTCATTCCATTCCCCTCCCGGGGCCTTCCTCCCCCCCCCCCCCCCCCCCCCCCCCCCCCCCAACCCCCCCCCCCCATGTGGAAACCCTTTGGCGAGTTTCATGGGCTGTTTAGATCATCCCTTGCCTTTTTTTCCGAATGTCACAGGGCACCTCGCTTATCGGATGGGGAAACGAGGTTATTAAATTTTCCTAAAAAAAACAGATTGGAAAAAAACACGGCCCCGCAGGGGGATTCTTTGGAGGGAAAAAACCTTCCCTTTTGTGTCGAGGGTAACCGCGGGAAACCTCTTTTGAGGGCAGTCCCGAATTTGGTTTTGGGGGTTTTTTTTTTTTCAAAAAGGGGTAGTAACTACTGCGGGGGAATGTCGAATTTTTCCCAATGGGCTTTTTTTTTCCCCAAAAAGAAAAATTTTAAATCACGGGAAAAACCCCAAAGTGTTTTTCATTTCTTTTTTTTTTTTTAAATTTTAAAAATTTTTAAGAAAATATAAAAATCATGGAGGGTATTTACGAATTTATAGCATGTTGCCCTTTACAGACATTTGCGGTTTGGTGGAAGACTTGATAATTGAACTTAGCCTGAAAAAATATTCCTTTGCCCAGGAGAAGTACGTTTTGGTACGAACGAAGTGGCTCATCCCCGGGGGTTTGTCCCCCTTTCTGACAGATTCTGGATCCCTTTATTTTACCCGTCCTGACCCAAAAATTTAATGGGTTCGCCCTTTGGGCGTGTTCATTTTTCTCCTCCCTTTAAGATTGTTGAAATCCAAAAAAGGAGATTATTGTGCGAGAGATGGGGGCTAAAAACCGCCACTTCTTGTTCAGAAGTAAAACTTCTCCCATATTAGAGTGATGGCCCACGCCAATAACATCAGGCAGCGTTCTGTTGGGCCAGTAACTGACCAGAGGCTGACAACTTGGCAAGAGCAGACAGTCACACTGTTGGCGTGTCACCCCCTAATGACGTGATGTTGTCCAGTTCTAAGTCACCTGAACACGAACCCAGGACCTCAGGTCCTCAATCCCAAAGGAGGAGGAGAAGTTCTCCTTCAGACACATAGAGTGGGTTTTGGGCCGGTTGCAGTGTCTTTGCAGACTTCCCCATCGTTTCAATACACTCCCCCCCCCCCCCTCCTGAAATCTCCTCCTGCCATATCACCAGAGGTGGGTGTGGACGACCAGCTGGAATGGAAAAGTAACCCCTAAAAGCTGTAATTATCATCCCCCCCCCCAAAAAAAAAAAAAAAAAAAAAGTTAGGAGGGGAAGAGGGTAAAAAGGAGAGCGGTGCGCACGTTGGGATTATTGCATTAGCTGTGAATGGGGCACATTAATTCCAGCAAATCGTTTTTACCACAACCTGGGTTCAAAAACAGTAAACGTATTACCCAAAATTCATGAAATTCATAAATCCGCGTAATCAGATTATTAAATACGTTCACGCTGAAGTGCACAGGCAACAGCATGCACACGCGCACGTTGGAGGAGAGAGGAGGAGAGGAGAGAGGAGAGAGAGAAGGAGAGAGAGAGAGAGAGGAGAGAGCGAGAACAAGAACAAGACAAGAACAAATTTTTAATTCTTCAGCCCACCAGCCCCTAGAATGGGGTCAAACAAATCACATGTCTGAGCGATCGTGGAAAAAAACAACAACAAAAGTTGCTCTAATTTGTGTCATACGTAATGCATGGTCGCATTGTCATTGATTTTCTCTTAAACTTTCATGAAATCCTGTCTTATCTTCAAAGCATTAAAGAGGAACGTGCACAGCCTACGGATTTTCCAAACAGAGTCATTTTGTAATATATTAATGAATGGCTGATCATTAAAAGTCACATATTTCTGCCTTAATCTTGTGTATAAAATACAATGGTTTACAATTGTACCTATTTTTAAAGAGAGAGAGAGGGGAGGAGAGAGAGAGAGGAGAGAGAGAGAGAGAGGGGAAAGAGAGAGAGAGAGAGAGGGGGTAGACAGACAGACAGGCAGGCAGGCAGGCAGACAGACAGACGGACACAGACGGACAATGAGACTGACTGAGACAGGGAAAGACTCTTGACTACGGATATTGAATGCAAAAAACCGCCAACCTTTCAAAACAAGGTACATGCAGACTACACACAAAAAAAAAGAAGTAAAAATGAGGAATCAAAAAACTGAAACAGGTAAATCCATAAATTTAACAAACTTTGGACGAAAACCACAGCAAACGACCAAGTTTTGTAGTCTGCGATATGAAAAGTGTTCAGACCAGATCCTTTCCTAAATGGAGCAAAAAAACAAAACAAAACAAAAACCATGCCGACAGAAGAGCACGTATGAGAACACAGATACCACCAGCGTCGACAAGCCTTGTAACTTCAATCAGACCCTCCCTTGAAAAGAATCCAACTGCACACACACACAAAACACACACACACACACACACACACACACACACGCACGCACGCACGCACGCACGCGCGCGCGCGCGCACACACACACACACACACACACACACACACACACACACACACGCACGCACACGCGCGCGCGCACACACACACACACACACACACACACACATGCACACACAAACACACACACACACACACACACACACACACACACACACACACACACACACACACACACAATCGCGCGCGCGTATCTGCCTTTTGATTTGGATTCGCACCAAACTCTGATGGACTGTGTTTTATTTCTCTCCAAGTTTCGTTCAAACTAGGTCAGTATTGTTTTTTTTTTTTTAATTAATTTTCCTGACAACTCCGAGACGCGGGAGAACACACGACCTTCCTCCTAGATGAACAAACAAGCAGCTTTCCTGATCACGCGCTTACTGCACGCGCTCCTTTGTATTTGGCAGGATGGAGAAGGAAATCGGATAGTGCTATTTTTGTTGTGTTTATAAATAGGCTTTTTTCATCGCTGATTCTGCTGCAGGTATTTTGATTCTTCTGATTTCTGATTCATGAACATAAATCATCTCGACTAATTGCTTGAAAAACGGTTTTGTAATAACCCAAACTTTGCCAACTTTTTTTTTTATGGGTGTAATGTGGTTTCAACTTTTTATTACGCAACGAAAACAGTTGAGTTTTACGTCCTCATGAACTTTTTATTTTCCTCACAGAATATTTCGGTTCAGGTCCGTCACAAAACAAATATTTCCAAGTGTTTGAACATCACTAAAAAAAATCTGCTGTGGTGATGATCCAGTCCTAGACCCTATTTGACGTAAGCTACTCTGTACTTTGCGATTGTGATGTCTTGGAGGTTTTTTTTTGGTACTCCCAGTTCTTATAGAACAGGGAGTACTTTACAATGGGAACGAAGAAATGCTGTGTGTGTGTGTGGTGTGTGTGTGTGTGTGTGTGTGTGTGTGTGTGTGTGTGTCCGTCCGTCCGTGGTCAAATGTGTTCACTCGCTCCAGACAAAACTACTGGGCTGATCTTTCACGAATGATGCCCGATGTGTTATTTTACCGTTATGGCCAATAACGGTTTTCGTTCTTTATAGAATATCTTAAAGTACTTTGGCCGATCTTTTCTGAAAATTTGTAGACATGTTCATTATGGGTCATGGATGATGCCCGATGTGTTATTTTACGTTATTGGCCGTTACTAACAGCTATAACGGCCATAACGGTTTTCTTCTTTATAGACAATCTCAAAAAAGTACTTGGCCGATCTTTCTGAAAATGTGTAGGTATGTTCATTATGGGTCACAGATGAGGGCCCGATGTTTAACAGAATAGCCGTTACTAACGGCTATAACGGCCCAAAAACGGTTTTTTCCTCTTTATGGGAATATCTCACGCGTATTCAAGAGAACTGGGAGTACGTTTATATGCTTTGCATCTTGTTTTTTTCTTCATCTGGTTATAAAAGAGACCTGAATGTACGACTCTTATCATAGACATCACTGTGAGATAGCTTTTCCTTCAGTCTTGTAGGTCAAAACGCTTTCAATAATGCTCCCTTGTTTCCCTTTCCTTTCTACAACCATCTAGAATACTCGAACTCATTCCTTTTATGAATGGTCTTGGTTTAATATGCAGGCCCACTTTTTTCATTTCTCTCTCTCTCTCTCTCTCTCTCTCTCTCTCTCTCTCTCTCTCTCTCTCTCTCTCTCTCTCTCTCTC
>CM031600.1:39359491-39364491 GCA_018398815.1 Conus ventricosus
ACACACACAAACACCAACACACATCGCGCGGGTATCTGCTTTTGATTTGGATTCGCACCAAACTCTGATGGACTGTGTTTTATTTCTCTCAAGTTTCGTTCAAACTAGGTCAGTATTGTTTTTTTTTTTTTAATTAATTTCCTGACAATCCGAGAGCGGGGGGAACACACGACCTTCCTCCTAGATGAACAAACAAGCAGCTTTCCTGATACGCGCTTACTGCCCCGCGCTCCTTTGTATTTGGGCCCGGATGGGAGAAGGAAATCGGATAGTGCTATTTTTGTTGTGTTTATAAATAGGCTTTTTTCATCGCTGATTCTGCTGCAGGTATTTTGATTCTCTGATTTCTGATTCATGAACTAAATCATCTCGACTATTTGCTTGAAAAAACGGTTTTGTATAAACCCGAAACTTTGCCAACTTTTTTTTTAGGGGTGTAATGTGGTTTCAACTTTTTATTACGCAACGAAAACAGTTGAGTTTTACGTCCTCATGAACTTTTTATTTTCCTCACAGAATATTTCGGTTCAGGTCCGTCACAAAACAAATATTTCCAAGTGTTTGAACATCACAAAAAAAAAATCTGCTGTGGTGATGATCCAGTCCTAGACCTATTTGACGTAAGCTACTCTGTACTTTGCGATTGTGATGTCTTGGGGTTTTTTTTTGGTACTCCCAGTTTTATAGAACAGGGAGTACTTTACAATGGGAACGAAGAAATGCGGGTGGTGTGTGTGTGGTGTGGGGTGTGTGTGTGTGTGTGTGGGGTGTTGTGTGTGTCCGTCCGTCCCGTGGTAAAAATGTGTTCACTCCCGTCCAGGACCAAAACTATTTGGCTGATTCTTTCACGAATGATGCCCGATGTGTTATTTTACCGTTATGGCCAATAACGGTTTTCGTTCTTTATAGAATATCTTAGAAAGTACTGGCGATCTCTCTGAAAATTGTAGACATGTTCATTAGGGGTCTGGATGTGCCCGATGTGTTATTTTACCGTTATGGCGTTACTAACAGCTATAACGGCCCATAAACGGTTTTCTTCTTTATAGAAAATCTCAGAAAGTACTTGGCCGATCTTCTGAAAATGTGTGGGTATGTTCATTATGGGTCACAGATGAGGGCCCGATGTTAACAGAATACCCGTTACTAACGGCTATAACGGCCAAAAAGGGTTTTTTTCCTCTTTTGGAATATCCACGCGTATTCAAGAGAACTGGGAGTACGTTTATATGTTTTGCATCTTGTTTTTTTCTTCATCTGGTTATAAAAGAGACCTGAATGTACGATCTTATCTTTAGACATCACTGTGAGATAGCTTTTCCTTCCAGTCTTGTAGGTTTAAAAACGCTTTCAATTAATGCTCCCTTGTTTCCCTTTCCTTTCTACAACCATCTAGAATACTCGACTCATTCCTTTTATAAATTGGTCTTGGTTTAATATGCGGGCCCCACTTTTTCATTTCTCTCTCTCTCTCTCTCTCTCTCCTCTCCTCTCTCTCTCCTCTCTCCCCTCTCTCTCTCTCTCTCCTCTCTTCTCACACAGCCCTTTGTTTTGGTAGTGCCATCCATTTGTTGTGTTGCGAACCTGTAACCCCCACTCACAAGCACTATTAAATGCAAAGGCGTCTCTCTCTCTCTCTCTCTCTCTCTCTCTCTCTCTCTCTCTCTCTCTCTCTCTCTCTCTCTCTCCCTCCCTCTCTCTCCAGAAATCAGGGTATTTTTCATTGCCCTTCCCCCACTTCATGCCATACTAGGCGTCAACTGACAGATGCAACACGCAGCAAACATGCTCACATTCGCATAAACACAAAGCAGAGCACACAGTCCGTTTATCTCATATAAAACTCACAACAGACACGTTTATTTTCCTCGAGAATGACTTTTCTTCAGCGGACGTCACACACACAAACAACACCAAAACCCACACACACACCCACACACCCCACACCCACACACACACAAGAAATTCAAAATGCACAAGACAATACTCCCTGACGCGAGGAGAATGGAAACATACGTTTGATTTGTGCTTTGGAACGTTCAAACGAAAGAAATAAACCCTGACCATGTTTTCACTGGCTCCACCACTTTGCCTCTCTTCTCTTTTCTCTCTCTCTCTCTCTCTCTCTCTCTCCTCTCTCTCTCTCTCTCTGCGAACTAGAAAACAGTTCCAAGGATAATCTAGCTGACAAAGTAAACCCCAAAATACTTGTTTTGTTTACGTTTCAAGTTTACATTTTAAATTTAAACCACATTTGCTCGGAAGGACACTTTTCTAAAGTCGTGACATTCTTCATTTTTACTTCTGTTTGTTTTTTGTTTTGTTTGGATGTTTTTTTGTGTGTTTTTTTTTGTTTGGATTAAAAAAAATCAAAATGCCCCATTGAAACCAGGGGGCCAGAAGCATGGTATAGACTAGACTATTCATTTGAGTTTGGAGCGAAAAGATGTGGCAGCTATCACAGCAATATGGTCAGCACTCAAATCAATATGGTCAGCCCTCAAACCCAGTATGGTCAGCCCTCAAAGCAGTATGGTCAGCCCCCCCAAAGCAGTATGGTCAGCCAGCAGCGTTATTTCCCATCCATCTGGCGACCATTGATTTCCCTGCTTTTGCATCATTGGTACTCCATTATCGGCTGCACCTGTCAAACTGCGGTAGATGGATCAAGGGAGATAACAGCAGCAGGTGGACACATCGGACAAATCGGGCCTTTACAAATACAGGGCCCGTAGTAACCACGCAATCCATCCAGTACTGCAAACATTTTAGAGAGAGAGAGAGAAGAGAGAGAGAGGGGGGATGGGGAGGAAGGAAGGGAGAGAAAAGAGAAAGGAAACAGATGAGAGAGAGAGAGAGAGAGAGAGATAGAGAGAGAGAGAGAGAGAGAGAGAAGAGAGAGAGAGAGAGAGAGAGAGAGAGAGAGAGGAGAGCGGGGGGGGGGGGAAGGAGAGACAGAGAGAAAGAGGGGACCGAGAGACGAAGAAGAAAGAAGAAGAAGAAGAAGAAAAAGAGGGAAAAAGAAAAAGAAGAAGAAGAAGGAAAAAAAAAAGAAAAAGAAGAAGGGAAAAGAGAGAGAGAGAGAGAGAGAGAGGGGAGAGAGAGAGAGAGAGGGGAGAGAGGGGGGGGTGTTAGAACTATTAGATGCAAACTGCTTACCTTCTGGTCAACATCACGAAAACATTCAAAAGAAATTTTGCATGAGTTAAATCTAAAGTAATTCACACACACACACACACACACACACACACCCCACACACACAACACACACACCAATACAGAGAGAGAGAGAGAGAGAGAGGGGAGAGAGAGAGAGAGAGAGAGAGAGAATAAGAGCGAAGAGAACGAGAGAGAGAGACAGAGACAGAGACAGAGCAGACAAAAGGGCAGATAGACAGACAGCACAGGAGATTGACAGACCAGTCAGACAAACAGACGGTTTAAACAGACAGATAGACAGAGACAAATACAGATAACATTTGGAACCAAAACAAATCCAACAGAGAGGAGATACATGCTCGTGAGCTGCACGCGAGTAACACAACACACACACACACACACACACACACACACACACATTGTCTTCTACCCCCTTCTCTCTCTCTTTTCTCTCTCCTCTCTTCCCTCTCTCTCTCTCGCTCGCTCGCCGCTCTCTCCCCCCTACCCTAAACACATCCCCAAACAGCACCCAACCATCAGCGGATGTCGTGTATGCTTCGCTCCCAGCAACAGGCAGCGTGCACGTGGCAATCGAAAAATCCGTCCGTCCCTCCCTCCCTCCGCACAGCCAAACCGATCCACACATTCTGCGATGCTTTCCAGGCGAGTGTTTTCACCCGGTGGCCTGGACAATCTCTCCGAATTTACACAGTCATCCGTCTGTCCAAAAACAGAATTACCACCTAACTAACTAACTAAAAAGAAACCACGACAGTTTGATGTCAAGAGAGAAAGGGATCCTGGGAAAAGGTTGCCGGCGTTACCCCTCCCTTCGTCTGCGCATCTAGGTCACGCTTTTCTGTTTAAATCATTGGCTGACGGCCCCTACGACAAGAAGACTTCGCCAATCAGCAGCAGAGTTAAGATGCGCGGGGCCCCGAGCTCAGACTGGTTTTTCAAAACTGCAAATTCAGTTCCTGTTTACTTATTCCAGCGTTGTTGTGGGTTTTGGTTTTTTGTTTGTTTGTTTTTTTTCCCCTATGTGAATGCTGTTGTGTATTTATTGTTTATTGTTACGTACGAGCAGAAGTAAAATTATCTCCTTGTCAGCGCTCTAGCCCCAAGCTTTTTTCCCTTGAAGTCCATTATCTGACGGCCTTCTAGCAGACAAGCTCAGCTAATCGGCGGTAAGAAAATACTCCCAGTAGGCAAAACCCCAGATACCCAGTCCTGCGGGAGGAGTCCCTTTCATCGTGATTGCAGGCGGAAAGGGAATTAGTTTCTTGCGTCCCGATTGAACGTCTGCACCTTTTTAGGAGATGTGGCCCACGGGAAAACCTTCCAAGAGAGTGGGACAGGGGACCAATCTTGCACCAAGCTACATCACCAGCACACCACACATTAAGATGGGTAGCGTGATTTGGAATCGCAATATTTTGACTGCCAACTCCATGATCAACAATGCAGTTGAACGCAAAAACCTGTGCCTAAGTATCTATCCTTCAACATTTCAACATTTTTGAGAGAGAGAGAGAGAAAGGGAAGAGAGAGAGAGAGCGAGAGCGAGAGAGAGAGGAGAGAGAGGAGAGAGAGAGAGAGGAAGAGAGAATATTCACATGATTAGACGAAACTGCGGGAAACCTTTGATCAATTTTTTTTAATCAACTCAAAATATTTAAAAATCAGCTAAAGTTTTGAGTGATATTTCGGACACACCACCGCGCTTGCTTGCTTGCTTGCTTGCACGCACTCTCACACACACACACGCAAAAGCACACGCGCGCGCGCTCGCTCGCGCACCACATACACCAACACACACACAAACAAACCCACACACACAC
>CM031600.1:39374491-39379491 GCA_018398815.1 Conus ventricosus
CAGACACACATTAGTATACGTACCTGAATGAGGCGTGTATGTGCATGCATGCGTGCACGTGAGTGTATGTTTGTGTCCATGTAGGAGTATCTAAGAGAGAGAGAGAGAGAGAGAGAGAGAGAGAGAGAGAGAGAGAGAGAGAGAGAGAGAGAGAGAGAGAGAGAGACAGACAGACAGACAGACAGACAGACAGAGACAGGCTGACTCCTGCACACAAACATTACCGGATAAAGTGCTACTGCGGTCTCTGATAAAAAGATCATTTCCCAACCCAGACGAATAACAGCCAGCAGCCCAGCACTTTACAATCCAGAGCTGACAAACCCACCCAGCTCCTAAAAGCAGGGCGCTTTTGTCGGTCTTCCCCAATGAAGCGACACAGATACCCTGTCACAATACCGAAGCTCTGCTAGTGCACTGGACCTGCCTCTTTCACAGCGGATGAAACGATCTAGATAAGGAGATAGACACGCCGCTGAAATGAGAGAGAGAGAGGGGGGGAGAGGGGGGAGAGAGACAGAGAGGGACTTAGAGAGAAAGAGGGTGAGAGAGAGACAGAGAGAGAGAGAGGGGGAGGGAGTAAGAGAGACAGAGACAGTGAGACAGAGATAGAGACAGAGATAGAGACAGAGAGAGAGAGAGAGAGAGAGAGAGAGAGAGAGAGAGAGAGAGAGAGAGAGAGAGAGAGAGAGGCGCAGATGCCACACACTGATGAACAGACAAGGCGCCAGATATTCAGTGGTCTCTGCCACCACACGTTAGGCTACCACCGAGCTGTGATTTAGCAGCGCCTACTTCATCCCACAAGCGTGGCAACAACAGCAGGTCGCTGACACCATCCGCCAGGTGTAGCACTGAAACGTAACTTCGGCGACAGCTGTGATGGAAGCTGGTCAGAGTGGGGCTGGGGGATGGAGGAAGCAGATGTTAAGGAGGATGCATGTGGCGTGGAAAGGGCTTTTAGTAGGAAAGGATGGGGGGGGGGGGGGGGGGGGGGGGGGAGGAGGTAAGCAGGTAAGGAGATGAAAAGAAGAAGGGAAGGAGTGAGTGTTTTTTCTTTTGGGGGAGGAGAGGGGGAGGGGGTGCGAGGACAATTCTCCTCTCACGGTGCCGGCTGGAATTGTGTGTGTGTCAGGGTCACTGACATTGCTACTTGAGCCCGTACATGTATGTTACAGATAGATCTAGTGGAGGTGACACATGTTTGAACTTGTGCATGTGCGGACTGATCATGTTCCATGTCAGTGTATCTTGCGTGGTTCGCATTAGAGTCAATATTTCCTTATATGTGCTAGGGTGAGCCGGCGAACATTTCCGCTCACGTCGCATGCGTGTGTGTGCATCAGTGGATATCTGTGTGACAGCACAGCTTGGGAGTAGGGTAGGGAGGTATCTTGAACTTTTTAGTGTTTTCCGTGGAAGTGGGGAAATTGGGTCATGCATCATCCTCACTGTGAGTTGCCCAATCATAGTTAACCTTACGTTGAATTATCCAATCACAGTTAAGTTTACTGTAAAGCAGGCTGGGGGTTAGGTGAACTGTAGCTCAGTGTTTTTTTTTTGTTTTTGCAGCTGTTTTTTTCAGAGTGGAAGTCTCTGACGTGTGTGTTGATTCTATGTTGAAAGTCCTGGTGAATCCTTTTAGGAACCTTGTGTTCAGGGTTCGGGCTTAAGGATTAGTGGAGCTGCCTTGAGTCTGGAGGGGACTGATTCTGTGTTTCTGTGTAATTGTATTCTTCTCGCTGTTGGAGGTACAGTAGAAGGACTGTCGTTACTGTAATTTGTGAAGACGTGGTTGCTGCATTTGTGTTGAACTGTAACCGGTGTTCCCGAGACCTGATGGGATGAAGACTTGGTTGCTGCGTTCTTGTTGAACTGTAACCTGTGTACCTGAAACCTTGGTGGGTGAAGACTTGGTTGCTGTGGTTGGGTGCTGTAGACGTGCTGGTCTGGGGATGGCCTTGGTGGCGCTGGACAACCCATCTCGGAGTTGGGCCGGGACACGTGTTGGTTCAAGGTACGTTTGGTATAATTCAGCGTAGACATTTTAGTAATCCTATCATCTGAACCTGGTTGTGGTTGGATTGAGCCAGGATACGGGGGAACTCAGAAGGAAATCCTTATCTTTATTGGTTGATTTGGGCAGCTGGAGGCTGGAAGCAGTCTGAGGTGCCAGGCAAGGGGCTGCGTTAGTGCCAGAAGGACTATGGGTTTTGTAATTAAACAGTGTAATGGTTGCATTGAGTAGTTATATTGGATGATATGATTTTGGGCATGTAAGATCAATGTAGGGTGTTTTGTGCATGTGCGAGTACATTTATTCGTGTGATCTTTCAGTAATTTCAGCCACTGGAACCTGTCGGAGTCAGTATGATCTGTTAGTCTTATTAGCAGGCCTTAATGCCAGACCAGGAATTATGTATGTATTTGTGTGGTTGCTGGTACTGTTGGCACCTGTCTGGAAGTTAATCAGGGGAGACAGCCCATTGTTTGAAATTGTTGGTTTTAAGTTGTATATGATGATATGTTTGTCAACCTTATGATGATATGTTTGTGAACCTTATGTGCATTGCTCAGTCAGTTGGAGTAAGCCAGCTGGATATTTCAGCTAAAGATCAACTTTAACAAAGACTGACAGCCCGGAAGTGTTTTGGGGGTAGTGATGTGGTGTGTGTGTGGTTGTCCCATGGTTCGGACATAGGCTGTAAGTTGTCAGTGATGTTTACAGCAGTGACAGTGACCGACCGATTTATTTTGGGCAGTAACTATCTGCATCTTTTATCTCTTGTTTTCCAAGTTACATATGTTTGGACCATGTTCCTAACATTGGGATTTGTGTGGGAAGCCATGCATGTTTTTTTTTTTAGGTTGTTCTGCTATTTAAGGAAAGTACTTAATAGTGGATATGGAGTCGGACCGGGCTATGTGTTTAAGTTGGACTGAAGTTTGACTTTGATTGTGTACTACTGTGTGGCACTGATGGTTTGTAAAGTAAGCTGTGTATAGTCTGTCTGGAAATCTCTTTCCTTTTATACAAATGGATAATAATTAGACTAAAGCTAATTGCTAATGCTGGTTTTCATTTGGATAAGGTTACCATTGGGTGCATCTTGTGATTGGAGTAGATTAGTTAGTTAAGAGACAGAATATTCACTGTAGTGACTTCGACTCCCACAGGTTGTGCTCATGATGAATATGAATTTAGTATGTGTAGGGTACTATGGGATTCATGATAGATTCTTAGTGGGGATGCGCCTGTATGTGTCCACAGATATCTCCCTGTAATCCTGCCTTAGCTGGTGCCTGTAATCCTGCCTTAGCTGGTGCCTGTAATCCTGCCTTAGCTGGTGACGGGATCCCTGTGCGAGGAGTGACACAGCGTGGGTTACTCTTTCTGTTGCTGTGACAGTCCGAGTGGTACAGGTGAACGTTGACGACAAACAGGGGCTGTTTTGAGGTAACAGCATTGGACATTATTTCCAGGATCAGGGAAGTGAGCCATCGTTCATCGGTCGTGGAGCGGACTACCCAGTGTATGAAAGACACTAGCAGTTTCTAAATCCTTAGTAACTTTACATTTATTTAGTAATATTATCATTGCATAGCTGGTTTAGTTGTTGGTTAATTAGTCATTACTTGTGTGTGTCGCAGGCTGCACAGGTTTTCAAGACAAATTGTCTTTTGTGTGGTGACAAGAAACATTTATATGAACATTTTACATTTTGGACAACTTGGTTGGGCCATTCGGTGCGAGTATTTCATAGCAACCCAGTTACTGGATTATTAATTGGTCATGCGTGCTTTAAGTGCCCAGTTGTTGGAATGTGGCCCGGTTTAATTAATCTTGAAAGTGTGTGAACATTACAGAATTGTTGTAGTTTTGTGCATTCTATATCAGTAATTGGTCTGTCACTGTGTTACAAAATTGTAGGTCTGGGCATTCTATATTGGTGTTTGGTCTGTCATTGTGTCGGAATTCATTCCCTGGTTGCTGGCTTATGTATGAGCCGGTAAGTGAATTTGTTGAGTAAGTCTCAGATTCACAGTGTCCTGTTGGGCCAATAGCCAAGGTGTTATCGTCGTGTGAGTTGTATTGCACGGTAGCGATGCATCGCACCAGGCTGGGCACATGGGATTTGACCCGAATTAAGGTTAGTCGTTAATTAATTTCATGACCTTGTGTTAGTTTGGTTGTGCAGGGTGTGTATGTGACTAGAAATCTGTGTGCGAATTGTGTTAAGTGGTTGAATGTTTGAGTTTGAGCGAAAGTGATTGTGTGGGTAGTGAGTGGAATAGTCAGTGTTATGGATCCCGGTGTCGTGGTTTGAATGAAATTATACGTGTGTGAACTGTTCATCTGTTTCTGGACTGCTTATTTGAGTTGGGGCGTTAGGTATTGTAGGTCTGTAAGTCTGTCTGCCCCTCCCTAGTTAGTTCAGGTCTTAGCGAGCCTGACAGTGTGTGTGTGTGTGTGTGTGTGTGTGTGTGTGTGTGTGTTTGTGTGTTTTAAATGTCCCGTGTGGAGTTATTAGCGTTGACTATGAAATGGGAAAGGTAAAGGAAGAAGGGAGGAAGGATGTTGGGGGGGTAGACGATAGAAAGAGAAAAAAATCCTTCTTTGTTCTCCTGTGTGTGTGTGTGTGTGTGTGTGTGTGTGTGTGTGTGTGTGTGTGTGTGTGTCGTTCATGTGTGTATGCGTGCGTGCGTGCGTGTGTGCGTGCGTGCGTGCGTGTGTGCGTGCGTACGTGCGTGCGTGCGTGGTGTGTGTGTGTGTGTGTGTGTGTGTGTGTGTGTGTGTGTGTGTGTGTGGGGCATGCACGTTCGTGCATGTGTATACCCGTGTAGAAGTGAGAGAGAGAGGATGGATGAGAGAGAGAGAAAGAGAGAGAATGAATGAATGAATGAATGAATGGTTTGTTGTGGGAAGCTTTACAAAGCCCAATCACAAGGATGGAAAACGGATGGGAAAGGACTGTGCACAAACAACAAAAATTGAAAAT
>CM031600.1:39386991-39396991 GCA_018398815.1 Conus ventricosus
ATCCTGCACCACCATTGGAAGCCTGCGTTATATCCACATAGGGTGCAGGCACGCACAGGGCTTGTCAATAAGACGTCAAGGGACGTAACTGTTTCTTGGCAGATACCACTGTGTGATGGCCACCGGACACGACACAACAGAGCCACCATTCCCTTCGCTGCCGTTAGGGCAGACATTTATTTTAGAAAATGTGCCAAACAAGTCGTGACTGATCTGTGCTGACTCTGATAATACGCCCTTGCCAGTCTTTCTGTTTCTATTCAGAAGAACACACACACACACACACACACACACACACACACACACACACACACACACACACACACACGCGCGCGCACGCGCACGCGCGCGCGCGCACATAGAGGCACACGCACACACATGCGCGCGCGCGCGCACATTATACACACATGCAGAGAGAGAAAGAGAGAGGAGAGGAGAGAGAGAGAGAGAGAGAGAGGAGAGAGAGGAAGAGAGAGAGAGAAGACAGACAGACAGACAGACAGACAGACAGACACAGAGAGCAGACAGACTTTTAACAATGCAGCACAATTTTACACAAACACACGAAAAACGCACATCACACTACAGTGCCAAACAGCCTAGGAGAAAAATCTCCCTATCTGCGACCTCTTCCACTAGCCCCCCCCCCCCCCCCTCCCACCTCTCTCCATTTCCCTGCCTCTTTGACCCCCCATCCCTCCTCACGAACGTAACACACCACATACATACACACAACGCCCCCGCCTCCCCACCCCCTCTGCGTCCCCACCCAGCCCTCACCTCAACAGTCAGTAAATTAAAGTTGCTGGTTGCTGCACGTTACGTGGCAAACGGTGTCAGCGACCTGTATCGCTATGCTCAAAGGGGTGAAGTTGGTTCCACTAAATCACACCTCAGGAGGTAACATCTGTGGCAGCTTCGGCCCCTCAGTGCGATATAGCGCCTTGTCTGTCCAACAAGATCTCTGCAAAAGGTCTGCGGCATCAGCGCTTCTCTCTCTCTCTCTCTGTGCTTAAAATGTCTGCAGCATCAACGCTTCTCTCTCTCTCTCTCTCTCCCCTCTCTCTCTCTCTCTCTCTTCTCTCAGCTTCGGCCTATCTCTCTCTCTCGCAGCTTCGGCCTATCTCTCTCCTTATCTAGATTGCTTCATCTTCCCCCAACGGGGGCGGTCAAATTGCTCCGGCGAAGCAGTTACGGTAGCGGTATTATCGTGCGGTATCTGTTATTTTTCATTAGGGGGGACTGTCAAAAGTGCCCTGCTCTTTTGGGTGTGAATAGGTTCGTCAGTGCTGGCTGGTTACAATGCAGGGGCTGTATGCTTTTGGTTCGGGTTGGGAAGAGGTCGGTCTGTGGGACGCTTTGTCCTGATCTGTTTGCCGAAGGGCCTTGTCACTGTCCAGTTTATACCTTCTGTTCCACTGGTTCTGTCTGTCTGTCTGTCTCTCTCTGTGTCTGTTTGTCCGTCTGTCTCATAAACAAACGCGTGCATATAACACATATACACATGCATTGTCACATACATACACACACGCCCCTATCCATCCACTCACCAACAGCACGCACGCACGCACTCATGCACACACACATACAAACACACACACGGCTGATCTGTGTGCGCGCGCGCGCACACACACACACACACATACACACACACACACACACACACACACACACACACACACACACACACACACAGAGTCACACTCAACACACACACACACACACACACACACACACACACACACACACACACACACACACACACACACATTCGTCCCGTGACTTGCAAACTGACGCAATCTTTGACTCAAGAGGTGTTGCCAGCACAGACCCAAGGAAGAGGTCACTTGGACAAGTGTTGCCAGTATAGCCAGTATAGTTCTAAGGAAGAACACACACACACACACACACACACACACACACACACACACACACACACACACACACACACGCACACAGACACACACACACACACACACACACACACACACATTCGTCCCGTGACTTGCAAACTGACTTTTCACATCACCGAGAAATATGCCGAAGCTGATGTATATAGGCTGTCTGTTCTGGTTCTCCGTAACGCTTCTTTATGTGGTGGTGCTGGTACTAGGAGCTGATGGTTTATTACCGGCATAACAGATGGACTGTCTGTCTTCGTCAGTTCCAGTGATGTTGAGGGCGTCAGGTACTTCCGGAGCACACACACACACACACACACACACACACACACACACACACACACACACACACACACACACACACAAACTATTATTAATAAGCAAGCGTGATCGTTGGCTACCGCTACCGCTTCAGTCCCGAGGGAGAAGGAACGTTGGACTCGTCTTATCAAGTTAGCCGTGCGGGAAGACGCAATCTTTGACTCAGAGGTGTTGCCAGCACAGACCCAAGGAAGAGGTCACCTTGGACAAGTGTTGCCAGTATAGCCAGTAGAGTTCTAAGGAAGAAGTCACCTTGGACAAGTGTTACCAGTATAGTTCTAAGGAAGAGGTCACCTTGGACAAATGTTGCCTGTATAGTCCTAAGGAAGAGGTCACCTTGTACAAGTGTTGCCAGTATAGCCAGTATAGTTCTAAGGAAGAAGTCACCTTGGACAAGTGTTGCCAGTATAGTCCTGAGGAAGAGGTGACCTTGGACAAGTGTTGCCAGTATAGTCCTGAGGAAGAGGCCACCTTGGACAAGTGTTGCCAGTATAGTTCTAAGGAAGAAGTCACCTTGGACAAGTGTTGCCAGTATAGTCCAAAGGAAGAGGTGACCTTGGACAAGTGTTGCCAGTATAGTTCTAAGGAAGAGGCCACCTTGGACAAGTGTTGCCAGTATAGTTCTAAGGAAGAGGCCACCTTGGACAAGTGTTGCCAGTATAGTTCTAAGGAAGAGGCCACCTTGGACAAGTGTTGCCAGTATAGTTCTAAAGAAGACCACCTTGGACAAGTGTTGCCAGTATAGTTCTAAAGAAGACCACCTTGGACAAGTGTTGCCAGTATAGTCCTGAGGAAGAGGCCACCTTGGACAAGTGTTGCCAGTATAGTTCTAAGGAAGAGGCCACCTTGGACAAGTGTTGCCAGTATAGTTCTAAGGAAGAGGCCACCTTGGACAAGTGTTGCCAGTATAGTTCTAAGGAAGAGGCCACCTTGGACAAGTGTTGCCAGTATAGTTCTAAGGAAGAGGCCACCTTGGACAAGTGTTGCCAGTATAGTTCTAAGGAAGAGGCCACCTTGGACAAGTGTTGCCAGTATAGTCCTGAGGAAGAGGCCACCTTGGCCAAGTGTTGCCAGTATAGTTCTAAGGAAGAGGCCACCTTGGACAAGTGTTGCCAGTATAGTTCTAAGGAAGAGGCCACCTTGGACAAGTGTTGCCAGTATAGTTCTAAGGAAGAGGCCACTTGGACAAGTGTTGCCAGTATAGTTCTAAGGAAGAGGCCACCTTGGACAAGTGTTGCCAGTATAGTTCTAAGGAAGAGGCCACCTTGGACAAGTGTTGCCAGTATAGTCCTGAGGAAGAGGTGACCTTGGACAAGTGTTGCCAGTATAGTTCTAAGGAAGAGGCCACCTTGGACAAGTGTTGCCAGAATAGTTCCAAGGAAGAGGCCACCTTGGACAAGTGTTGCCAGCTTAATCCTCTACGCTCAACCCTCATACTGATCCACACTGACCTATGGTCTGAGTGAAAAGTGAACACTAAAAGAGGCCTAAAGATACGAAGATCCCTAGCACACAATACAGCCAAACAATAATGAAATATTGATTAAAAAGAAGACAAAGGAAACCACAGACATACAAGCAATACTACATAACATATTCTCTCTCTCTCTCTCTCTCTCTCTCTCACACACACACACACACACACACACACACACACACTTCTGAGCGATCGTCTCAGTCGTTGGGTAAAAAAGTGATTTTCAGTATGTTCAGCGGTTCAGGAAAAGCACACTAGTCGTAACACACCAGGATTTACTTAGCCCTTTGTCGTTGCGCGTAACGCTCAAGGACAAAGGGCTAAGTAAACCCTGGTGTGTTACCTGTAACATTTATCTTGTTACGAAGTTTCCTTGTTGGTTAAACGGAAAGATGGTTGATCACAGACCATCTTTTTTAAACTTCGTCTTTTTTTTAAGTCTCCCTTTCGCACACACGCACGTACGCAGACAGACAGACACGCACGCACACACACACGCACACATAGATATATGGATGGATAGCTATATATATTCAGTTATAAACAAAGCTTGCTCTTGTGTCTTAGATTGAAGAAATAGGGGGAGATAAGCATTCATATCTGCAGTGGTAGACAATTCTGCCTATGTGCTTGAGTGGGTGAATGGGGAATAATAAACGCTTCTCAAAATGAGCCTTCAGCAAGCTTATAGTCTCCAAGGGGGAGACAATCTCCGATGGGGAGAAAACTAACATATAACTCCTGGTCAGATACCAGTATTTCGAAACCTGATTGTTTCTCCTCAGTGACCGCGGAAAGTGGTAATTCGACTCCTCTGCCTTTTCTGTTTTAAGAAGAATGATATCCCAGAAAAGGGCTGGTGTGCAATACCGTAGTATGTTTGTTGAGTTTTCAACAAAAAAAACCCAAAAAACCAAAGGTGCCACCTAAGAAGCAAAAGAAAATCATGAAAGAGCAAAACAAACTACATTTTCTTGTGAAAAGTAGAAAATATAAAAAGATAACCTCTTAAGACACAAGTGCTGAGGGCCAGTTCTTGGAATGAGTCCGCAAGGGACTAAATTACAATAAACTAATAAATTCCAAGGATAAGTATCGAGCACCATTCCAGCAACTTACAGAGCAGCTTGGTGTTGCAATGACTGCAAGAAATATTCAATTATAAACAAAGCTTGCTCTTAAGTCTTAGATTGAAGAAATAGGGGGAGATAAGCCAACAACAAACATACTACGGTATTGCACACCAGCCTTTTTCTGGGAAAGCCAGAACTTAAAAATCACAGTAGAAGCCAACAAAAAAATAGTAAATTATTTAGACATAACATTAGACCTTAAGGATCATACATACAAACCATATAAAAAACCTAATGACACACCTGTCTACGTAAACATCAAAAATAACCATCCACCCTCCATTTTGAAAACCATACCTAATGGTGTAAACAAAAGATGATCTAAACTGTCATGCAATGAGAAAGAATTTAACAGTGCAGCAGCCGAATACCAAGAGGCGCTCAAAAAGTGGGTACAACTACAAATTACAATACAACCCAGATAAAAACATGAACAGTAAACGAGAAAAATCGGAAAAGAAAAATTATATGGTATAACCCTCCATATGATGGAAAAACAAAAACTAACGTAGGAAAAGAATTCCTCAGAATTCTTAAAACGTCATTCCCAAAAGAACATGTACTATCTAAAATATTCAATAAAAACACCATCAAGCTATCATACTCGTGTATGCCCAACCTTAAAATATATTTGATTTTTCCAATAAAACCAAAAACAATACAACCAAAGAGGGTGACGAAAGGATATCTTGTAATTGCATAAAAAGACCAGTGCCCTCTGAATAATAAATGTCTCTACAACAATACTGTGTACCAAGCTACGGTAACAACAGACAGTGATAAAGAAACATACATAGGGATCACGGCAAACCATTTTAAAACCAGATATGCAAACCATAAACAGTCCTTCAAAAATGAAAAATATAAAAACCAAACAGAGGTAAGTAAATATATTTGGAAGCTTAAAGATAAGAAAATAGATTACAACATATCATGGAAAATTATAAAAAGAGCAACACCATACAACAATATTTCTAAAAAATGTAGCTTATGTACTACAGAAAAGTGGCTGATATTATGTAAACCCCATCTAGAATCCCTGAACTCTAAAGTAGAAATGATAAACAATTGCAGGCATAAATGGAAATCCCTGTCAATGCACCATTCCTTGGCACGTTCCCCCTGAACGTGCCCCCCAAAAGATAAAAAAAAACCTACAGGCCACGTGCCACACGCGCAGAGCTCACACGCACCACACACCACACCACATAACACCGATGGCGTGCCCAGATTGTACACCTGAAGAGAGCATTTGGCTCGGAACAATTTTGTTTTTAATTTTCCATTTTAAAATCATTATATTATATATATATATTATATATATATATATATATATATATATATATTATATATATATATACAGAGAGAGAGAGAGAGAGAGAGAGAGAGAGAGAGAGAGAGAGAATATCAATGTGTTGTCTACGGCGTGACAAGTTTCTTTTTGTCATCACTCAATAGTCCAGGGAGTTCTGCGGCAATCCAGAGGTTCTGAGCTTTGATTTCATTAAACGTGGTCCACTGAAAGAGCTGCAGCGCGAACTTTCTCCTGAAATGTTGCAGTCTTTACTTGAAGAGTTTTCAAACACACTTTTTTTTTTCATCCATATGTTCCCCTTCACTATACTCAACCTCAACCTGTTTGTCAGTGTCTGATATTGTTCTAATGGGTAATTTTTTTCTTCAAGTGAACAAAATCTTACCTGCCATCTTTTCTCCATACACCTTGCCTAAAGCCAGGCATGACACTTGCGATTCTTCAGGGAAGGATAGTGGTACTATTCAACGATAAACGAAGAACATCCTACTGTCCAATAAGCCGAGTGGTAATGCCTGCCAAGAACATACCATTATGGCTGACCATGCGCATGCGCATCTAGTTTTTTTCCGCTTTCTCGTAGAATGAATGTTGAATTTTTATTACATACTTTATATAAAAAAAATGTAGGTGTCGGAAAATTTTCATGACGGAGTGGAGAGAGAGAGAGAGAGAGAGAGGGAGAGAGAGAGAGAGAGAGAGAGAGAGAGAGAGGAGAGAGAGAGAGGAGAGAGAGAGAGAGAGAGAGAGAGAGAGAGAGAAAGAGAGAGAGAGACAGACAGACAGACAGACAGACAGACAGACAGACAAACAGGCAGATAGAAATAGTGAGAAAGCAAGAGAGATGGAGACACACACACACACACACACACACACACAGAGAGAGAGAGAGAGGAGAGAGAGAGAGAGAGAGAGAGAGAGAGAGAGAGAGAGAGAGAGGGACAGAGTCAGAGACCGAGACAGAGACAGACACAGAATTAAGAGAGGCAGAGAGACAGAGAGTACGTTGAATGATATTGAGGCAATGTTCGACTTCTCATAAACAATATCCTAAGAGACAAGAGCAGACTTCTTCGTTCCAATACATCACCGACTGGAAAGCGTTCATGCACAGGATGAGAGTTCAAGGACAAAACGCCATCACTGCAGTATGCTCCCATCGGAACAGACCCCATCGCCTCATGCCTCCTCACTAAAGTCACACAGACACTCGTTAATATTAGCTTTTGCCCGCTTCAATCAGTTGTCTAAAGACAGTTCTACGGCACCGCTAACTAAGCTGATATGCCATAATGGCACCCAGCCCCGTGGCAACGAAGTGCTTCCCTTTCATCCACAGGGGATGAGAAGAAGAAGAGAGGAAGAAGAACGACAACAGTAAAGGGAAGGAGGAAGACATGAAGTGCAGGAGGTGTAGGAGAATGAGGAAAGAAAAGGGAGGAGGAGGAGAAAGAAGAAGAGAAGGACGAGGCGGTTGAGGAGAAAAAAAGGAAGGTAAGGAGGAGTAGGAGGAAGAGGAGAAGGAGAAGGAAGAAGAAGAGGAGGAGGAGAAGAGGAGAAGGAGGAAGAGAAGGAGGAGGAGAAGGAGGAGGAGGAAGAGGAGGAGAAGGAGGAGGAGGAGAAGGAGGAGGAAAAGGAGGAGAAGGAAGAAGAAGAACAACAACAACAAAATGAACAACAACATCAACAACAACAACGACAACGACAACAAGGATAAAAAGGATTTTTTTTTTAAAAAGCAGAACAAGCAGAAAAAGCAAAACTTGAGGTATAAGGTGGAAACAGAATAAAAACGAAAGGAAAGAAAAAGAGGAAGAGGAAGAGAAATCGAACGAAAACGAGGATAATTTTTGGAAAATGAAGTATCGGATCTTAGATCCGAACCACAATACAGCTTGACCATTGTCATTCGTTTGCCTCAATGTGCGTGCGCTTATGTTCATGCTCTCGTGCACGACATCTCTCTCTCTCTCTCTCTCTCTCTCTCTCTCTCTCTCTCTCTCTCTCTCTCTCTCTCTCTCTCTGTATGTGTTCGTGCGTGCGTGCGTGCTCGCGCGCTTGTGTATACACATATATAGTGACAGAATCACGCATGACACACAGGTAGTGATTTACTATGTACCAGCTAATGAGGTACATTTGGCGAAGATATATACAGAAGGCGTTTCCTGCGTGAGCAGAGGACTTCTCGCGTGGACTAAATGATCTCTTGGAACCATTTCGGTCGAGGAGACAAGTGGCGTGCTTCTTCGGTCACACTGGAGTCTATTATCTCCTGCTTTTTCCTTTTAGCGAATGCCCAGCGGTGCTTTCCAGAGACAATTGTCTTGTAGGATGGAGGATCTGCACGATTTCGTGGAGTTTCCTGTCTGGTTATGGAGACGTACTTGACCACCTCTTCAGGGAGCGAAGGTTCAAAGGGCATCATCATCATCATCACCATCATCATTATCATCATCATCATTCATCATCATCATCATCATCATCATCATCATCATCATCATTATCATCATCATTATTATCATCACTATTATTATTATTATTATTATTATTATTATTATTATTATTATTATTATCATTATTATTACTATTATCATCATCATCATCATCATTATTATCATCATCATCATTTTCCTCACTATTATCATTATTATTATTATCATTATTATTGCTATTATTAACATTATCATCATCATCATCATCATCACCATCACCATCATCACTAGTATTACTATTATCCTTATCATCACCATCATCACCATTCCTATCAACTTCATCATCATCATTATAACCTCAGTTATTACTGACTTTTCGTCCTCCTTCTTCTCCATCTCCTCTTCTTCATTGGTTCTCTTTCGTATTCTTCTCTTCTTCTTCTTCTTCTTCTTCTTCTTCCTCTTCTTCTTCTTCTTCTTCTTCTTCTTCTTCTTCTTCTTCTTCTTCTTTTTGTAGTTGCTGTTGTTATTACAACATTGTTGCCAGTTGAGGCAGTAGTATGTTAATAAACGACTTAAAAGTAAAGGCGCAGGTCCGTTTGAAATGAAATCATCTTCCCATGGTCTGCACAATTGTCCTCTCTACCCCTCCACCTCAGCTCCCACCCCCCCCCCCCCCCCCCCCCCCCCCCCCCCCCCCCCCCCCCCCCCCCCTCCCACTCTCCTGCGCTGATTCATTCCGATCATTTCCCAGCGCAGGGTCTTTTTCCTAAAAGAATCCGGGTCCACACACGACTCTTTTGTCGCCGTAGAACCTGCAATCCGCTAAGCTGCTCCAGACCTCATTTATTGGACTTTATGGGCGTCTGCCCGGAAATCAGATAACGACTTTAACCCTTTCAGCCCCAGTGTGTGTGTGGGAAAACGATTAACTATTTTTTTTTTAAATTTCTGAACACACTTAACGGGGACTTTTGTAGGATTGGCGTGTTAGTGTGGAAGAAGAATACGCATTTCATAGGATGAAAAAAAAAATCAAGTTGTTATAGTTGACGCGAACGAGCTAAAATATTGCTTCTAGCAATGATAATGTTACGAGTGTTTAAAAAGAAGGACCTGGAAAATCCGCTGAGGATCCCACAACAGTTATCATGGAAAGGGTTAAGCCCATCTGAGACGGAGCGCCCTCACGATCTTTACTGAGACACTAGTCAACTGTGAATGGACAGATGATCTGGGTGGAAGTTTGAAATTAGGGTGACCGCGGTGAGAGAGCACGTTTGAAAGTGGAGTGGTTGCAGTGAGAGAGCAGAGTTGGAAGTAGGTTGCTTGCAGTGAGTGAGCAGGGTTGAAAGTAGACTACTTGCAGTGAGAGAGAGAGAGAGAGAGAGAGAGAGAGAGAGAGAGAGAGAGAGAGA
>CM031600.1:39401991-39409491 GCA_018398815.1 Conus ventricosus
TTGTAATCCTAAGACAAGGGGTTGTCTTACTGTATGTTCCCAAGATAGTTAAATACTAGGCTTGGCATTGCTTCCAAGATAGTTAATACTAGGCTTGGCATTTCAGCCCCAGAGTACTTATTTCGCACAGATTTCCTATAATTCGCTCTCATAGTTGGGTCAGGCGCTGGGCGTCTTATAAAAACTAACTACGTTGTCCCAAGCTAATACTATCATTCATAGGATTGTGCTATTACGTCACTCGTGTCGGTAACACCAGTTCGGCTGTCGTAGTAATAAAATCTTGTTCAAAAAAAAAAAAAGAGAAGATACAATGGCGGAAGAAAAGAACACCCCTATTGAACAACTCGTGAGCGTCGCTCGTGATTTAGGCTATTCGGGAGAGGAGTTGCGAGCATTCGTTGAAAACCAGCAAAAGATGGAAAGAGATGAACGCGCGGAAAGGCGACGTGTCGCAGTAGAAGCGCAAGAAATAGAAAAATTAAGGATTCAGGCTAACAATGATAAAGAAACACAGGAAACAGAAAGAATAAGGGAAGCGCAGGAAACAGAAAGAATAAGGGAAACGCAGGAAACAGAAAGACTAAAGGTTCAATTGGAGTTAGAGAAAGTGAGAATACAAGGGGAGACCACCGATGATGGTAGTTCACTTTCCAGTGACTCTGTGCGCAGCTATTGCTCCCGACCCAAGTTGCCAAAATTCTCTGAAGGAACCGATTCGATTGATGCATACATCAGTCGTTTCGAAACGTTTGCGACCAGTCAGGGTTGGCCTCAGAAGAGTGGGCAGTCATTTTGTCAGCGTTACTGACGGGTAAGGCATTACAGATTTTCACTGCGTTACCAGCAGAACAACAGTCTGATTTCGGCGCTGTGAAGGAATCATTGATGAAAGGATTTGACCTCACAGAGGAGGGGTTCAGGAAGAAATTTCGTTCAGCTAAATTACAAGCAGGTGAGACGTACACTCAGTTTGGTGCACGTTTAGATCACTATTTTGATAAATGGTTAGAGTTGAGTGGTACGAAAAAGGAGTTCGCTGAATTGAAGGAGCTAGTTATGAAGGAACAGATTTTGTCAGGTTGCGGCCCTGAGTTAACCATACATTTGAAAGAGAGACAGCCAGAGACAGCAGGAGAGTTGTTGAAGTTCGCAGAGGTGTATAGAGAGGCACGTTTGGGCACTAAGGTGCAGGAGAAACAGGTGCTAGGCACAGGTGAGAAGAGTGCAAGGAGACCAGGAGAGTTTTCTGCAAAGTCTGCAAACCCAGTGGTGGGGCAAAAAGGAAGGGCAAAGGGACATTAGGTGTTTCATTTGTCACAAGAAGGGACATGTGGCGAGGGATTGTCGCATGAGGTTCCAGAAGGCAGCAGCCTTGCAAGAAGTCGCTAAGGGTCGTCAAGGGAAACGACCTGCAGTGGAACCAAAAGGGATTCAGTCTGAAGAGGGTGGAGTGCAGCCTATGGCTAGCACTGGACAGCAGTCAGTGTCAGGGATGGAGGGCACTAGGCTGAGTGGTTCGTTACCAGTGGAAGAAGGGTGGATTGGCCAGCAGAGGGTGAAAGTGTTACGAGACACTGGTTGTTCATGCGGGGTAGTACGAACAACGCTGGTCGAGAAAGGGGATTTGACAGGGCAAATCCAGACTGTACTCTAATCGATGGCACTGTGAGGGAGTTTTCCAGTTGCTAAGATAGAAGTACGTACCCCTTACTTCTCAGGCGAGTTGTCTGCGTTGGTGATGGAGAAACCCTTCATGATTTGATCATTGGAAATATTCAGGGGCAAGGGATCCAGGGGATCCTGAGTTGTTGACTGCTACAGGGGCAGCAGTTCAAACACGGAGCAAGAAGGAGGGAAAGGTTGATAAACCGTTAGTCGTTCCGGCAAGGAAGTCAGGCATAGATGTGTCGCCTGATGAGTTTAGGGCAGCGCAGGAACAAGACCCTTCGCTCGTGAAGTCTTGGGAGTTGGCAAGAGGTGGAGAGAAACAGGAGGTTAGAGGAGGTGAGACAGAGTTTCTTGTGAAAGGCGGGCTGTTGTACCGAGTGTTCACCAAGGGGAAGACAGGTAAGGTGACCACTCAGTTAGAGGTACCAGCAGGTTATCGTGACACTGTCATGTCAGTGGGTCACGAGTCGCTCATGGCGGGTCATCTCGGCACCAGCAAAACAGCTGACCGAATCTTTGATGACTTTCATTGGCCAGGAGCAATGGCAGACATCAAGCGTTTCTGCATGTCATGTGACGTGTGTCAAAGGTCAGCCACAAGAGGGGTGAAGAGGAAGGCGCCTCTTAAACAGCCTCCTTTAATTGACACACCGTTCAGGAGGGTGGCTGTTGATTGATTGGCCCAATCGCGCCCTGTTCCAAAGGTGGGCACAGGTATGTGTTGATGCTGGTGGACTACGCGACCAGATACCAGAAGCGGTTGCATTGAAAGGCGTAGATACGCAACAGGTCGCTGAAGGGCTGGTAGACATCTTTCTCGCGTGGGTGTGCCAGCACAAATTCTCAGTGACAGGGGGTCACAATTCACCTCAGGCGTGATGAGGGAGGTCAACAGGCTGCTAGGGATCACACAGTGCTCACTACCCATACCATCCACAATGCAATGGCTTGGTGGAAAGATTCACGGTGTGCTGAAGGGCATCTTAAAGAAGCTCTGTGAGGAAAGGCCAGCAGATTGGGACCGCTACATTCCAGCGGCACTGTTTGCCTACAGGGAAGCCCTCAGGAAAGCACAGGCTTTTCGCCATTTGAGCTGCTGTATGGGCGGACAGTTCGGGGACCAGTGTGCATTCTCAAAGAGCTGTGGTCCGGAGAACAGGAGTCAGAAGAGGTCAAAACCATTATCAGTATGTGGTGGACCTACGCAATAGGCTCGAGGAGACATGTAAGGTCGCAAGGGAGAGTTTGCAGGAGGCTAGGGTCGTCCAGAAGAAGCAGTATGACAGGAAGGTGAGGAAGCAATTCCTCAAGGTGGGAGATCAAGTCTGTTACTGCTTCCCACGGATCACAACAAGCTGCTGATGCATTGGAAAGGACCATTCACCATCACTGAAAGGGTCGGTCGGGATTACCGAATTGATGTGAATGGGAAACCAAAACTTTTCCATGCAAATTTCCTCCGCAAATATATTCAGCGTGAGACTCAGCACATAGGCGCAGCAGCAATCATTGATGAGGTGAAAGAGACCCAGCAGAAGAAGAGGAGATTTTGTTGCCTGAGTTTCCAGGAGAAGAGTCATACAGGGATGTGTCACTGTATGAAGGGCTAGACAGTAGGAGACAGGAGGAAGTTAGGGGGCTCCTAGAACGGTATAGGGCGTCCCTGACTGATAAACCAGGCAGGACAACTCTAGAAACATGTACGGTGGAGTTAACATCGCAGAAACCCGTACATGTGAAAGCTACCCGATCCCATATGCCACCAAGCAAGTGATCGAGGAGGAGGTAGAAAAGATGTTGGACCTTGGGGTGATTGAACCGTCCAAATCATCATATAGTGCACCCGTCGTCTTAGTGAGGAAAAAGTCAGGTGAGCATCGATTCTGTGTCGACTATAGACGTCTGAACAGTGTCACCAAGGTCGATGCAGAGGTCATACCGAACATGGAAGACCTGTTCGCTCAGATCGCCACAAGCAAGAGCCAGTATTTCACCAGGATAGATCTGAGCAAGGGTTACTGGCAAATAGCCCTGAGTGAGGACTCAGAGGAAGTCAGTCATATCCAGGGTGCTTTGTTGATAATATGTGTTGATTACAGTTATGTTGAGTGGATATGGGTTCATTCCCAGTTGGCTATGGTTCATATTTTTGTGTGAGACTTGTTCATGTGAATGTAGTTATGCTTGGAGCATACAGTCGCTTGTGTAGTGATGCATTATTTGCAATAAGTGAGGATGGAGATTCCTCAGTGAAGTGTCATGGATCGTGATCATATTATATTGTGCTTTTCATAAGAATTGTGAAGAGAAGATATGGCAAATCCGCAGGTAGGGGAATTGCATAAGTGCGCACAGAGGTCGTTATAAAATGAGTTGAAATAACGCAAGAGCGCACGTCAATGATAACTCATTGGAGTGGTATTCACTAATGATATATTTTATAATTTGTAAACCGTTGGTTGTAAAGTATTTTTCAAACTTTGCACGTGTAGCTGTGGTTCAGCAAATTCGGTTGTTGTCTTTTTTGTACCGTTGTTTTGAGACAATGCGGTGCATAGTCTTTTGCAAGGGGGAAATTGTCACGGTCAAAATTCAACACAACCAAAGTGTGGTCCGTCGCCGGCCACTTCAACTGGACATAAGTCCTAACTCAAACATTCTGGGCGCCACATAGACGGGCCCATGGTTCGGATCGGCCAATTAAGCATAGGGGAGAGGCTTCACAGAGACGGTCTGTCGGCTGACGGACTAATCAGCTTTGACCGACGCTCGATGTCTAGCGAGACGAGTCGTAGCGCCTGGCTCAGACTCATCTAGCCAATTTAGATTGACCAGTGTCCACGACTTAAGCCACAGGGCGCCAGTTAAGTAGGGAAGGGGGGAAGGTAGTGTGTGGTGGGGGTGAAATCTAGCTAATCAATTAAATGACCAATTGACCACCACAGAGAGTAAGGCGTGTAGGCATGACTGGCATGATTTGAACATCCAATGGAATTAGAGGGAGATAACTTCGGGGACGAGGCGGTAAAAATACTGACCATGGTACTCGCCCTTTTTGGACAGATCGGAACGAATAAGAAGGGTGTGAGAGTGAGAGAACGGGGGAACGAGGGAAAACGAACAGACAGAGAGAGAGAGGGAGAAGTTCGGGGGAGTAGGCTCTCGCCTACAGGAAGGCAGGGAGAGGAGAACGAACAGGGAGAGAGAGATGAGGAGGTTCTGGGTATAGTCTCTGCAGGAGAGAAAAGGCAGGGAGATGAAGAGCAGAACGAGGGGAGAACGAACAGAGAGACAGAGGAGGAGAGGTCTGAGTGTAATCTCTGAGGAGAGAAAAGCAGAGAGATGAGGGGAGGAGAGAAGAGAACCAAGTGGGGGCATTAGCACGAGATAGTCTGCAGAGGAAGGACTTAGGAGAGATGTGGAGAGAGTTGCTAACTAATGCAGAGAAAAAGAAAGAAGAAAAAAAAAAAAGAAAAGAAAAGCAACCATGTCCATTTGATAAGAGCAGACTAGAAGAGAGAGAGAGAGAGAGAGAGTGCAATGCGTTAATGCAGGAAGAAAGAAAGGAGAACAGATCGATGTTGATAGTCACTGTTCTATCCTAACGGGGGTTCGACCTCATACCTGGCAGCGTCACTTCGCCAAGCAGAACCACAGACCAACGCCAACAGTCTCACTGACCAGGCGCCATCAGACCAACACCAGTGCCAGCAGTTGTGCCGTGTTGTGAAAGTGACAGTGAAAAGAAAAAAAAAGGAAAAGAAAAAGAGACAGTGATTCGTGAATAGTTAAGATCACCTGGCCAGGTAAAGTAGAAATCTATTTATACCCGGGTTAGTTAATGATGTTTTAGATAAATGATTTTGTGAAGTTCAGGAAAGAGAGAATGTTTTATTTCATTTGATTCCATATGCATTGATGGTTCGTTCTATGAACATGTGTAGTAAAGTTATAGACTTTACTAGTGGTTTGATGTGACGAATGCATGATATATGAATGAGATCGTAAGCAGCTGTGAGTGTGTTTGGGCTGTGCGCTAGTCCTTCCTCCACTGATATCACCCGAGGTTGACAGTGTGTGTGTGTGTGTGTGTGTGTGTGTGTGTGTGTGTGTGTGAGTGAGAGAGAGAGAGAGAGAGAGAGAGAGAGAGAGAGAGAGAGTGAGAGAGAGAGAGCAGGGTTGAAAGTAGACTGCCTGTAGTTACAGGGAAGGGTTGAAGTAGATGCTGTAGTTAGAGGGCAGGGCTGAAAGTAGACTGCCTGTAGTTAGAGGGCAGGGCTGAAAGTAGACTGCCTGTAGTTAGAGGGCAGGGCTGAAAGTAGACTGCTGTAGTTAGAGGGCAGGGCTTGAAAGTAGACTGCCTGTAGTTAGAGGGCAGGGTTGAAAGTAGACTGCCTGCAGGGTTGAAAGTAGACTGCCTGTAGTTAGAGGGAAGGGTTGAAAGTAGACTGCCTGCAGGGTTGAAAGTAGACTGCCTGTAGTTAGAGGGCAGGGTTGAAAGTAGATGCTGTAGTTAGAGGGCGGGTGAAGTAGACTGCCTGCAGGGTTGAAAGTAGATGCCTGTAGTTAGAGGGCAGGGTTGAAAGTAGACTGCTGCAGGGTTAAAGTAGACTGCTGTAGTTAGAGGGCAGGGTTGAAAGTGACTGCCTGCGGGTTGAAAGTAGACGCCTGTAGTTAGAGGGCGGGTTGAAAGTAGACTGCCTGTATTAGAGGCAGGGTTGAAAGTAACTGCTGTAGTTAGAGGCAGGTTGAAAGTAGCTGCCTGTAGTTAGAGGCAGGGTTGAAAGTAGACTGCCTGTAGTTGAGGGCAGGGTTGAAAGTAGACTGCCTGTAGTGAGGGCTGGGTTGAAAGTAGACTGCCTGTAGTTAGGGGCTGGGTTGAAAGTAGACTGCCTGTAGTTAGAGGGCTGGGTTGAAAGTAGACTGCCTGTAGTTAGAGAGGGGTTGAAAGTAGACTGCCTGTAGTTAAGGGAGGGTTGAAAGTAGACTGCCTGTAAGTTAGAGGCTGTGTGAAGAGAGCCGGTTAAAGTTAGACGGGCTGAGGGCTGAAAGTAGACTCCCTGTCAGGTTAGAGGTGAGTCTGTAGTAGTGGCCTGGTTAGAGGGCTGGGTTAGAGTGACGGCGTTGTAGTAGGGCTGGGTTGTAAGAGAGCGGTTGAAGTAGAGGGCTGGGTTGAAAGTAGACTGCTGTAGTTGAGGGTGGGTTAAAGTAGACTGTCCTGCAGGGGTTGAAAGTAGACTGCCTGCGGTTGAAGTAATAGCCTGTAGTTAGGGTTAAGGTGAAGTAATGCTAGGAGGTTAGAGGGAGGTGTTGAGAGTAGCATGGCTGTAGTTAGATGCAGGTTGAAGAGGGCTGGGTTGAAGAGGGTGTGAAGTAGACTGGCCTGTAGAGGGTGGGTTGAAATGACTGCCTGTAGTTGAGAGCGGGTTGAAAGTAGACTGCCTGTGTAGGCAGTTAAGTAGGCCTGTAGGTTGAGAGGATGCTGAGTTAGAAGGCGGGCTGAAGTAGGGCTGGTGAAGTTAGAGGCGTGTGGGTTTGAAAGTAGACTGCCTGCAGGTTGAAAGTAGAGCCTGGGGTTGAAACAGAGCCTGTAGTTAGAGGGGCTAGGGTGAAAGTAGACTGCCTGTTAGTAGAGGGCTGGGTTGAAATAGACTGCCTGTAGTTAGAGGGCTGGGTTGAAAGTAGACTGCCTGAGTTGAAGGTGCTGCTGAGGGTTGAAAGTAGACTGCCTGTAGTTAGAGGGCTGGGTAAAGTAGACTGCCTGTAGTTAGGGGCTGGGTTAAAAGTACTGCCTGTAGTTAGGAGGGTGGGTGAAAGTAGACTGCCTGT
>CM031600.1:39419491-39424491 GCA_018398815.1 Conus ventricosus
AACTGAACAATAAACATATCAATAATCTTAAATACAACAATTAGTGGGGAAAAACAACTAACATATAGCAAGAAAACAAAACTCCTTCACTATCTTAAACAAAATGAGTTAGCTCAAAACTATCTAATAAAAACCCCAATCGGACTATGTATTAAGTATTCAGCAATTTCGATCAGCAGAGAATGATTCGAAAGTAGATCTTGCAAGTTTTTTAGTGAAAAAGTATTGGATCGTAATGATGTTGGTAAGAAAGTAGCCAACTTGTGACAGTTGAACAAAATGTGGTTCAGTGTTATCTCTTTACCACAAATACAGTTAGTATTCTTACTAAACTTTGTTTTCAAAGCATTTAGCTTTAATCGAATTATAAGGGAAGATATTTGTCTGGAATAATAAACTGGAAGATCAGACATTTTTCTTAATACAAGGTCTATTGGAAAAGCTTCCCATTGGTTGGATGAAATCACGGTAGACGTATCAACATTTGTTTGAGCTCTCTTCCGTGCAGTCGATTCAAGGGAACGATAACATTCTACTACTGACGGTTTTATTTTCAACTCAGAAAATGACCCTGCCTTTTTAGCACCTTTTTTCGCAGCCCTATCAGCCAATTCATTTCCAAGTATACCAGTATGCGAAGGAATCCAGCAAAATTCTATAATAATGCCTTTAGACACCAGACAGTATAAAAGATATTTAATTTCAAACACAAGGTCGGGTCGTGTCGATATATTAGAGGAGTCGAGGGCAAGTAGGACTGATTTTGAATCTACAAAGAAAACTATCTGAGCGATGTTAATGAGAAGATCTGTTAGAAATTCCGTTGCCATCATTATAGCTACTAATTCGGCTGTGAATATAGATAAATTGCTACCCACAAAGAACGATCTTTGGATTTTAAGGGAAGGAATAACAAATGCTGCACCAACATTTCCATCATCTAAAACGGAGCCATCAGTAAACACCTGAAAATGATTTTGATATCTTTCGTATACATGTGATTTTGCTAAATGTGTGATGATATTAATATTTACCCTTTTTTTGATATCAGAATAACCAGTATCAAGAATAAGTTTTGGTATCTCCCATGATGGAATATATGAAAAAGATGGTTTTTTAGCCACTTCTTTAATATTTTTTTGAACATTTAATTAAATCAGAAGTATATGTAGCTACTATTTCTTGCGATTTAATCGTAATTGTCCTTTTTGGAAAGTCAGTGTCAGATCTAATTTTTAATTCTTCTTGAATGTAATTATCACCAGCACTCGATTTTATGACAAATTTTGATGCAGCTGTTCACGATAATCATCAAGGGGCAAGATTCCAGCTTCTCTATATGTCTTTGCGTTTGAGGCATGAATAGGGATACCGAGAGCAAATTTAATGGCTTTGCAATCCAAACTTTGTAACTTTTTTAGAAGATATTTTGGAGCGCTAAAGTACACTTCTTGACCATATGTAAGTTTTGATCTAATAAGAGCAGTAGAAAGATGAAGTAGAGTTTTTGAATCCATCCCCCAGGGTAGTCTGCTTATGATCTTTAGTAAATTCAGACTTTTCCTAGCCTTTGTTAATATATATTCAAAATGAATATTCCAAGATAATTTTGGAGTAAAGAAAAGTCCTAAAAATTTAATAGTTTGTTTATATTCTAATGGTTCCCCTAGAAGTTTGAAGACTGGTAAATTTTCTGGATTACTTCCTGCATTAAACAACATCATATTTGTTTTTTCAGTGGATAAGGACAGACCATTTTCTCTCATATAGTTCCCAATGCTGTCTAAATCTCTTTGATATAGTCTTCTAACATAATTCTGTGCTCTTTGTGAGGTTGACTTTTCAGAGTTACTTCCATCCACAGTGTGTGTGTGTGTGTGTGTGTGTGTGTGTGTGTGTGTGTGTGTGTGTGTTGTGTGTGTGTGTGTGTGTGTGTGTGTGTGTGTGAGTGAGTGAGTGAATGTTTGGGTGGTGTGTGTGTGTGTGTGTGTGTGTGTGTGTGTGTGTGTGATGTGATGTGTGTGTGTGTGTGGTGTGTGTGTGTGTGCGTGTGTGGTGTGTGTGTGTGTGTGTGTGTGTGTGTGTGGTGTGTGTGTGTGTGTGTGTGTGAGTGAGTGTGTGTGTGTGTGTGTGTGTGTGTGTGTGTGTGTGTGTGTGTGTGTGTGTGTGTGGAGTATGCGTGTGTTGTGTGAGTGAGTGAGTGAGTGTGTGTGTGTGTGTGTGTGTGTGTGTGTGTGTGTGTGTGTGTGTGTGTGTGTGTGTGTGTGTGTGTGTGTGTGTGTCTCTGTGTGTGCGTGTGTGTACGTACGCGTGTGTTGTTGTTGGGGGGGGGGGGGGGAAAAGAGAGGCAGAGAGAGAAGGGAGCAGAGAGAGAGAGAGAAATGAGTAGTGTGTTAGGGTTATGACCTACCAGCACCCCAACCTGCTAGACAGGAGGGAAGAAGTCAGGAAAGAAGTCACGGAAAAAAGTCAGGAGGTAGGGCTAGATAGGGAAGGGTAGGTTAGGAGAAGGTTAGGTAGATAGGTTAGGGTTAGTAGCGTTAAAGGGTTAGGGTTGACCTTCTTTCCCGACTTTTTTTCCTACAATCGGCTAGACACAAGTACCAATAGTGGGAACCTAATATTGCAGACTCGTAGCCTTTGCCTCAACCCTGCTCCCCTCTCTTCCATCACTGAGTTACAGAAAAGGTGACACAGGGCCAGCGTCACAACACACTGTCTTGTCCACTGATTTGTGGGCGAGGGCATCCTTAATTTGTGAACCTCCAATGTTATCCTTAACAGTAACTCAAGAAGAAGAAGAAGAAGAAGAAGAAGAAGGATGAGGAGAAAGACAAGCAGAAGAGGATCAAGAATAAGATAGCAAGAACAAGAACAACGAGAAGAGCAAGAGAACGAAGACATGAATACAGAAAGAGAGAGAGAGAGAGAGAGGAGAGAGAGAGAGAGAGAGAGAGAGGAGGAGAGAGAGAGAGAGAGAGAGAGAGAAGAGACAGATAGACAGACAGACAGACAGACAACAGATGGACCAACAGAGAGAAGGAAGAGAGAAAGAAAGAAAAAAGAAAGAAAGAAAGAAAGAATGAACGAACAAAGAAGATAATGATTAAAGAAAGAAAGAAAGAAAGAGAAGAGACAGAAAGAAGAAGAAAGAAAGAAAGAATAAGGAAGAAGAAAGGAGAAAAGCAGGGGTGAAGGTAAAGAGAAGAAGAAGGAAGAGGAGGAGGAGGAGAAAACGAGGAGGAGGAGGAGAAGGAGAAAGGAGGATGGAGGAGGGGAAGGAGGAGAGGAGAGGAGGAGGAGGAGGAGGAGGAGGAGGAGAGAGGAGGAAGGAGAAGAGGAGAGAGAAGAAGAAGAAGAAGAAGAAGAGAGGAGGATGACCATGATGATGATGATGATGATGAAAAGGGAGGGGTAAGAGAGCAACAATGATAAGAAGAATATACACACAGTCACAGGGATACAGAGAGATAAACACAGACACAGACAACTACACACATATGCGCGCACACACACATGTGCGCGCCACGCGCGCGCGCGCACACACACACACACACAACACACACACACACACACCACAACACACACACACACACACACAACAACACCCCACCACACCACACCACATCACACCACACACACACACACACAAGACCATACCACAAGACAAGACAACACAACACAAAACAACACGACAACCACACTGCTACAGGGTAGAGGTGAAGGTAATGAGAGGTTGGTCAGTGACCTTCAAACGGAAAGACTGGGAGGGATGGGAGATGGGGTTGGGGGTGGGGACTAGGGTGGAAAGATGGGGAATTGAGGGGAAGAGACTGGAATGGAGATATGGGTTGTTCACCGCCTCTGTCCCTGAAGATCGCGTTTGTGACCCGCAGGATCACGAAGAGTAATCGTTGTGCTGGGGGCAGCTTCCCCCTGTCTGCCTGGCTGCACTGAGTGCTATCAACTCAGCATCACTGCTTCAGACAGGCTACCCCTAACTGAGCTCTGTAGAGAGAGGGAGAGAGAGAGAGAGAGAGAGAGACAGAGAGAGAGAGAGAGAGAGAGAGAGAGAGAGAGAGAGAGAGAGAGAGAGAAGGAGGAGGTGGGAGAGGAGAGAGAAGAGAGAGAAATAGAGGGAAGGAGGAGAGAGAGAGGGGGAGGGAGAGGAGAGAGGGTGAGGAGCGAGAGAGAGAGAGGAAGAGGTAGAGAGAGAGGGAGGGAGGGAGAGGAGAGAGGAGGACAGAGGGTGGGAGAGAGAGAGGGGGGGGGTGAAAGGGAAAGACAGGGAGAGAGAAAGGTGAGACAGAGAGAGAGAGAGAGAGAGAGAGGGAGGGGGAGGGGGGAGAGAGAAAAGGAGTGAAAATGGGAGAAACAGAGAGAGAGGAGAGAGAGAGAGAGAGAGAGAGAGAGAGAGGCAGAGACAGAGAGAGAGAGAGAGAGAGAGAGAGAGAGGAGAGAGAGAGAGAGACAGACAGACAGACAGAGACAGAGACAGAGACAGGACAAGAGAGATGGAGAGAGAGAGGGGGGAGAGAAAGTGAGAGAGAGACATAGAGAGAGCGAAAGTGTGAGAGAGGAGAGAGAAGAGGAGCGAGTGTGTGTGACAGAGAGAGAGAGAGAGAGAGAGAGAGAGAGAGAGAGAGAGAGAGAAGAGAGAGAGAGAGAGAGAGAGAGAGAGAGAAAGACAGAGACAGAAGGAGACAGAGACAGAGACAGATAGAGAGAGGCAGAGAAGAGAGAGAGAGAGACAGAGACAGATAGAGACAGACAGACAGAACCGTTTGCCTCCCAGCTTGTTGCACCTACACACTCTGTTTGATGCCATAATGGCTGACACAATTGATACAGATAAAATGGAACAATGCAGCAATGTCCTCTACGGCCAACATCACCATTCAACAGAGTTCACCAAATTGTTACGTGTTCTCTATATTGTTCTTTTGTTTATTTTCAGGGGAATGGGGAGGGGGGATGGGGGAGTGGGTTTCCGTCTGCTC
>CM031600.1:39435647-39463147 GCA_018398815.1 Conus ventricosus
TGTGTGTGTGTGTGCGTGCGTGCGTGCGCGCCCGCGCGCGCGCGTGTGTGTGTGTGTTTGATTTCCCCATCCGCTACATGTACAGGGAAGGGGTAAGATATTTACATTCTATCTCTCTCTTTACATCCCTATTTCTTCCTCCCTCTCCGTCGCCTCAGAGAGAGAGAGAGAGAGAGAGAGAGAGAGAGAGAGAGAGAGAGAGAGAGAGAGAGAGAGAGAGAGAGAGAGAGTTTTGACTTTGATATTTTTATTGTCATTACCAAAGAGGTCTTTGACAAGGGGGAGAGGTAACAGAACAATAACGTTTCCCTCTTCCTTTCCTGCAAACAAATAGTACACTTTCATTCCTAGTGTGTATCAAATCAAAGGTTAAAAACAATAAATTCATAACATTTCCTTATGTCCTCACGCACAGGAGTAATGCAGTAAGGTTAAAAACAACAACAACAACAACTTAAGACTGACTCGACTCGACCATCCACTCAATCAAATGATGACATTGTGTTTTACTGATCTTTTCCACATGCGATGAATGATAATATTCATTCAGATATCTCTTATAATGCATTATCTTAAATTTCATTATCCTTCATCTGTCTAATTTTCAATGCTTCCGCGATGAATTTCGCAACTGATTTAATTATAAGTTCATCATCTGATGATAACACGACAGCGACATCTTGTCTTTTCGCTATATCTAACTGGAAAAGTGAACAATTTGTCCGCACTTCATTATAAGCAGTGCAGTGGAACAGAAAGTGTTCTTCGCCCTCAATAATGTGTCTACATGCAGGACAAGGAGATTCTGTGGATGTTTCACATTCAAACCATCTTTTGTTCGCATTAAAACCTAAAGTTCTCAACCTAAATCTTTCGTAATTTATTCTGTGCCATTTATCTGCTATGACATTGAGAAACTTTTCAGAATGAAACACATTCGTAAATGAGAAAAACCAGCGATATTTTTCTTTACTTTCCATATCTCAGTGCCAATTCTGTTTAAAAGAACAATTAAGTATGTTTTTAAATTCCTCAATGAACTGTTGCTCATTTCCTACTTCCTGGGTCATCCACACTATTCCAAAACCCTGTATTGAAAGGACTTCCTTTACTTTATGAGCCCAGTTTTCTTTACCTTTTTCCATTTCTAGAAGCATCATATCATAGGCTTGCCTGCTCAAACGGGACTCGGGTAGCTTCAAGATCTTCAACCAGTACTTAATATATTTCACAAAAAGTACCTATATACAAAGGGTATCTGCCCATCTCTCCATATAAAACGGTGTTGGATGAATGAATAGGTACTTGAAGGAAACGCTTTATAGCATGCGTATGTACTTTTTCCATCTGCGAATTTTCATGAGAGAGAGAGAGAGAGAGAGAGAGAGAGAGAGAGAGAGAGAGAGAGAGAGAGAGAGAATAAGCATTAACAGCTCAATAACTTTTCCATCAAATTCCTTCTCAGTGCTCTTTTAATTGCTAGTTTCGAGGGACATGACTTGAACGAAGACGGCAAATTGTTCCATGTCATTCTTCCAAAATATATTACGCTTGATCAGTAGAGATTGTTGCTGGGCCTTGGAATTGAAAGCTTGTGTGTCTGTTTTTATTTCATGGATAATTTTCATTGGAGGTATCCCTTTCGCTACTCTGTGCATACAGCAGCATTTTGCTGAAAAAGAGTCCATCCTTATACGGTGGAATGTTAAATGTTTTGTAATCATTCCTGTCAAAGTATAGACTGCAGGTGAATTGTCTTTATGTCTCTTTATGCAGACACCTTATTTGTTTCAAATTAGTTTCACCAAAATTATCCCAAAAGGTGGATATACAATGAATAAATGATAAGATAAAATATGTGCGCGAAAGAATAGTTTCCTGGTCTGAAGATTCAGAAAAATGACTTGTGGTCATCTGATGATATTGCTCTGAATGTTATTTACTAAAGTGGTGGGATTAGAACTATTAGATTGTAGTGAAAAGGCGTCGGCAAACACTTCACATCTGCACAATATGAATAACAGCAAATCATTCGTGTAGATTGAAAATAAGAAGGGTCCTAATACACATCCTAGAGGAACACTAGATTTCAAAGAGGGTTAATCTGATCTGTTGGAACTGATTTGAACAAGTTACTGGTGACTATTAACAAAAGATCCAATAAAACCTATAGCCTTGTTTGATAATATATAATATAGAAGCCTTTTCTTTATAAGATGCGAATGGTTGATAACGCCAAACGCTTTTTCAAAGTCAACAAGAGAACTTCCGTAAATTCGTTGTTGTTTACATTAGATAGACATTTTATCAAGAAGCCGTATAAGAGACATATCGCAAGAATGATTTTGTCGAAAAGCTGAAAGATCCGTCTAGTAAGACAAGTTGAGTTCATCACATCTGGTCATACGCCAGTGGTGGAAGAGCTGGGTGGATGAGCAAAGCAGATTCGAACTGGGGAAGAAACGGATCATAAACATATTCTCAAAGGCAAGTCTGCTGTCTTATTGTGTTGATTCCTACAAACTCTTTGAGGGTCGGGTACGGTTATGCTGGCCACGTAATACTGCTACAATAGTTAGACCAATCTGGCCAGAGACGTGAATGTGCCCGTAAGCCTTTTTTATGTAGTTTTTTTTTCTAACATCTTTCTTTCTTTATCGTCAGTGAAAGAGGATGTTTCTTCAGGAACGCTGTTGGTGGCTGTTCAAAAGTACAGGATAAACCAACTTTTACGAGGAAGGCAGGAGTACAGGGGAAAGGGGAGGGGGAGGCATGATCGTAAACCGCATAGCTCTGGCTTGAATCTCTCACTTTTTTTTTCACTGACGTGCACAACAAAGCCAGTCTATAATTATTAGCACCCTGCTTTGGTTCTTTCTTCTTCTTCTTCTTCTTCTTCTTCTTCTTCTTCTTCTTCTTCTTCTTCTGTTTAACGTCTTTCCACTTAAAATAACATCAGACGGTTTGTTGATGGGTATGAAGTGTGTTTGTCACTCTGTGTGATTGTATGCTTTGTTATGATGAAGATAAGCGATAATTTGTAAGTGTGTGCGCGCGCGCGTGTGTGTGTGTGTGTGTGTGTGTGTGTGTGTGTGTGTGTGTGTGTGTGTGTGTGAGAGAGAGAGAGAGAGAGAGAGAGAGAGAGAGAGAGAGAGAGAGAGAGAGAGAGAGAGAGAAGATTTGTGGAGTGATTCTGTTGTAATTACTACTACTTACGTTGTCCGAAATCTTTCCCAGGTTTCGTGTTAGACTATGGCGAAGGCTGCCCTTCTTATTTCTTCTCAAAACTATTGCGTTCTGACTGCGTTTCTCTCTTAGGAAGGAAACTGGATTCACGCTTTGGCTAAGTTTGGTTCATGAGTGCGTAATATGTTTCAAATAATGATTTTAGAGTGTATATATGGCTTGCTTCCCCCCATTGCATTAATTTTCTTCAGCATTATCTTTGCTACCATTCGGCGCACATAACTACTGCCTTCATTTTGTCAATTGTGGCAGACATGGTGACATTTTCGATCAACGGGGACGTTACTTGTGTGAGTTGTGTGTGATCTTTTTGTTTTTATTCGTGTTTTGTGTTTTTGAGGGGATTCTTTGAAATACTACTGCTACAGCTGCTACCACTACGACCATTACTGCTTCTTCTACTACTTCTACTGCTGCTGCTGCTGCTGCTGTCACAACTATTGTTGCTGCTGCTGCCACGCCATAAATAGAATACTGCTACTGCTACTACTACTACTGCTGCTGCTACTACTGCTGCTGCTGCTGTTTCTGCTGCTGCTGCTGCTGCTGCTGCTACCACTACTGCCACTACTTCTGTTACTGCCTCTGCTGCTTCTGTTGCCACTGCTGCTACTGCTACTGCTAATACGTGCACGAATTTATGTTATTTTTGCTATTACGTTGCACAAATGTATGCTGTTTTCCTATTACGTTGCACAAATGTATGCGGTTTTCCTGTTTCATTGCACAAAGGTATGCTATTTTCCTATTTCATTGCACAAATGTATGCTGTTTTCCTATTACGTTGCACAAATGAATGCTGTTTTCCTATTACATTGCACAAATGTATGCTGTTTTCCTATTTCATTGCACAAATGTATGCTGTTTTCCTATTACGTTGCGTAAATGTATGCTGTTTTCCTATTACATTGCACAAACGTATGCTGTTTTCCTATAACACTGCACAAATGTATGCTGTTTTCCTATTACATTGCACGTATGTTGTTTTCCTAATACATTACACAAACGTATGCTGTTTTTCCTAAGATGTCACCCCCGTCTTTTTAACCTTCTTTTCTTTTTCTTTATGTTTTTTTTCTGAGATAATAACATTTGAGAGTGTGTTTTGCTTTGTTTCTTTTGCCTTGATCTTATATTTTAGCATTTTTTCCCCTTTGGTTGCATAGCGGGCCTCGCGTCTGGCCCATACATCTACGTCCAGCGCGTCGTCCTCATCGTCCACACAAGATGGCTTGTTTTCGCACAAGAGGATCATCACGGTACGTGTGATGTAGGAAAGCCAGTGTCCGACGGCTGTGTTCGTCTGTTGGTGTCGTTGGCGGGCAGAGTGGGCAACATCACGCGAAGAATTCAGACCACTCTCTGAACGTTTATGTCCATCAGCCATACAGCCCAACCAAAAATCAGATCGGGACTTTCAGACATAAAAGAGTTCTCTTTCTTTAAAGCTAACATGTGTCTTCTTTGTTTGCCTCGTGAAGCTGAGTCGTGAAGAAATAGAAAAGCATTTTGACTCGGAATCTAGGGTTGTTTAAACTTTCTGTTTGGCACCGTAAGCTGAATCATCTCAAACTGTTTGCTGTCAAATTACGCCCCCCTGGCTAGCTGTGTTTTTTGTCTCACATTTTCCGTGACAAACGAGATAAATAATCTCCTTCTGTTTGGGCATTTCCGTGTGGCAGACAGTGCGGAGTCGTACACGAGACACTCCCCATTTTGATCTCTGTCTCTCTGGCTTATAAGAATTGACGTATGCGTCAGGATTGACGATTCGCTAAACACCATAAACTGTCTGGAGACTGGTCTGAACTTTGCGCGGCGTTGAATGTATCGTTCGTTCTGGTTCACGAACAAATCAGGTTAGTTCTCGCTCACGTGGTGATATTGTTCGTTCTAGTTCACGTGCTATCGCGTTCGGAATGGTTTTGTTTGTCTTTTTTTTTTTCCTGTCTTATCCTCAGTGCCATTCCAGTGGTATTGCCGCCACGCCGTTCATTCCGGCAATCCATTGAGCGAGTCAATGTCAAGTCAGCATGAAAGCACTCCGTCAGAGGAGACACTGCACTGCTGCCGAGTCACTTAGGTGGTGTCCGTGGTGCCTGTTCTGATCCAGTTTACGCAGGACACCACCTACACCCCCCCCCCCCCCCCCCCCCCCCCCCTACTGACCAGAAAAATGCTTAGTCTCGGAGCCAGCGTGCGTGAGCGCCCCCTTTCGGAGGGCGCCTCCATGCCGTTCAGCGACAGTCCGCATGAACTGACTGGCCTATGTCCGCATGAACTGACTGGCCTATGTCCGCATGAACTGACTGGCCTGTACCGGAGACCTCGACAGGAATTCACCAAGGTTCTAGATGTGGGAGAATCCACGACTGGGGTCACCATGCCAGCAGGCTATGCAGGGACACAGAGTTTGAGACTTTTTTTTCCAATGCTGCATCCATGAGAGAAAGCGAGACGATGACGTAATGGAGTATGAGACTGCATGAAAGCGTGTACTTTACGCTTATTGTTTTCATATCCGGCGTCTGCCAGGCCCGAGAAATTACAGACACCTGCAGTGTTGGTCAGGCAGTTCGAGCACACGCTCAGAGGTGCATTCTGAAGTGGGTTGAAACTCGATTCGTGGACCACGTCTTCCCACATAAACTTAACGCTGGGCAGGAACCGGTCGGGCAGAACATCCCACAAAATGAATGGATCTCATGGGAATTGAACGCGCGACCCCCCATCCGGAAATCCACAACACTAACAACCACTGCGCCACGGCGGCTGGTCTCTCGTTCGTTTTTGTTTACATGCGTGCTGATTCTGGCTCCAGAGCTGTATGTGGGTCATGGTGACTGGAAATGTTGCCGTCGTTTTTATTGCTCTGTTGTGGAGTGAACTGAAGAAAAAGGTCTTTGTTTGTCTAAGGGGGATTTTTTGTTTGTTGTTTGTTTGTTTGTTGTTGTTTTTTTTTTGTTGACTGTGGGGACCAAGCCACTTTTTTTTTTTTTGGACTGGACAGCGACTTTTTTTGGTCCCCTTTTTTCTTTTGAGAGTAGCCTTAAGGACGTAAACATTTTAGTCGGTGTCGTGAGTATAGTGTTGTGGTTTTTGGGTTTTCGTTGAGTTTTTTTGGCAAACAGAAAGGGCGGGGCGGGGTGAGGGGAACTTTTTTCCCCTTTTGCTGGCGAAGCTGTGAAAAAGTGTGGTTGCTGGGTGTGTTCATGAATCGGTGGGAAAGGGCCCTCTCAGCTTTGCGCAGCAAAAACCGGGCTCGAGTTCGGGCAAAAAAACGCTTGCTTGTCCCCCAACGCTATTTCAGGGAGGCGCGGGGGAAAACAGAAAAAAATTAAAATATGTGCTGTTAATCAGCGTATTTTTGTCCGAATAAAAAACCCCAAAAATGGTAAGTCTTTCTTCTTTTCCTAAAAACTGGTTCACTCAAAAAACGAGTAGGTCCCGGGCGCGCAGTTAAAAGTAAAAAAATACATAAAACAGTGGATCAGTTTTGGGCCCCCTGGAGCAAATTTGGAAAAAAGGGGGTCGCACTCGATATTAAAGAATTTAAAAGCAATGGCCAAATTGGCCCGGGGTAATAGTAAAATTTTGGGGAAGTAAAAATAGAAAAGTCTATGGTCTAAAAATGGTCGAATAATTTGTTTTTAAATGAGATGCTTGTGGAAATTTGATGGCCCCCGGCAGGGGTTTCCCACCCCTTTCAGAACTGGGATAAAAAAAAATGAAAGTGGGTCAATATTTGTGAGGTTTGGTTCTTGACCCCCACTCGGATCTTTTTTTCGGTTGTTCCTTTGGGAATATCAATTATTTTAGCTTGCCTTTGAGAAGATGTTTTTAAATTTGATAAAGCTCTTCTCTTTCAAGGGTTCCATTCTAAAATTTCCCCTGTTTTCCCAGATTCCCCCTTTTTTGTGGGTTCCCTGTTAAAGAAAACCCTGTGCCTTTTTCTGAAACTTTTCAAGGTTTCAATTCCCTTTGATGGAGGATCCCCCAAAAAGGGCAACCATATTCCAGTACTGGTTAACCAGTTTTTTTGCGTCGTCTTAAATTTGGGGGGGGTCATTTAATTCCCGTATAAAAAGCTAAGATGTTATTGGGTTTTTTACATTTTTAAATTGTATGTTCTTTCCATTTGAGAGACCCTCTATAATCACGCCAAAGTATTTTGCAGATTGGTTTTTTTAAGATGTTTATGGTGAATAATCTGACTAATTGGTGAGGTTTGTTACATATACCAAACTTGGCACTTTTGGGGGTGAATTTTCCCTTTTCAAGTTTTTCCCCCTCTTTTAAAAAGGGTTTTGTTTCTTGTAGAAAGCTGTATTTCTGGCTTCGATTGTTTTAATAAGCTGTCATCTGCAAAAAAGCCCTTTTGTAGTTCCAGGAGGATTTTACTTATGTATTTAATAAAAAAAACAAAGGGCCCAGACAGTTCCTGGGTTCACCTGACAAAGACTGGTTTAAATGGGGTGTCGACCCCTTTCCCCAAAAACTTTCGGTTTCCAACGAGGAATGATCTAGCCCATTTTTTGAAAGAACCGCCCAAGCCCATGTGTTCAATTTAAACGGGCCCCCCATGGTCAACTTTTCAAGGCTTTAGAAAAGTTTAATAAAAATTTCATCTTTTGCTGTCGTTTTTAAGACAGTTTTTAAAAAACATTTAGAGTTTTTTATAAGTTGAGTCTCACAACTCCTTCGCTGTCTAAAACCATGCCGGGCGTTATTTAAGATGTCATATTTGTCAAGATGGTCCATTTAGCTATATATATTTGTGTTCACAGTAGTTTTGCTGATTTGGATGTAAGAGATCAGGTCTATTGTTCTCTGTCTTTTTGTTTTGTCACCCGTTTTGAATAAGGGAACATATGCTGGCATCTCGCCATCATCAGGTATTACTAACTGGTAAGTGAAGCTGGTAAAGTAGTTGGTTTCTCACTCAGTTCTTTGGCACATAATTTTAGAGCTTGCCAGGGAACGCCATCGGGACAGTAGCTTTGTTTGCATTTGATGTTGGTCAGTAACTTAATACTCCTGCTTTGTTACTTTGTTGGTTTTGCATTTCAGGGAGTTTTATCATCATCCTTTAGACTAACGTTAATTAAAGGTTTGGGATTTGAGAAAGGAAAACTGAACATAAAACTGCTTGTTTTGTAAGTTTGCTTTCCCTTCGGGTTCTGTATTAGTTATTCTGGTTGTTTCTCAGGTCTGGAATCCCATATGTTGTTATGTATTTACTCATTATGTAAGGACCCTAATTTTCTTGTGTTTTGATGATACATTTCTGAATTCATCGAATTAACTTATTTGGGAGTGAGCAAGCCTACATTCTCTCTGACTCCTTCTCTTGATATGTTTATACATAACCAGTAATCTTTCTGAATTAGGATGTAGTTTCAATTCTTAAAGAAAACGATGTGTCCTTCTCAACCAATACGTTTAGTTTTTGTCAGTATCATGGTGACGTGGTTATTGCTTGGACAGTTATTTTAGTAGGTATGTTGTCTCCTTAATAAAAATCCAAGTTAGTTTTTTTATACACTTCCTAAGGTCACTGACAATTACTTTATCCACAATGGGACCTAAAAAAAAAAAGATGAATATGAGTATCCCTGCGCAATTTGGTAAATCGGGCTGGTTCAGAGTATGATGGTACCGTTTAGGGGGGTTTTTCTTCGAAAAGGGTTGAAAGTTGCTCTCTAAGGAATTTTGTCATGATCACCCCAGGCCTGCAATGAATTCATGATTGCCTACAGCGCGGGCCAATTTGGTAAAAATATAAATCAGGATGCCTTACCCGAGTTGGTGTGCTTCAACTGACTGCACTATCCAGGTCTTGGTGGTATCAAAAACTGTGGATTAATTATTTTTTACTGTATGGATTACCAAGTATGGCATCTTCACCCCAATCAATATCTGGTAAGTTAAAGTCTCCTCCAATCATAGTTTTGCCGTCTATGGCCAAAAACAATGTTAGAATTGTCTCTGCTGATTGACGAAATACATTTTTTTTCATCTGAAGTCTGGAGGTCTGTAAAATGATCCAACAATGACAGTCTCTATATTCTTAATTAATCCTACTAAATAAGCTTCCTCTATTTTTGCATTGATATAAATACTCTCTAGCTAAGTTCTTTCTAATGGCAATCAAGACTCCCCACCTCTTTTTCAATGTCTGTCTTTCTATAAATATTTCAATTCCTCCATTAGATGTTCACTGCTGGTTGTTGCCAGTTTCTAGCCCAAGTTTCTGTTCCAATTACAACATCATTTGTTTTTTTCGGTGACTAAATTACTGAGGTCTTCCTTTTTCTTGATATATGAGATTGTAAAATTTACGCTATGCATTTTAAGTTTATCTGTTTCTCTTAATGATGTGGGGTTCATTGCACTTTATGATTTGGGATTTATCAGTTTTAGAATCAGGGGGTGGATGCAAACTTAGGACTATAATTTCAAGTTTATCTTTTGGGGGATCGGTTTTGGTGAGATAGGGTCAAAACGGTTGCGTTCTGCAGTGCAGTCTTCAATGAGTTTCTTCAACAAGTCTCGAACTAAAGTTTGGAACGCCCGCAGGTAAAACAAGTCCAAGATATTTCACTATTACATAATGGCTTCATCATTAATACTGCTGAATCATTAAACATACATTTAGTGTGCTACCATGTATTGCAGGACGTCACTGGGCCAACTGCTTTTTTTTCCATGTGACTCTCAAAATTGCAAACTCCGCTTGGATATTTTACTTGAACGTGATCGAAAAAGGATCTTAAAATCAGTTAAATTGCGGCGCGTTGTTGTTGCTGAGGCAAGACCTTAACTGCAATTGAATTTAGTACAACCACACAAACGTGAAATACGAATCCCGACATCAGTCTTCCGCCATCTTGTTTTTCATTGGCAAAACAAACCTTTTAAGACCGCTTTCGGAAGGTCGAGCGCTCGCTGCCAGTATGCAGTCCCCGGACAGAGCTGTGAAACTTGCCACAGACGCTTTGCTTTGGGCAAGCGCACCCCAGTGGAGGTCCCGCTCTCTCTGCTAATCGCTTTTAGATTCATTGTCTGTGATTGGTTTATGAGCATGATTCTAGTCATCTTGCACATCGTTGATCTTATTTTTTATTTCGGTTTTTTTTTTTATTCTTTTTCCACTAATTTGATTGGCCGTTTTCTTGTATCTGTTTCAGCATTTAATCTGTTCATTAACTCCCATTGTGTTCCATGTATTTGTTGCTTTGATTGTGTGCTAACTTTGCATTTGCTAGCTTTGCATAACATTGATTCTCCATCGTTTCATTTGATCGGCTGTTATGTCGACCGCCTACTGTGACAGACACAAACAGAGTGCACGTGACAAATGTCACTCCTTCCATTGTTTCTTTTACCAGTAGTTCCTAAGGCCTGTAGAGAGGTATTGTGGAGAGCAACCAGATTTTTTTTTTTTTTGCGTGAGAAGAATGTGAATGGACTCAAGAATTTATTATGCCTAATACAATTAGCGGATGGAGTAATAGAGGGAAGGATGAGGGAGGTGTGTGTGTGTGTGTGTGTGTGTGTGTGTGTGTACTGAAGGGGAAGTTGTCCTTCAGGCGCCTTTGGAAAGCGGTTGTGTTACTGAAAGATATAATTGAACATGTAAAGAATGAAAGCATCAACTAAAGCATAGCTATTTTCAGGAATTTGGAATTTCGTTGTATCGTCAGTGATATAATCAAGAAAATAAACAACAACTAACAGAAATAGAAACAAAAGAGGACTGGGAGCATAACAAAAGGGGGAAAAACAGACTAGGCTACCACACCACCACTACAACAGCGATGAAATCGACTTCACTGAAACCTATACTGATGTTCACGAACTGACAGAACAGACATTGCAAAATAATTAGCAAGGGGATAACTTTTGGCCACGTTCTGAATAGAGATTATCAGAAACCGAATACGCGTAATATCTGAACAGATTTGTTGCATTTTTAACGGTAGTTGCGATCAATATATTGATAGCGTCCTATACATTATGGATAGTTGGCAGATTTTATCGTCTGATACGACTTTTATTTTGGGTTTTCCTTACACTTTTCATATTTACTTTGCACCTGGGCTGGTTGACTTCTCACATAGCCAAAGTCCCATTGGGCCAATGACTCACACGGCGGTGGGCTCGAATTCTGCGCATTGCTGCAGGTGTTCTGCTTCACTCGGGCCCTGGTTAGCACCGAGCTGGATTACGGAAAAACCTTTGAATGCAACCTGTTCAAAGTATCTCTGACCGAAATGGATTCCGTGGGTATCATCTAATTTTACACATTCGTATCGATCCTAATAAAAATAAAATCCATCATATGTGGCCCTTTTTATACCCTTTGTCTTGTGGGGACCGCAGAGTTTCCATATGCCCTCCACGTGGATGGAGAGTGTATAGGCCATTGTTGGTTGGGCTGTTCAGGGATGGAGGTAGTGGCTTCCTCGGGACGGAGAGCTCACAGATGGCTGGCCCTCAATTATACAGTCACTGTCGCAGTGGCGGGATGCAGATCATGCACGGTGTGTGTTAAAACCTGAACAGGAAACTATTGTGCATCACGAAGTGACTTGGTTAGCAGTGCCAGGATGTCTATGGAAGGTTGTCTACACCTGGACCAACCTGATATTTGTCGGTTCCCGTGGACAGTCGGTGCTGAGATAGCAGTAGGATCCGGTGGAAAACAGCAGCTGTGGTTTGCACACGCTTTGCGGAAAGATGGCACAGCGAAAAAGTGTTTAAAATAAAAATTTTAAAAAAAAAAAATATATATATATATTATAATATATTTATATATATATATATATATATATGTATATATAGTTATTTATATATATTGATTTATAAGATATATATAAATGATACACTGCGGCGTAGACCTTTTGTCTAATTAGTTTTTTCTGTTTTGGAATGTACAGATCTCAAAAAGTTTTCTCTTTTAGAGGAAAACATACTAACTTAGCGGTAACAATTGATAAAGTAACTATCTTGTTCTCAGTTATCCTGCCAGGCAAATTGATACTTTCACAAAACGTCACTGATTTGCTGATTGGAAGTATATCTAGCAACACTCGGTTGCCCATGCGGAACAGGATGTTAACTAATCTTCTTATTTGGCTCCGATGTTCCGCAAAGGAATATTATTTATGATTCCATATCAAACGCAGCCATTCTGAAACGAGTTCAAAGTTTGGGTAAATTAAATGGGGGCTTAGTTACATTTCTGTTTCACTAAAATAAAAGAAAAAAAAGAAAATTTCCTTCTTCAAATTCATATTCGAACAGTACTTCAATCACTGGTCACACAATATTTGTTTCTGGAAAATTTAGTGCAGAAAAATTGGAAGAAGCACCTGAATTTTTTTTTTTTTTCAAACGAAGATGAAATATGTCATTTGAATAACTAAAACGCAAAAACAGTTGAAAAGACCCCCGTTAACGCTTGGTGTGAACAACGTTAAACCAAGCAATGCATTGCTAGCAGAGTTTGAAACCCTGCTCCACTGTTGTAAGTGTGCGACGCGGATGCCCACCCCAGTGTCGGAGATAAAAAGGCCCTGTCAGTGAGGTTTTTAAGGAAGAATTGGACGAATGATATGCGGATAAATTTGGGGTGGTGTTATTCGCAAAAACATAGCCATATTCGTGAATATGCCTGAATATCATTCAGTCCACATCCTCAACGTTCGCATCATTCGCACAGGGCCGTCTTTACCGCTCCCAGTGTTTTTGAACAGCTCAAAATTTTGGGTTTCGGATCAATTCCGTAACACATTCGCAAAGCGAACGTAAAAGATTCGCAGTAGTACACTTCTCAAAACATTCGTTGTGCACCCGGTCATATTCGGTCATGTTCCCGCATTTCTCGCAACTGGTCATGCATTGCGGATAAGTAGCGAATTGGGAGGAGAATGTATTTGGGAATATGTGCGTGCATATTACGTGTATACGGACGAACTGTAAGAAAGTGTAGCGAACTGCATACTGAATGGGCCTACGAATAAAACGATATTATATCGTGAGCTTTGCGTTTGAATTGCGATCAAAAGGCGAGAAAGAAAGGAGCGAAAGCATTACAAACATAAACGGAACATCAAAAAGCACTATATAAATGTATGAAAATTCTGCATTTCTTCATTTCCAGTCCGTCTGTTGAGAGGTGCACATCTACCTATGGTCGCCAAAGACGAAATGTGTTATAGCAGCCATCCAAGAACATAACAATACTATTCCAAGTGCAAGCGTTGCTCCAGAGAAGAAGAAGAGAAAGACACTGTATGGGGTAAGGCCATGGATCGCCAGAAGGCCGAAATGGGTTCTACACAGATTGATGGGTGGAGCTGAGGAATATGAAGATCCACGCACGTGCCTTCCAAAAATTCTTAGAGGTGCCCCCCAGTCATGTTTGATGAAATTGTGACAAGGCTCACTCCACGATTGACCAAGCCAAAATTAAATTTCTGACCAAAATTGGAGCCTGGTCTCAAGGTGGCAATTACCATGCTGTCACCTGCTCTGGTACAAAATTACACCGACATGCAGTAGTTGGAGGCTGCCTCACAACACCTTCAGCAAAGTTGTCAGAAAGTATTTGTGGAGCATTGTGGAGGCGAGACTCTAAGGACACCTTGGGGATGAGGAAGGATGACTTGCCCCACCAATGAAGAAGAATGGCGGCAAATAGCTGATTGACTGGCTGCAAAGGTGGAAAACTTCCTCACACAATTGGTGCCATTGACGGCAAGCATGTGGTTGCAAGCTCCACCCAAACACAGCATCGAAATACTGTAATTACCAGGGTTTTTTCAGCATCATACTGTTTGGCATGGTCAGTTCCGACTTACAAGTTCCGTTGGGCACTGACGTATCAGGAAATGGCGCTGCATCAGATGACCAAATCTACAACCACAGTGGACTTGAAGCATGGTCTAGAAAACGACACCATCATGGGTGGCCACGTCCAGGATCCATTGCAAATGACATACAAGTTTGTTCCTACTTCATTGTGGGGTGTTGATGCTTTCTCTGAGAAACATTCCTGATGAAAGCCATACAGCGCAAGAAACCTGGACAAGGGAAGAGCGACTCAACAATTACAGATTGTCAAGGGCAAAGAAGAGTGGTGGAAAATGCCGTTGGTATAATGGGTAATAGATTCCAGGTATTGTTGACCACAATGCTGCACCATGCTGAACAGTGAGGCTTATTTGTCAAGGATGTTATTCTGCTACACAACCTGATGCGCAGCCGGTATGGTATCAAGCCTGCAGAACGGCTTTTGGACCGACAACTGCAAAATGGACAAATGGAGCAGGAGAATGGAGAAAGGGGACTAAACATTAGAAGATACTGTGCAAGTGCATGCACCCACCAGGATGATCCAAAGAAGGCAAGATGCAGCGGAACCTCATCAAAACATTGGTGCAACTCACCCGCTGGAAATGTACTTGGAGGACGAAGGATAGACTTTGTTTGTAAAATCTAACACATGGACATGAAAACACTTTATGTTCTGGAAATAATTGTCAATATTCATTTGTATTTCATGCTTTGGGTTATTTTTTTATGTGAAATGTAAAGTTGTCCAACTATAAATTAAAATTTAAATTTGTAATGGTTATAAATGGCTATGTTGGGAAAATAAAAGAAATCCAAGTCGAGAGAACAAAAAAAAAAGATGGGGAAATCAACCCCCTCCAAAATCCCTTTAAAAAAATGTAAAAATGGGGATGTCAAACAAAAATAAATACAAGAAACCAGTTACCCTATGTAAAATAAAATGGATGGGCTCGGCCCGCTTATTGCACGGGGCCGCTATTGTGCGGTTTGTTGTGGGTGTGTGTGTGTGTGTGTGTGTGTGTGTGTGTGTGTGTGTGGTGTGTGTGTGTGTGGGTGTGCATGTGTGTGTGTGTGTGTGTGTGTGTGTATTGTGTGTGTGTGTGTAGTGTGTGTGTGTGTGTATGTGTGCTCGCGCTGCGATGGTGTGTGTGAGATACACACAAACACACACCCCACTGAGATGTTTGAATTTCCACATCTAAATGTTTTTTGGTCTTTTCATTTATATGTTTATTTCAACTAAAAGGGGTTAACAAATCTAATAAATATCTTTAATTTCTTTAAACAACGTATTTTATTATGTCAATCTTTGACATATTATCATGCCAAATTTTGAAACAAACGATGTAGTAATGTCATGTTCACCCAAACAGTTCATAAATGTTCAAAAAATTTATGGAATTATGTGCAGTAGCAGGCAACACTATAGTCACAATTATACTGAGAGTAATGTGCAGTATGGCACCAACAATAATGTTCACAAATATACAAAAAGAAACTGCTGTCAGCTGCCACAAAAATGTATTCACAAATTATGACAGTCCTGTGGAGTTGAAACTGAAGTAGAGGGCACGGAGCTACGGTGTGTTGAGGGACCTTATTGATGGCAAACTGCATCGCTCAAACACTGAATGATAAAAGTTTAGTGAGGTATCCAATTATCATCATGTGTTTACTCCATGACTCGGGATAAAGTTTTCAATTGGACGCAACTGGGTGCCCAGTAGCACTATTGGGACATGCTGTGCTGGCTGGTACTGAGATGGAATTGCTGGATACTGGGAATATGACGGTCGCGGTGGCTGTGGTAATGGTGGTGACTGTGGTACAATGTACGGGGCAGGTGCCAACTCGGTACGCTTGCGGGCCATTGGGGTGGGGGTGGAGGCTGCGGAGATCATAGGCGAGTAGGCTTCTGCTGAGGAGTGAAAGATTCTGAAGCAGGGAGGTGATATTCTCATTCATGAGTCTGGTACTGCTGCCCTGGAAGATTTCTCAGGGGCGTCTGCAACATAATGATGAAGGGCTCCCTTGGTGAAGTACAATGTCACCAACAAGCGAGCACAGTGCTGTGTGTGGCCTGCAAGCTGTCCCGGATTCCTCCCTCAGGACGTCCTCTTCCTCAGCATCTGGCGCCTCTTTTTTGAGGGACGACTTTTAGAGTGGATGCCTGTGCAGCTGACATCTTATTTGTGACAGCAGCCCCTCAGCCTTCACATCTTCTTGCTCATGTTGGACGGCACCAACTTCTGACCAGCCTCGGAAGCATCTTCAACAACATGAGGGTCCACCTCCATGGTCATCTGTAAAATAAAAAGGGAAAAGAAATTTAGTTGTATTTTGTTTAAATAAATGTCACAATTAAAACAAAAATTATAACAGAAAAAAATTATATTAAACTTGTTTTAACGGTATAATTTCTATTAAGATTAATCTAAAAAATGTAAGTTTTACATAAAGTAGAATTTTAAACAATTTTATATTATTTATGAAAGTGTTTTAGTTGTAAATAAGATAAACTGATAAAAGGAAAGACTTTTTAATATGTTCTGAAAGTTTATTAGCTGTAAAATTATTTATAATGTATGGAAAGAAAGCTGAAAGAAAAAAATATTGATTTGAGATATGTTTTATAGCTGCAGAAAAAGAAAATTATTAGTGAAAAATAAATAATACATATTGTACCTTACAAGGCTTCATGAGGGCAGATCAGTCCGGTGGCGGAGTTCACCCTCGTTTAGAATGCAATTTTTCGATGACGTTCTTTTTCCCGAGTCCGTGAGTTTTCTTTGAGCCTGGCCCCGACTTTTTCAGCTTGTTGTGCAGTTTCACATACCAAGTATGCATCCCTCGCCACCATGCCCCTGCAACAGATCACTGGTCCCTCAGCTCCTGTACTTTGCCTCCATAGTGCACTTCATTCTTTGGGGTCTGTCCTTGAAATGACGATGACCCTCCTCCACAAGCAGCTCATTTTAGGAGCCACTCAAGGACTGAATCTCCTGTTGTGGTGTAAGAGAAGAAAAATTATTCCTAGGCCTCCTATCCACAGGGCTTGGACTTGGGCCTTCCCCTTCTTGGCAATGGACTTGGTCCACCTATCTATTTCTTCTTCTGGGTCAAAGGCAGTCTCACAGGCTTAGGATCGTGCCTGGGGTTGGAGTACGTGACTTGATGATCTTGGACTGCACTGTAGGTCGTAGAACTTGGAAATGTATGGAGATTGCCCACCTGGCATCACCAGCAGCTTCTGCTTTCTCCTCCCCTGCTGCTGTGATTCGGCGTGGGCTTGACATGCTCGCTTCAGTGGTTGTGGACGAAAAAATAACGAAAAAAACGAGAGCACACTGTGCAAGACCGACCCTGGAGGTATGACCCCTGACAGGATCGGTCTAGGTGGGAGTGATGGGAGTGGACTGACCTCATACGCTACCGCAAGAGGACCACACAATAAGATTACGATACAACACCCAATTTATTCAACCAGCAATAAACATACCAAACACACGCACATGCACGATCACAAATCAAGCACTCCAACGACACACACATGCAAATCAACAATCAAGCACTCCACAACCCAACATCTGCACGATTAATAAATATATATTTCGCATTACCGGACGACACAATCACCATTACTGATTCCAGCACATATGACATATACATAATTTATAATGATTATTTCCAGTATCGATCCTTTCTCACCACATGGTGTGCGTTCCCATTCCCTGCCCTGTCAAGTCCGCTGGGTGACTCCCATGTGCACTAGGGGTGCTCCGAGCCGGGTTGGTTTCTTCGAGGGAGTCGCCAACGCTGACTCCTCGCGCCTCCAAGCGGGGGCAGTGAGAGCGTGGTCCGGGGGGGGTGGGGGGGGGGGAGGGGGTCGGGGGACGTAGCTGTTATGGAGGTTCCTGGACCGGGGTCAGGCCAGCCAGTCAAGACGGCGGGCTCCTCTTGCTGTCCACAGTCCCAGACCAAGGCGTGGCCTCGACCAGCGCGTAGCAACATCCGTCCGTGGTCTCAGCCTGAAACGTGGCCTCGGACCAGCACGTGGCAACCATCCAGTTCGTGCTCCAGGTGAAGCCCCGGGAGGGGGGGAGGACGTAGCTGGGAGGAGAGTCGGAGAGGAGGAAAAGAAGAAGGAAGGAGGAAGGAAGAAGGGTACTGGAACCCTGCCGTCATTTACCGTCTGACCATTGCTGTCAAGTCTTAACAGCCACTCGCATGATGGGCGAGGGGAAGTGTATTAAACGCACCCAGTAAACCCATTGAATCAAGTCTTCTCACACGATGCAGGTAAAAGACTGCATTAAATCAACAGGTTATAAAACAAATATGAATTATCTTCACCCTTCTCTCACTCACGCTTAAAATTTTCCTTCCTTAGGAAATAAATCAACACAGCGACCATCGCTTAATAACTGCCACCACATTTGCAAATAGTAATTCAATGGCATAACTGTCACATTTTTATAAACACATTTCAAAATAACACAAATCTCCAACCACGCATCCGGACGACAAATCATGCGTACGCACGCTCGTGAAAAATAAAACTCGTTCTCCTTGCACACACCAACAGACGGTGGCCGAAGGATAAGGTCCGGCGAACGTGACGGGGGCGGACGGCGGACCAAGCAAGTTCCAACCCTTAAATCCCCAGGTTCTCTCCCCTTCCCCCCCCCCGAAAACCCGCATCACCCAGATACAAAAAAAGGGAAAAAGGGAAATTTTTGGAAAAAATTTTAGAAGGGCCCAGGTTAAAGATTAAATTTAAACCCCAGAAAAAAGGGTTTTCTCAACAATTTTTCCCTTTTACAATTTCGGAAAAAAAAGGGAAAATTGCGCAAAAGAGGAGATAATTTCGACTAACAACAACAAACCAAAAAAAACAAACCCCCCCCCCAAAACTGAGGGCTTACCAGCTCCCCGTGGGTGCCCCCGAAAAGGGGGTTTCAATGATCTCTCTCCCTCGTCCGGGTCGAGAGGACAGGGGCGAAAAATGCGGAAAAGAAAAGTGATGCCCCTTCCTACGGGCCGACTGCGGGAATTGAAAGTATGATTTGTACTCTCGATGATACTTTAAAAAAAACCAAGACGGGGGCGGGGGCGCCCCCAGAAAAATTTTTCCCGTCGAGTAAAAGAGCAAACCCCTCCCTAAAGAAAAGGGCGGGAACATGCCACCCTAAGTCACAGAGTGAGAAATCCCTTCAAAACTAAAAGAAAACGAAGCACGTGGGGACAGGTAAAAAACAGGCAGAGGCCGATAGACAGAAATTTTCGAGAAAAAGGGTCCCGGGCCCACCCGTAAACCTTTGCGGGATAAATGCACGGGGGAATTGGGAGAGAGAGAGAGAGAAAACCCAAATCGAAGTTGAGCTGAACTACACCAAGGGAAAACTGCACCACAAGCCCCCCCAAAGGGGGACGGTACCAAACAACAGCAACGAAAAATAAACAAATAAGTAATTCCCCCCACCCTAGGTGGGTCAAAACGTCGTAGGCCTCGGAAAAAACGTGCCCAAACCCCCCTTCAAAAAAGCATCTGTTTTTTTAAGATACGTGCTCCTTTGAACCTTGTCGCATGTGAAAACTTCCCCAAAAATTGGGACCGCCCCAACTCTCTTTTGATCGACAGAGTAGATGAACCAATCCCAAACTTCCCGATAGAATCACCGGGGAAATCCCAAAATTACATTTACAAACAACTAAGAAAACCCTTTCCCAAAACCATAAAAGTAACAATCCAAAAAATTGGGGTGATTCACTACCCGTTAACCTTACGAAGTGACAACTGCCCAATACACCTGATACAAAACCCAAAAAGGGATAAAACCCCTGGTTGAGGGGGGGTGCCCCTTTGAGGGTTTTCCAATATGCTAACACGGGCTGGGCCCAAGATAGTCGCATCCTTATTACAGGAACCCTTGATAGGGGAAAAAAAAAGTGAACGCATATCTGGTTCCATTTGCCTAACTCATGGCCCGAGGGATTTAGGGCCCGGGGGATCCGGTCCAAGCACTGGAAGGATGATGATCGCCCCTCCAGTACAAATTTCCCGGGCCCGTACTTCTTTTTGGGCACGCCAGGCGCCCCCAAATCTACCCTGAGAGATTCAGCAAAGTAGGGGCATCGATAGCCCCAAAGCGGGCCGCCTCTGGGTATCGACCCCGAGATTCTCCCATTACCGAAGTGTAGCGGTGACCCCAAATGGGATGGGGGAAATTAAGGGGTTCACCAGGCCCGACCCCCAAACCTTGCGGGAATCCCTCCCCAACCCGTGGAAACTGACCCTGGGGGAACACGCTTCAAGGGGACCCTTTAAGGCGTTGTCCGCGGGCAACATCGAAACCCTGCGGCAACTGCCTAACCTGCGGGGTTACCCCCTGGCCAAAAGGGAAAGCCCCTGTTTTACTCGTCGGAGTCCGCGGGACCCCAAAATGACCTGCCATGGGGGAAATCGGGGGCCCTCCCGGAGAACAGTTTTCTCCCCAAGCTTTGGGGAACAAAAAGTGTTTGGGCCACACGTTCTGCCAAAGTAAAAACCCCTAAAGAGGTTTCCCCTTGGGGAGTTTAAAGTTCCCCTTGGCGTTGGGTGACTAAAGGGGGACGATCCCCCAAGTTGTCGGGGCTTTGGACACCCAAAAAGTCCCTGGCCTGAAGCCCGGATTTTGCTAGAGGATGGGCCCCTTGCCAGAACTGTCAAGATCGGCCTGAAAAAGGGGGACGAAAATTCCTTTTCCCTGTTTTCTTACTTGGGGGCGTTGTGGTGCCCCCCACACACGCCTTACGGGCAAATCCGAAAGACACGGACTGACTGCGCCGTCTGCGAAGGTGAAAGTATTCCCTATGAAAAGGGGAAAAATAAGAGGTCGCCCACCGCGATGGCCCCCCCTTCGCACAAAAGAAAAGGGGGTGGAGATAGGAACGAGTACAAAAGGACGGGGGAGGAAACCGGGCCCCAACCCGCAACATCAAAAACCAAAGGCCCCCCCGGGCCCTAGGAAAAACCAAACCCCTTATCCACAAAGATCGTTGATGTCCCAAAACCCCCTGATGGTTTTCGCCCAAGGGGGAAACCCAAAAACAGGAGAAACACTGGGGCACTCTGAATACCGAAGTTTGGGGAGGGAAACCCCACTTTAGCCGGGGCACAGGATGGGGAAAAAGGACAAGCCCCCATGATACCGCGGCCTAGGGCAATCTTTCCTGTGGGGCCAGGACGCCCAAAAAGAAAAACCCCTTTGGGGGGGCGCTGAAACCCCCGGGATGAACGCCTGCCTTTTCACCCCCCTAGATTTGTCGGCTCCTTATTGCAAATTTAAATCCCGTGGAGGGGTTCCTTCCGTATCTGGGCGATGCCCATAAGCCCCGCGAGCTTCCCGCAAACACCTCAGCGGTTTTTGAAACGCAGCCGCGAAATTTCCCGAGGGTGTTGCCCTTAATCCGGATCCTCAAAATTTTGGGGGCACAGTGTTGGTGATGTTCAATGAAGGGTCGAACCCCCAGCTCCAACTTAGCTAACTGACGGCCAAATACCCTAGCGTTTTGCGCACCTACACCAAAATGCCCAAGGTCTCGTCATTATTTTCTTATGGGCCTGAACTTCCCCTTTTTCGTCTCTGGGGTAGGTGGTAACGCTTTCGCAGAGCCAACCATGTCTGCATTAAAACCGCCTTCAATTTTGAAATGGCACACAAATCCCTTTCAGCACCAGATTTTAAACCAGAAAAAAGGTTTCATAGCCCTTTTTTTCCTCAGCCCTTTTGGGATAACAAAACCTTGTCAAAAAGCTTAAGAAAATGTCCCAAAGCCTATAGGTCTAACTCTGGAAGCTTTACTTTTGGGGCCCCAAAACCTATCACCTGGCCCTTTATTTAAACCCCCGACTTACAAAATGCGGGGGGAACCCCGAAAAAATTGTTCCATCTCCTCCCTACGCAAGCCTCCAGCTGCTAGTTTTTCGCTACGGAGGGCTTCCCCGGGGGGTCCGCTCCTTTTCCCACGCCGTCCTCCTGTCTGGCAGCCCCCCTTCCCACCTGAGCCCTCCTCCCCACCTGATCCTCCCGTCTGGCAGCCCCCTCCCTACGCCGAGCCTCCCGTCTAGCAGCCTCCTCCCTACGGAACAGCCTTTCCTTACGAAGGGGCCCCCCTGTCGGGCAGCCTCTTCTCTGGGGCAAACATACCCCCTTCCCCATCATAACTCCTGTCTGTCAGTCTCCTCTCTGCGAGAGCCTCCGTTAAACAGGCCCCTCCCACGCTCTTCCCTAAAAGGGGGTTTCCTCCCGTCGCTGTCGCTCCAGGGAAAATAAGGGGCAGAGGGGTTTATATTTTCCCGAGGGGGGGTTCACCAAAAACCCCACCCCGGGAGAGGGACCCCTTGACCCTCCCTTGGGGGCCGGGCTTTACCATGAAAAGGGAAAATCTCCCGGGCATCTCCTTACGAGGGGGGAAACCCCGGAGAGGAGAAGGTTTTGGGCCCCTGCGACTCAACAGAAACCCCGTTTTTCGCTATATCTTTACGCTTCCGAGGGGGGAAGTGCCAGTCGGGGGCTCGACAGGGGCCCCCCCCCCGCCCAAGGGGGTATAAAAGTATACGGACTAACTGCTACCGCAGGGGAAAAGGTTAAGTTACCGTAGTCGAAGGGAATGGTACTAATTGTAGGGACTCAGTAAAATTTTTTGGGAAAACCCTTTTTTCTTCGACGCCCCCGTGCCCTTTAAACCCCCAGGGGCCGGAGTCGCCTGAAAAAATATCCCCAAAATTTTCCAAATAAGGGGAAAAACAATTCCCTAGAAAAAAAACAAATTTTTAGGGGGGGTGTGTATATTTTTGTATGTGTGTGGTGCGTGTGTGCGGACAAGTTTTCCCCTGCTCCCCTTTGGGAACACCCCCGCCTACAGCAGAGCAACAAAAGGGGGGTGGGGCCACCGAAAAAAAAACAAAAAAAAAACTATGTCCGGGTGCCCCCACTCTGGCAAAACCGCGCTCCAAAAGCACGGCAAAAAGTGCGGGGGGGCTGGGGCCCAAAAAAAAAAAAAAAAAAAAAACCCAGCCCCGGGAAAACCGGAGAGAGGAAAAAAAAAAAAAGCCTTGCGTCCGAAACAACCCCCGTTCTCAAAAACCCCGGGGGGGGAAAAAAAAACCCAAGGGAAATTTGGCTAAAATACAAAACAGGAATGGAAAAAACTGAGCGGCAAAGAAGGGCAAAACTTACGGCCCTAAACCCGCGTGAGGTACCCCGGGGGAAAAGGGGGGTTTGGGCGCGGTCGACTCCCCTTGGTCTCACCCCGACTCCCGGGCAAGCCGGGTTTCCCTCAGGGGCCCCAACACTGGAGTCACCCCGCCAACCACCCACGAACAAACAGACAAACTGAATAAAAATATACAAAAAAAGAAAAACCCAAACAGGTACTCTGCGAAAAAGAGGAGAGACAGCCCAAAAAGCCCCTTTACATCCCGGACAACCCCCCCCCTTTTTTCCGACCCACCCCGGGGGGTTGGCCCCCGGGCAGGATCGGTCCCAGGTGGGAGTGAAGGGAGTGACGACCCTTTTTATACGCTTTCCGAAAAGACCCCACAATAAAGATTACGATACAAAACCCCCTTTTTTCCCCCAGCCAAAAAAAAATTCCAACACACCACCAAACCCCGACACAATCAAGCACTCCAACGCCCCAAAAAATCCAATCAAATCCCAAACACTCCCACCCCCCCAACATGCACGTTTTTAAATAAATATTTCGCCAAACACGTAACAATTTAAAAATTACAGCATTCCAAACAAAATTTGACATATACATAATTATAAAGAAATATTTCCCTTTTCGATCCTTTCTCACACCATTGGGGTGCGTCCCAATCCCCGCCCCTGCAAGTCCCGCTGGGAGCCCCTGTCGCACTGGTGCTCCGGCCGGGGTTGGGGTTTTCGAAGGGGGTTTGCCCCCAAAACCGACACCCTCGACCCCCCAAAAAGGGGAGTGAAGAGCGGGGTTTGGCCGGGGGGGGGGGGGGGGGGGGGGAAAAGTTTGCTGTTATGGGGCCTGGACGGGGGGTTCCAGGCCGGGCCCGTCAAGACGGGGGGGGGTCCCCTAGCATAAAAGTCCCGACCAAGGGGGGCCTTGGGTCGGGCCTGCCGTGGGACCAAAACCCCTCCGTGGGGCCCCAACCCGAACGTGGCCCTCGACCGAGTGGACCAAAATCCCTTTCGGGGCTCCAGGTGAAAACCCCCCCGGGAGGGGGGAGGACGTAGCTGGGAGGAGAGTCGGAAGGAGGAAAAGAAAAAAGGAAGGAGGGAAGGGAAAAAGGGTACTGGGGAAACCCCGCCGTCAGTTTCCCTTGACCCTTGCTGTCAAGTTTTTAACAGGGCCCCTCGCATGTTTGGGGGGAGGGGAAGGTATTAAACGCACCCCGTAAACCCCTTGAATCAAGTCTTTTCACACGTGCAGGTAAAAGAAATGCATTTAAAACAAAGGTTATAAAAAATATGAATTTTCTTCACCCTTCCCCCTCATCGCTTAACATTTTTTCCCTTCCCTTTGGAAATAAATCAACACAGGACCCTCGCTTAATAACTGCCCCCACATTTGCAAATAGTTTTTTCAAATTGGGGATAACTGTTACATTTTATAAACACATTTCAAAAAAAAACAAATCTCCAAAACCCCGGGCCCCCACGACAAATCAAAAGGTACGCACGCTCGTGAACATAAAATGTTTCCTTGCCAAAAACCAACAGACGGTGGCCGAAGGATAAAGGGGTCCCGGGGAACTGACAGGGGGGGAAAAGCGGAAACCAAAACAAGTTCCAACCTGAATACCAGGTTCTCTCCCATCCCCCCCGACTACCGCATTCCCCGATACATAAAAGGAAAAAAGAAAGAAAATTTTTGGGAAAAAATTTTGAATCCAGGTTTAAAGATTGAAAATTAAAAACCCGGAAAAGGTCTCACAAAAAATTTCTTTACCCAAATTTTGGAAACAAAGGAAATTGGCAAAAAGAGGAAACTAAGTCCCACTAACAAAAAACAAAAACCAAAAACAAACAAACCCCGAAATGAAAGCTTTTCCAGCTACCCCTGGGGTGACCCCGAAAAGGCGGGTTTAGATGAACTCTCTTACCCCTGTCCAGGGCCCAGAGGGGAAAAGGCGAAGATTTCGGGAAAAAGAAGAAGTGTGTTCCCCCCCCTCCTAAGGGGCCCACTGCAGGAAATTTAAAGTACTGACTGTTAAATCCGTAAAACGGTTTAAAAAACCAAGATGGAGCCCGGCGCCCCAGAGACATCTTTCCCCTGGGTGAAGAGCTAACCTCCCCCAGCAATGGCGGCGAAAATGCACCTACGCACAGAGTGGCATACTTCAACAAAAGAACGAAGCACGTGGACAGGTAAAAAGGCAGGCGGGGAGGGCCGTTAGACAGCAAGTTCGAGAGAAAGGTTACGGCAACCCGTGAACCTGCGGTGAATAGCACGGGCAGTGGAATTAAGAGAGAGAGAGGGGAAAGCAATCGAAGTTGACGAACTACACCAAGGTGCAACTGCACCACAAGCCACCCAAGGGACGGGAATACACGACAACAGCAACGACAATAAACAAATAAGTAATTCCGCCCCTAGGTGGGTCGAACGGTCGTAGGCCTCGTGACAAAACTCGTTGACAACATCTCTTATAGGTCGCAACTCAGACGCGGCCCCGGGGTGCAAAACTTCCGTTGGTTTCCGCAACAGGTGCGGCAATGTAATCGCTAAACGTACGCGATACTTCCGTAATGTTCGCAATGCGTCCGCAACTTATCCAATATATTCGTTATACATCCGTCAATTTTCCGGTATGATTCCTCAATATTTGAAAATAATTCGTCTGTTTTGACAATTTTTTTCCTCATCCGAAATCACATCCGCAATCATACGTTATGTTTCCGCTTTTATTCGTCATACATTCTCTATACATTATTCATGTATTCGTAATTCTCACGTAATATTTTGCAGATTTTTACAATTTTTCACTACGGATGATTGCGGATGATTTCAACTTTCTATCCTCAATTCATTCGCAAATTTTTCCTCTCCTCACTGGGACAGGGCCACGCTTCCTTCAATACGTTCACATTTTATCACAAGACATCGCCCTGTAGTCGTCAAGCGTGGAAATTCCTTGATACCTAAGGGTTTCAAACGTTTAAGTGAATGTTAGGGAATTTGGCGTCAATTCTACGCAATATACACTGGCGGCGCACGTCACGTCAGATCTGACGTCATTCCCACACCGTAGCGTTTATCATGGCATGTCATGGGAAATCCTCATACCTTCTGTTTTTTCTTCTAAAATTTTTTCTTTTTTTGTTTCTTATTCGAATCTTTTGTTTTCGCCCGCAAAGAAAATAATGTTTGATGGATCTTTTACTTGGAACGGTTTTGCCGTTTGCTCTCAAAACGGGAATTTTCACAGGGATGAATTGGAAAATGGACTGCTTTTACATTGCTCACTTTTGGTTTTTTTTTCTTTTTCAATTGTTACTTTTTTCCCCCCCTTTTACAGCCCCAAAATTTTAAAAGCTTTTTTTTTGCATGAAAGATGTTATTTGAATCTGCAGGCTATTTACTTTAAATATTTTGCTGTCAGCGTTAAGATTTATGTTGATAGGCCGAGTACAGCGCAATATCTGCACTTTCATTCTGTAGTTAGAAGCCTTCCTTTTCTTTGGTTGTCAAATTTGTAATATATTTTTGCACGCCATGTTAACCATTTTACCCCCAAAAAAATATGTTCGAGATTGCGGTCAAAATTGTTAATGCATCTTTCAAGCAAAAAATGTTTTTTTTCATTAGCGCGATGTGCAGAATAATAATTCATAAGTGTGCAAAAACAATATAGCACTGATAACTTTTAATTGTTTTCCTACCAGAACCCGGTTTTCTGCGTAGTTCTAAGAATCTTAGAAACGCCAATAGTGACTCTCTCTCTCTCTCTCTCTCTCTCTCTCTCTCTCTCTCTCTCTCTCTCTTTTCTCTCTTCCTCTGTCTGTCTGTCTTCTTCTCTCTCTCTCTCTCTCCTCTCTCTCTCTCTTCTCTCTCTCTTCTCTCTCCTCTCTCTCTCTCTCTCTCTTTGGGGAAAGGAGGGGTAGGGGGTTTCATTTGTGCATCGAGACTTAGTTTTGAACTCCGTTGAAACTGAGATAATTTAGTTAAGTTTAGCAGCCCATGGAACGCAAAAATTGTGATTCGCGAGTCATCAAACCCCGTTAAATCCTGTTAATCAATGGAAATAGCTGCACAGAATGTTATATTCAATTGTTGCTATAATTTTATTTTCCTGTTCTTCGTCAGGCCGCTACTATATTTACAGATGTCGCTGCTTTATATCTAATTATTAATATCGAAGCATTTAG
>CM031600.1:39468147-39477053 GCA_018398815.1 Conus ventricosus
TGGCAGTTTTGTGACATCTGGTCTGTCATAGGAAGTTCACTGTCTGCACAAACAACCAGTTCTACGAGCTGTGTCAAAGACGGGCCTTCTGGCAGTTTTGTGACATCTGGTCTATCATAGGAAGTTCACTGTCTGCACAAACAACCAGTTCTACGAGCTGTGTCAAAGACAGGCCTTCTGGCAGTTTTGTGACATCTGGTCTGTCATTGGAAGTTCACTGTCTGCACAAACAACCAGTTCTACGAGCTGTGTCAACGACAGGCCTTCTGGCAGTTTTGTGACATCTGGTCTGTCATAGGAAGTTCACTGTCTGCACAAACAACCAGTTCTACGAGCTGTGTCAAAGACAGGCCTTCTGGCAGTTTTGTGACATCTGGTCTGTCATAGGAAGTTCACTGTCTGCACAAACAACCAGTTCTACGAGCTGTGTCAAAGACAGGCCTTCTGGCAGTTTTGTGACATCTGGTCTGTCATAGGAAGTTCACTGTCTGCACAAACAACCAGTTCTACGAGCTGTGTCCAAGACAGGCCTTCTGGCAGTTTTGTGACATCTGGTCGGTCATAGGAAGTTCACTGTCTGCACAAACAACCAGTTCTACGAGCTGTGTCAAAGACAGGCCTTCTGGCAGTTTTGTGACATCTGGTCTGTCATAGGAAGTTCACTGTCTGCACAAACAACCAGTTCTACGAGCTGTGTCAAAGACGGGCCTTCTGGCAGTTTTGTGACATCTGGTCTGTCATAGGAAGTTCACTGTCTGCACAAACAACCAGTTTCTACGAGCTGTGTCAAAGACAGGCCTTCTGGCAGTTTTGTGACATCTGGTCTGTCATAGGAAGTTCACTGTCTGCACAAACAACCAGTTCTACGAGCTGTGTCAAAGACAGGCCTTCTGGCAGTTTTGTGACATCTGGTCTGTCATAGGAAGTTCACTGTCTGCACAAACAACCAGTTCTACGAGCTGTGTCAAAGACAGGCCTTCTGGCAGTTTTGTGACATCTGGTCTGTCATAGGAAGTTCACTGTCTGCACAAACAACCAGTTCTACGAGCTGTGTCAAAGACAGGCCTTCTGGCAGTTTTGTGACATCTGGTCTGTCATAGGAAGTTCACTGTCTGCACAAACAACCAGTTCTACGAGCTGTGTCAAAGACAGGCCTTCTGGCAGTTTTGTGACATCTGGTCGGTCATAGGAAGTTCACTGTCTGCACAAACAACCAGTTCTACGAGCTGTGTCAGATAAAGGAATGCCAGTCTGTTGCCCATGAAACAGCGATGAAGAGAGATCGAAAAAAAATGAAAGGGTCTCTGTGAGGAGGGCTATCAGCCTGTTTTCGTTCAGCTGTAGCTTTCTGGTGAGCGTCCAAGTCTGTCCTTGACTCCGATGTAGTGTGTATGGGTGGTGGAAGCATCCACACCATTCGCATCCTGATGATGTATGACACATCCCCATCCTGATTATGTGTGGCACTTCCCATCCTGATTATGTTGCGCGTCCCCATCCTGATCATGTGTGACACATTCTCATCCTGATTATGTATGGCACATCCCCACCTGATGATGTATGACACATCCCCATCCTGATTATGTGTGGCACATCCCCATCCTGAGGATGTATGACACATCCCCATCCTGGTTATGTGTGACACATCCCCATCCAAGGATGTATGGCACAGTGTCTTGTTGAAGTCTGTAATGTGTGACACAGTGTCTTGTTGATGTCTATAATAATGTGTGACAGTGTCATGTTGATGTCTGTAATGATGTATGACACAGTGTCTTGCTGATGTTTTGCAGCTGGTGGTGTAGGTGGTGCCTACAACATCCCCATCCTGATGATGTGTGGCCCAGTGTCTTGTTGATGTCTATAATGATGTGTGACACAGTGTCTTGTTAATGTCTATGGTGATGTGCGACACAGTGTCTTTGTGATGTCTATAATGATGTGTGACTCAATGTCTTGTTGATGTCTATAATGATGTGTGACACAGTGTCTTGTTGATGTCTATAATGATGTGTGACACAGTGTCTTGTTGATGTCTATAATGTGTGACACAGTGTCTTGTTGATGTCTATAATGATGTGTGACACAGTGTCATGTTGATGCCTTGCAGGTGGTGGTGTGGGGTGGCAGCGGCCTACAACATCCCCATCCTGATGATGTTTGACACCATGGACACACCCGTCGGCTCATTTTGCTACTTGACCGTGTCGCTCATGAATCTGGTGGGTGCATTTTACTGTGTTCAAATTCATTTAATAGCAAAAAATAAATAAATAAAAAATGTGTTCAATTTCATATAGTATAATAATAATTATTATCATATAGACATAGACATAAACATAGACATAACGATGTTTTGTGTGTTCTTTTTGAGGTCAGATGATAAACATAGCATTTTATGCTGTGTATCCTTTTTGAGGTCAGGTTATAGACATAGCATATGCTGTGTGTGTCCTTTTTGAGGTCAGGTGATAGACATAGCATATGTTTTGTGTCCTTTTTGAGGGTCAGGTGACAGACATAGCATATGTTGTGTGTCCTTGTTTGGGGGTCAGGTGACAGACATAGCATATGTTGTGTGTCCTTTTTGGGGGTCAGGTGATAGACATAGCATATGCTGTGTGTCCTTTTTGAGGTCAGGTGACAGACATAGCATATGTTGTGTGTCCTTTTTGGGGGTCAGGTGATAGACATAGCATATGCTCTGTGTCCTTTTTGAGGTCAGGTTATAGACATAGCATATGCGTGTGTCCTTTTTGGGGGTCAGGTGATAGACATAGCATATGTTGTGTGTCCTTGTTTGGGGGTCAGGTGACAGACATAGCGTATGTTGTGTGTCCTTGTTTGGGGGTCAGGTGACAGACATAGCATATGCTCTGTGTCCTTTTGAGGTCAGGTTATAGACATAGCATATGCTGTGTGTCCTTTTTGGGGGTCAGGTGATAGACATAGCATATGTTGTGTGTCCTTGTTTGGGGGTCAGGTGACAGACATAGCGTATGTTTGTGTGTCCTTGTTTGGGGTCAGGTGACAGACATAGCATATGTTGTGTGTCCTTTTTGGGGGTCAGGTGACAGACATAGCATATGTTGTGTGTCCTTTTTGAGGGTCAGGTGATAGACATAGCATATGTTGTGTGTCCTTTTTGGGGGTCAGGTGATAGACAATAGCATATGCTGTGTGTCCTTTTGGGGGTCAGGTGACAGACATAGCGTATGTTGTGTGTCCTTTTTGGGGGTCAGGTGACAGACATAGCAATATGTTGTGTGTCCTTTTTGGGGTCAGGTGACAGACATAGCATATGTTGTGTGTCCTTGTTTGGGGTCAGGTGACAGACATAGCATATGTTGTGTGTCCTTTTTGGGGGTCAGGTGATAGACATAGCATATGTTGTGTGTCCTTGTTGGGGGTCAGGTGATAGACATAGCATATGCTGTGTGTCCTTGTTTGGGGTCAGGTGATAGACATAGCATATGTTGTGTCTCCTTTTTGGGGGTCAGGTGATAGACATAGCATATGTTGTGTGTCCTTTTTGGGGGTCAGGTGACAGACATTGCATATGCTGTGTGTCCTTGTTTGGGGTCAGGTGATAGATATAGCATATGTTGTGTGTCCTTTTTGGGGGTCAGGTGATAGACATAGCATATGTTGTGTGTCCTTTTGGGGGGTCAGGTGATAGACATAGCATATGCTGTGTGTCCTTTTGGGGTCAGGTGACAGACATAGCATATGTTGTGTGTCCTTGTTTGGGGGTCAGGTGATAGACATAGCATATGCTGTGTGTCCTTTTTCGGGTCAAGTGATAGAGATAGCATATGTTGTGTGTCCTTTATGGGGTCAAGTGACAGACATAGCATATGTTGTGTGTCCTTTTTTGGTCAGGTGACAGACATAGCATAGGTTGCGTGTCCTTGTTTAGGGTCAGGTGACAGACATAGCATATGTTTTGTGTCCTTTTGGGGGGTCAGGTGATAGACATAGCATATGTTGTGTGTCCTTTTGTGGTCAGGTGACAGACATAGCATAGGTTGCGTGTCCTTGTTTAGGGGTCAGGTGACAGACATAGCATATGCTCTGTGTCCTTTTTGAGGTCAGATGATAGACATAGCATATGTTGTGTGCCCTTGTTTGGGGGTCAAGTGATAGACATAGCGTATGTTGTGTGTCCTTTTTGGGGGTCAGGTGACAGACATAGCGTATGTTGTGTGTCCTTTTTGGGGGTCAGGTGATAGACATAGCGTATGTTGTGTGTCCTTTTTGGGGGTCAGGTGACAGACATAGCGTATGTTGTGTGTCCTTTTTTGGGGGTCAGGTGATAGACATAGCATATGTTGTGTGTCCTTTTTGGGGGTCAGGTGACAGACATAGCATATGTTGTGTGTCCTTGTTTGGGGTCAGGTGACAGACATAGCATATGCTGTGTGTCCTTTTTCGGGTCAAGTGATAGACATAGCATATGTTGTGTGTCCTTTTTGGGGTCAAGTGACAGACATAGCATATGTTGTGTGTCCTTGTTTGGGGTCAGGTGACAGACATAGCATATGTTGTGTGTCCTTTTTGGGGGTCAGGTGACAGACATAGCATATGTTTTGTGTCCTTTTTGGGGGTCAGGTGACAGACATAGCATATGTTGTGTGTCCTTTTTGGGGGTCAGGTGATAGACATAGCATATGTTGTGTGTCATTGTTTGGGGGTCAGGTGATAGACATAGCATATGTTGTGTGTCCTTTTTGGGGGTCAGGTGACAGACATAGCATATGTTGTGTGTCCTTGGTTCGGGTCAGGTGACAGACATAGCGTATGTTGTGTGTCCTTTTTGGGGTCAGGTGATAGACATAGCATATGTTGTGTGTCCTTTTTGGGGTCAGGTGATAGACATAGCATATGTTGTGTGTCCTTTTTGGGGGTCAGGTGACAGACATAGCATATGTTGTGTGTCCTTTTTGGGGTCAAGTGACAGACATAGCATATGTTGTGTGTCCTTGTTTGGGGTCAGGTGACAGACATAGCGTATGTTGTGTATCCTTGTTTGGGGTCAGGTGACAGACATAGCATATGCTGTGTGTCCTTTTTGGGGGTCAGGTGATAGACATAGCATATGTTGTGTGTCCTTGTTTGGGGTCAGGTGACAGACATAGCGTATGTTGTGTGTCCTTGTTTGGGGTCAGGTGACAGACATAGCATATGATGTGTGTCTTTTTTCGGGTCAAGTGATAGACATAACATATGTTGTGTGTCCTTTTTGGGGTCAAGTGACAGACATAGCATATGTTGTGTGTCCTTGTTTGGGTCAGGTGATAGACATAGCATATGCTGTGTGTCCTTTTTCGGGTCAAGTGATAGACATAGCATATGTTGTGTGTCCTTTTTGGGGTCAAGTGACAGACATAGCATATGTTGTGTGTCCTTGTTTGGGGTCAGGTGACAGACATAGCGTATGTTGTGTGTCCTTGTTTGGGGGTCAGGTGATAGACATAGCATATGCTGTGTGTCCTTTTTCGGGTCAAGTGATAGACATAGCATATGTTGTGTGTCCTTTTTGGGGTCAAGTGACAGACATAGCATATGTTGTGTGTCCTTGTTTGGGGGTCAGGTGATAGACATAGCATATGCTGTGTGTCCTTTTTCGGTCAAGTGATAGACATAGCATATGTTGTGTGTCCTTTTTGGGGTCAAGTGACAGACATAGCATATGTTGTATTTCCTTGTTTGGGGTCAGGTGATAGACATAGCATATGCTGTGTGTCCTTTTTCGGGTCAAGTGATAGACATAGCATATGTTGTGTGTCCTTGTTTGGGGTCAGGTGACAGACATAGCATATGTTGTGTGTCCTTTTTGGGGCTCAGGTGACAGACATAGCATATGCTGTGTGTCCTTGTTTGGGGGTCAGGTGATAGACATAGCATATGTTGTGTGTCCTTGTTTGGGGTCAGGTGACAGACATAGCATATGTTGTGTGTCCTTGTTTGGGGGTCAGGTGATAGACATAGCATAGGTTGCGTGTCCTTGTTTAGGGTGAGGTGACAGACATAGCATATGTTATGTGTCCTTTTTGGGGTCGGGTGACACATATAGCCTGCGTTATGCGTGCTTTGGTGGCCAGTAATACACAGAGTCTGTGTGATGTGGGTGTTGTCAGAAAGCCTACTACACGGCGCACTTCATGCTGTGGTACCTGCTGCCCCTCTCCGTCATCCTGGTCATGTACAGCCGCATCTCCTGCACCCTCTGGGCCTCCTCCGCCATCGCCGTCCCCACCGCCCGCGCCGACGGCCGGGGCTCCGTCAGCATGAGCCTGGCCCTCGACACCCAGGTCCACCACCACCACAACCACCACCACCATCACCAGAACCACCACCACAACCCCTGCCACGCCAGCAACCCCAGCGCCGTCTCCGGAGGTCGGCTGAGCGTGTCGTACTGCGACGTGGTGGGGGAGAACGGCTTCGGGTCGGTGGTGACGGTGGGCGCGCTGAGCGGCGGGCACGAGGCGGGCAGGAACGGCGGGGACAGCAGCAGCGGGAGTCTCGCCGCAGCGAGGGCGCGGGGTGTACGGCAGCAAGAGCCGGCTGGTGGAGGGGGAGGAGGGGTGCGGCGGATGTCGGGGGATGGCTAAGGAACAGCAGCAGGGGGGCGGAGCTGGACAAGACTGCCCAACGGCTGCTGGCGGGGTCCCAGTGCCGCGAGGGGACGTGGAGCAGACGGAGATGGCGGTGATGAACGGCTGCAGCGACTGCTTCAGCTGCGTGCAGGGCAGGTCGGCCGGCAGCCACCGCCACCACCGCCTCACCTCCCCCCTCACCCACTTCTCTTCCGCCTCCAGCGCCACCAAGCGCTACAAGAAGAAGCTGCTGAACGTGGAGGACTACGCCATGGAGATGAGCGACCTCCCGTCCTCTGACGACTACGACAGCGCCCAGTCCCGCGGGGAGGGGGGCGGCAGGATGGGGGGATGGGGGCGGCCGACGGCAAGGGCTACGGGGGCGGCGGGGCCCTGCGGAGACTGCGCACACACTGCCGGATCAGCTCCCAGCGGGGTTTGACCTCCCGGCGCCGCGTGATCCGCCTGCTGGTGGCCGTGGTCACCATCTTCGCCATCTGTGTCTTCCCCCTACCACTTACGGAACCTGCTGCACTACTGGAACGTGGAGTCCACCGGCGGACTCTTCGACTACCTGTCGCCCATCTCCTCCGTCATGATGTACCTCAACTGCGGCCTCAACCCTTCATCTACTGGATGTTCTCCGACCATTTCAGGCGCAGCCTCAAGGAGACCCTGTGCTTCTGGAAGCGCAGCCGGCGCAGCATCTCCCGGGTGATGCTCAGCTCTCCGAGACAGAACAAGACCTTCTCCATCAAGCCCTTCGATGCCATGTGACAGTCTTGTTGTCTGGCGGCACGTAAGGAATGACTACTTTGGCTGCGCATGGATATATCTACACACTTACATACGTACGCTCAGTACGGGTCTACATCACCACGTCCTCAAATCCATCAAAATATAATGGATATAAAAATACCCATAGATTTCCTTAACTCCTGTCATCATCGTCTTCGTTTTCTCACTATCATAGTCAGTGCCGCAGAATTCAAATAAACGAACGTTACATTGCAGAGTAAAACAATACAAACCAGACCAGCGGATTTTCAACAGCTATGTCTTTTCCAGACTCAAGAACCAAGAAGTATGAACATGCAGAATACAATACTCACCAGGTCGCAGCAGGCGTAAGAATGGTGTCTGTTTCGGGTTTTTGTTCTAAGAACAAGAGCCAACAAACAGGAGGTGAACCGCTCTTCACACAGATGATTCAGAGTCGTGAGCCATGGTACGTACTGTTGAAAGACCAGGGCTATCCTACATTCGTGTTTAAACACAGCTGTATTTTGGAGCTGAAACTGATGACAAACGCTTTTTATTTCTTTTTTTTTTTCTTTTTTTTTGTAGGCCCCCCTTTTTTTTTTTTACTACTGGACCGAATTTCTAGTTTTCCTCGGCAACATTGAACGACAGACTGTGAGTCAGGAGATCAGTGTTGAACTTGTCAAACAGAACGAAGTATAGGGCATGGGAGTTTTCATCCAGACTTTGTAGGTCTTTTCTGTGTGATTCCTCTCCTCAGATTGATGACCGTGGAACTATACAGTGCCAAGTGCGGACGTGCGGATAAACATTTGTTTTCATTTTCCTGTGTAGAAAATCGAATATCACACAACCACACACACACACACACACACACACACACACACACACACACACACACACACACACACAAACACGCGCGCGCGCGCACACACACTGTGTGCGCGATTGTGACAGGTACAAGTGGGAGAGTCTTCCGCACCTCTGTAGTGTGTCACTCTGAGATTTAAAAAAACCCAACAAACTCTGTTGCCATGACTGTGAAGACACAACGTGCCCCTCATTCCCCCAGTCACGTGCCCCTCTTTTCCCCAGTCACGTGCCCCTCATTCCCCCAGTCACGTGCCCCTCATTCCCCCAGTCACGTGCCCCTCATTCCCCCAGTCAGCACGGGCAGCGAGCGCCATGACAACAACCAGTCAGTGTCGTCCCACGGGGTAGACATGTAAAGAGAGTTGGTTCCAGACTGAGAAACAAGGACTACCGGATGATGTGACTGAGAAGGAAGACTGGAATGGTCTTCATCTTCTTACTGTCCTGCATACGTCTCCCTTGTTGAAGTCTGGTTAAGGTGCAGAAGTAGTGTGCATACATCCGTCAACGCTTGATGCACATAGTCATGTCTACGTTGTTTCGTTTGGTTGGGTTTGGCTGGTTGGTTGGTGTGGGCAATTGCTTTATAGAAGAACGTGTTTTGTATTGACTCTGTTGTTTTTTGTTTTGTTTTTTTACAAAATCTCGGGTTTGAGTGTTGTTTTTTGG
>CM031600.1:39486885-39491885 GCA_018398815.1 Conus ventricosus
AAGCATAGCTATTTTCAGGAATTTGAATTCGTTGTAATCTGCAGAGATATAATCAAGAATAAACAACAACAACAGAAAAAGAAAACAAAAAGACTGGGAGCAAAACAAAAGGGGGAAAAAAGCACTAGGCAACAACCACACAACAACAGCGATGAAATCGACTTCACTGAAACCTATACGATGTTCACGAACTGACAGAACAGACATAGCAAAATAATAGCAAGAGGGATAACTTTTGGCCCCGTTCTGAATAGAGATTATCAGAAACCGAATCGCGTAATACTGAACAGATTTGTTGCCATTTTCAACAGGTAGTTGCGATCAATATACTGATAGCGTCCAATACATTATGGAGTTGGCAGATTTTATCGCTGATACCGACTTTATTTGGTTTTCCCCCCACTTTCATATTTACATGCACCTGGGCGGGTTTTACTTCTCACATAGCCAAAGTCCCAATGGCATGACCCCACACGGCGTGGGCTCGAATTTCCTGCGCAATGCTGCAGGTGTCTGCCTCACTCGGGCCTGTTAGCACCGAGCTGGATTACGGAAACCTTGAATGCAACCCTGTCAAAGTATCTCTGACCCGAACTGGATTCCGTGGGATCATCATAATTTTACTCATTCGTATCGATCCTCATAAAAAAAAATCCATCATCTGTGGCCCTTTATACCCTTGTCTTGTGGTGACCGCAGTTTCCATATGCCCTCCACGTGGAGAGAGCGTGTATAGGCAAGTTGGTTGGGGCTGTTCAGGGATGGAGGTAGTGGCTTCCTCCGGACGGAGACGCTCACAGATGCTGGCTCCTCAATTAAAACAGTCACTGTCGTCAGTGGCGGGATGCAGATCATGCACGGTGTGTGTTAAAACCTGAACAGAACCATTGAGCATCACCGAAGTGACTGGGGTAGCATGCAGGATCTTCTAGGGAAGGTTGTCCCCTGACCACCTGATATTTGTCGGTTCCCGTGACCGTCGGTGCTGAGATAGCAGTAGGACGGAGGAACAGCACGCTGCTGGTTGCACACGAAAGATGGCACAGCGAAAAAGAGTTAAAAAAAATTAAAAAAAAATAAAATAAATATATATATATATAAATATATATACTGCTGAACAATTAAATAGTGGGAGAAAACAAGTGCAGGTTAACAATTCTTCAGTCATTATAGTAATGACTTGGCAAAGATTTGAATAAAAAAAAAAAAAAATTAAAAATGAAAAAATGGGGGGAATATATTATAAATAATGAGAAACCCTTCACTAGCTGCCTGAGGGAACCATTGTACTCCCATTCGAAGGCACATCTATTTGTATTGCCTGCCCTAGGCCTTTCGTCCGCTGGATCGGACTCATCAGGGAGACACGGCTGATTGTGTCTGTGCTCTTGGTGTCAAATAGAGACACACCAAAGACCATAATTCTGTGGTGTTCTCATCACCAAAGGGTTCAAAAAAGAATCCAACAGCACCCCCAAAGCAGCCAGCGAAGGGTATAAAATGGAACAAAAGGAAAGTGGGGGAGAGGAAAAAGTGCTTAAAAACTAAAAGCATTATCAAACAGTATAAAATGTAGGGGACAATCTTTGAGCCTATGCTTGAGGATCCATTCAAGGATGCAAGGGAGATCAAAAGATATGGGAAAAGTGTGAGTGGTCAGCTCTGCTGTTCAATAACCCAAGCATTGCGAGTGGCTAAGAATTGTACAGAACAACCTTTACTTGGATCTCCTAAGAGATGCAATCTCCCACTGATTGACCAAACATTATACTGCTGAACAATTAAATAGTGGGAGAAAACAAGTGCAGGTTAACAATTCTTCAGTCATTCAGAATATATATATATATATATATATATATATATATATATATATATATATATATATATATATATATATAAATGATACACTGCGGGGTAGACCTTTTGTCTAATTAGTATTTCTCTGTTTTGGAAGTACAGATCTCAAAAGTTATTCTCTTTTAGATGAAACCATACAAACATCGCGGTAACATTTTTATAAAGGTACTACTCGTTGTTCTCAGTTATCCTGCCAGCAAATTGATACTTACACAAACGCACAGACTTTGCTGATGTAAGTATATCTACGCAACACACGGTGCCCATGCGGAGCAGGTATGTTAACATAATCATCTTATTTGGCTCCGATGTTCCCTCAAAGAATATTATTTACTTGATTCCATATCAAACGCCAGCCATTCTGAAACCGAGTTCAAAATTGAATAGCTAGTTACATTTCTTTTCACTAAAATAAAAGAAAAAAAAGAAAAAATCCCTTCTTCAAAGTCCTATTCGAACAGTACTTCAATCACTGGTCACACAATATTTCGTTTCTGGGAAAAATTTTGTGCAAAAAATTGAAGAAGCACCTGAATTTTTTTTTTTTCAAACGAAGAAATATGTCATTTGAATAACTAAAACGCCGAAACAGTTGAAAGACCGTAACGCGGGTGTGAACAAACGTTAAACCAAGCAAAGCAATGCTACAGAGTTGAACACTGCTCCACAGTTGTCAGTGTGCGCGCAGGATGCCCCACCCCAGTGTCCGGAAAGACGCTTCCTTCAATACGTTCACATTTTATCACAAGACATCGCCTGTAGTCGTCAAGCGTGGAACATTCCTTGATACCTAGCGTTACAAACTTTTAAAAAGTGAATGTTAGGGAATTGGTCACGTCAGATCTGACGTCATTCCCACACCGTAGCAGTTCTATCATGGCACTGTCATGGCAAGATCCTAAATACCTCTGTTTTTTCTTCATAAAGTTATTTCTTTTTTGTGTTCTTATTCAAAATCTTTTTTTTCAGATCCGCAAAGAAAATACATGTTTGCATGGATCTTTTACGTTGGAACGGTTTTGCCGTTTTGCCTCAAAACTCGGAATTACACAGGCATGAATTGGAAAATGGACTGCTTTTACATTGCTCACTTTTGGTTTTCTTTCTTTTTTCAATTGTTACTTTTTTCCCTCCATTTTACAGCCCAAACTTTTAACAGCTTTTTTTTTGCATGAAAGATGTTTATTCGAATCTGCATGGCTATTTACTTAAATATTTTGCTGTCAGCGTTAAGATTATGTTGATAGGCACGAGTACAGCGCAATATCTGCACTTCATTCTGTAGTTAGAAGCCTTCCTTTTCTTGGTTGTCAAATTTGTAATATAATTTTTGCACGCCATGTTAACCATTTTACCGCCAAAATATGTTCGAGATTGCGGTCAAAATTGTTAATGCATCTTTCAAGAAAAAAATGTTTTTTTCATTAGCGCGCATGTGCAAATAATAATTCATAAGTGTGCAAAAACAAAAAGGGCACTGATAATTTTTAATTGTTTTCCTACCCCAAACAAAGAAATGTTGCTGCGTAGTTCTAAGAATCTTAGAAACGTCCATATGACTCTCTCCTCTCTCCCCTCTCTCTCTCCCCTCTCCTTCTTTTCTCTCTCTCTCTCTCTCTCTGTCTGTCTGTCTGTCTGTCTGTCTCTCTCTCTCTCCTCTCTCTCTCTCTCTCCCCTCTCTTTCTCTCTCTCCTCATCTCTCTCTCTCTTTGGAAAAGGAGGGTGGGGGGTTTCATTTGTGCATCGAACTTAGTTTTGAACTCCGTTGAAACTGAGATAATTTAGTTAAGTTTAGCAGCCCATGGAAACGCAAACATTGTGTTTCGCGACTCATCAAACCCCGTTAAATCCTTTTAATCAATGGAAATAGCTGCACAGAATGTTATATTCAATTGTTGCTATAATTTTATTTTCCTTTTTCTTCGTCAGCCGCTACTATATTACAGATGTCGCTGCTTTATATCAAATTATTAATATCGAAGCATTTAGTGTAATAATTGTTTAATTCAGATAGACATACAATTGATCGAAACACACACACACACACACACAACCACACCCCACACACACACACACACACACACACCGTGCGCGCGCGCCCCGCGCGCGCGCGCCGATAACCCCCTCTCTCCCCCCCTCTCCTCTCTCTCTCCTGAAATGTTTGTGTGTGTAAGAAGCGAGAGAGAGAGAGAAGAGAGAAGAGAGAGAGAGAGAGAGAGTGAGTGAGTGGTGTCTGTGCGTGTTGTCTGTGTAAAATTTTGCGAGTGTAACACGTTCCTATATTTTATGGCTTTGGTAAATAAAACCCATCAAAGGCAACAAACTCTCCATTCTAGAAAGAGTTTACCTCCCCTTTTATCGTCCGTGTCCAAGCGAACTCCGCGGATATTTCCCAAGCATACCAACGTTCTCCGAACACCTAGCGAACTCCGCGATATGTTCAAGCATCCCAAACGTTCTCCGAACACCAAGCGAACTCCGCGGATATTTCCCAAGCAACCAACGTTCTCCGAACACCAAGCGAACTCCGCGGATATGTTCAAGCATACCAACGTTCCCGAAACACCAAGCGAACTCCGCGGATAGTTCAAGCAAAACCAACGTTCTCCGAACACCAACCCGAACTCCGCGGATATTTCAAGCATCCCCAACGTTCTTCCGAACACCAACTTTCTATATGACACCTGTACTGACACACAGAACCATTGTCACGGCTGTAAACCAAGCTGAAAGGGAAGACCATCAAAAGAACACTAAAGGAGATTTTTATCATGTCGACCCTGACAAAAACAGCGAGAAGCTGTTCACCAATGGGCACAATCGACTGCTAATTCAGCCGCTTTGCTTACTCTCTTGCCGAGAAACTATTTAAACAAGAAAAGAAAGGGAAAATCCACAGATCGGATCCCCGTTCTTTCTGATTGGGAGTTTCTTTCGTGTTTCCCCCCTAGAACGACCCATCAAATGTCAGTGAGGATCTGTGATGGGATTGGAATCAAGGGGGCGTGATCCCGGATTCCGTTCAACAGGATGATGACAGATACAAAATATTTCCACTGATTATGTGTGAACCGCTGTCAGGATACTGTCACAAATTCACACCGTTCTTGAACGAAAAACGTTTTCCTGGAACGTTAACAATG
>CM031600.1:39494385-39506737 GCA_018398815.1 Conus ventricosus
TCAGCCTTGTTTTCGTTCAGCTGTAGCTTTCTGGTGAGCGTCCAAGTCTGTCCTTGACTCCGATGTAGTGTGTATGGGTGGTGGAAGCAGCCCACACCATTCGCATCCTGATGATGTATGACACATCCCCATCCTGATTATGTGTGGCACTTCCCCATCCTGATTATGTGTGGCGCGTCCGCATCCTGATCATGTGTGACACATTCTCATCCTGATTATGTATGGCACATCCCCATCCTGATGATGTATGACACATCCCCATCCTGATTATGTGTGGCACATCCCCATCCTGAGGATGTATGACACATCCCCATCCTGATTATGTATGGCACATCCCCATCCTGAGGATGTATGACACATCCCCATCCTGGTTATGTGTGACACATCCCCATCCTAAGGATGTATGGCACAGTGTCTTGTTGAAGTCTGTAATGTGTGACACAGTGTCTTGTTGATGTATATAATGATGTGTGACAGTGTCATGTTGATGTCTGTAATGATGCATGACACAGTGTCTTGCTGATGTTTTGCAGCTGGTGGTGTAGGTGGTGCCTACAACATCCCCATCCTGATGATGTGTGGCCCAGTGTCTTGTTGATGTCTATAATGATGTGTGGCCCAGTGTCTTGTTGATGTCTATAATGATGTGTGACACAGTGTCTTGTTGATGTCTATAATGATGTGTGACACAGTGTCTTGTTGATGTCTATAATGATGTGTGACACAGTGTCTTGCTGATGTCTATAATGATGTGTGACTCGGTGTCTTGTTGATGTCTATAATGATGTGTGACACAGTGTCTTGCTGATGTCTATAATGATGTGTGACACAGTGTCTTGTTGATGTCTATGATGATGTGTGACACAGTGTCATGTTGATGCCTTGCAGGTGGTGGTGTGGGTGGTGGCAGCGGCCTACAACATCCCCATCCTGATGATGTTTGACACCATGGACACACCCGTCGGCTCATTTTGCTACTTGACCGTGTCGCTCATGAATCTGGTGGGTGCATTTTACTGTGTTTAAGTCCATTTAATATCCCAAAAAAAGTGTTCAATTTCATATTAGTATAATAAGAATAATTATCATACAGACATAGACATAAACATAGACATAACATGTTTTGTGTGTTGTTTTTGAGGTCAGATGATAAACATAGCATTTATGCTGTGTGTCCTTTTTGAGGTCAGGTGATAGACATAGCATATGTTGTGTGTCCTTTTTTGGGGTCAGGTGATAGACATAGCATATGCTGTGTGTCCTTTTTTGGGTCAGGTGACAGACATAGCATATGTTGTGTGTCCTTGTTTAGGGTCAGGTGACAGATATAGCATATGTTGTGTGTCCTTTTTGGGTCAGGTGATAGACATAGCAATGTTGTGTGTCCTTTTTGGGGGTCAGGTGAAGACATAGCATATGTTGTGTGTCCTTTTTGGGGGTCAGGTGCTAGACATAGCATATGTTGTGTGTCCTTTTGGGGGTCAGGTGATTGACATGCATATGTTGTGTGTCCTTTTTGGGGTCAGGTGATAGACATAGCATATGCTGTGTGTCCTTTTTGGGGGTAAAGTGACAGACATAGCATATGTTGTGTGTCCTTGTTTCGGGTCAGGTGACAGACATAGCGTATGTTGTGTGTCCTTTTTTGGGGGGTCAGGTGACAGACATAGCATATGTTTGTGTGTCCTTTTGGGGTCAGGTGACAGAATAGCATATGTTGTGTGTCCTTTTTGGGTCAAGTGACAGACATAGCATATGTTGTGTGTCGTTTTTGGGGTCAGGTGACAGACATAGCATATTTTTGTGTGTCCTGTTTTGGGTCAGGTGATAGACACAGCATAAAATCATGTTGTGTGTCCTTTTTGGGGTCGGTGACACATATAGCGTGCGTATGCGTGCTTTGGTGGCCAGGTAATACACAGAGTCTGTGTGATGTGGGTGTTGTCAGAAAGCCTACAAATACACGGCGCACTTCATGCTGTGGTACTGCTGCCCTCTCCCGTCATCCTGGTCATGTACAAGCCGCATCTCCTGCACCCTCTGGGCCTCCTCCGCCATCGCCGTCCCCCCGCCCGCGCCGACGGCCGGGGCTCCGTCAGCATGAGCCTGGCCCTCGACACCCAGGTCCACCACCACCACAACCACCACCACCATCACCAGAACCACCACCACAACCCCTGCCACGCCAGCAACCCCAGCGCCGTCTCCGGAGGTCGGCTGAGCGTGTCCGTACTGCGACGTGGTGGGGAGAACGGCTTCGGGTCGGTGGTGACGGTGGGCGCGCTGAGCGGCGGGCACGAGGCGGGCAGGAACGGCGGGGACAGCAGCAGCGGGGAGTCTCGCCCGCAGCGAGGGCCGCGGGGTGTACGGCAGCAAGAGCCGGCTGGTGGAGGGGGAGGAGGGGTGCGGCGGTGTCGGGGGTGGCTAGAACAGCAGCAGGGGGCGGAGTGGACAAGACTGCCCAACGGCTGCTGGCGGGGTCCCCGTGCCGCGAGGGGGACGTGGAGCAGACGGAGATGGCGGTCATGAACGGCTGCAGCGACTGCTTCAGCTGCGTGCAGGGCAGGTCGGCCGGCAGCCACCCCCACACCACCGCCTCACCTCCCCCCTCACCCACTTCTTTTTCCGCCTCCAGCGCCACCAAGCGCTACAAGAAGAAGCTGCTGAGCGTGGAGGACTACGCCATGGAGATGAGCGACCTCCCGTCCTCTGACGACTACGACAGCGCCCAGTCCCGCGGGGATGGGGGCGGCAGATGGGGGGGATGGGGGCGGCCGACGGCAAGGGCTACGGGGGCGGCGGGGCCCTGCGGAGACTGCGCACACACTGCCGGATCAGCTCCCAGCGGGGTTTGACCTCCCGGCGCCGCGTGATCCGCCTGTGGTGGCCGTGGTCACCATCTTCGCCATCTGTGTTTCCCTACCACTTACGGAACCTGCTGCACTACTGGAACGTGGAGTCCACCGGCGGACTCTTCGACTACCTGTCGCCCATCTCCTCCGTCATGATGTACCTCAACTGCGGCCTCAACCCCTTCATCTACTGGATGTTCTCCGACCACTTCAGGCGCAGCCTCAAGGAAAACCCTGTGCTTCTGGAAGCGCAGCCGGCGCAGCATCTCCCGGGTGATGCTCAGCTCTCCGAGACAGAACAAGACCTTCTCCATCAAGCCCTTCGATGCCATGTGACAGTCTGTTGTCTGCGGCACGTAAGGAATGACTACTTTGGCTGCGCATATATATATCTACACACTTACATACGTACGCTCAGTACGGGTCTACATCACCACGTCCTCAAATCCATCAAAATATAATGGATATAAAATACCCATAGATTTCCTTAACTCCTGTCATCATCATCTTCGTTTTCATCACTATCATAGTCAGTGCCGCAGAATTCAAATAAACGAACGTTACATTGCAGAGTATAGTAACGTGTATTTCATACACAATACAAACCGGACCAGCGGATTTTTCAACAGCTATGTCTTTTCCAGACTCAAGAACCAAGAAGTATGAACATGCAGAATACAATACTCACCAGCTCGCAGCAGGCGTAAGAATGGCGTCTGTTTCTTGTTTTCGTTCTAAGAACAAGAGCCAACAAACAGGAGGTGAACCGCTCTTCACACAGATGATTCAGAGTCGTGAGCCATGTACGTACTGTTGAAAGACCAGGCTATCCTACATTCGTGTTTCAACACAGCTGTATTTTGGAGCTGAAACTGATGACAAACGCTTTTTGATTTCATTTCTTTTTTTTTTTTTCTTTTTTTTTTTGTAGCCCCCCCTTTTTTTTTTTTACAACTGGACCGAATTTCTAGTTTTCTCGGCAACATTGAACGACAGACTGTGAGTCAGGAGATCAGTGTTGAACTTGTCGAACAAACGAAGTGTAGGACATGGGAGTTTTCATCCAGACTTTGTAGGTCTGTTCTGTGTGATTCCTGTCCTCAGATTGATGACCGTGGAACTACTACAGTGCCAAGTGCGGACGTGCGGATAAACGTTTGTTTTCATTTTCCTGTGTAGAAAATCGAATATCACACACAAAACACACACACACACACACACACACCACACACACACACACACACACACACACACGCACACCACACACACACACACACCCCGCACAACACACACACACACACACACACACACACACACACACACACACACACACACACACACACGAGCGCGCGCGCGCACACACACACACACACACACACACACACACACACACACACACACACACACACACACACACACACGTGTGCGCGATTGGACAGGTACAAGTGGAGAGTCTTCCGCACCTCTGCAGTGTGTCACTCTGAGATTTAAAAAAAAAAAAAAAGTTCTGTTTGCCATGACTGTGAAGACACAAAACGTGCCCTCATTCCCCCAGTCAGCACGGGAAGCGAGCGCCATGACAACAACCAGCCAGTGTCGTCCCACGGGTAAAATAAGATAATGTTGCTTATAGCCCAGCCGACCGCAAAGGCCACATCAGGGCTGGTCCCACGGGTAGACACTGTAAAGAGAGTTTGTTCCAGACTGAGAAACAAGGACTGAGAACGAAGACTGGAATGGTCTTCATCTTCTTACTGTCCTGCATACGTCTCCCTTGTTGAAGTCTGGCTAAGGTGCAGAAGTAGTGTGCATACATCCGTCAACGCTTGATGCACATAGTCATGTCTACGTTGTTCGTTTGGGTTTGGGTTTGGGTGGTTGGTTGGTGTGGGCATTGCTTTATAGAAGAACGTGTTTTGTATTGACTCTGTTTTTTGTTGTTGTTTTTTTACACAAGATCTCGGGTTTGTATGTTTCTGTTTGTATGCTGAAAGAGAAAGATTATTGATAGATGTGTGAAAGTGCAGCTCACACACACACACACACACACCCACACAACACACACACACACACACACACACACAACACACACACAACACACACACACACACACACACACACACACACAACACACACAGAGGCAGACAGACAGAAAGATAGGGAGAGTGAGAGACAATGGTCAGCTGAACGGGTCAGTCTCACTGTGGATTGTGCCAGGTTTTCATTTGTGGCCGTAGGTGACTTTGATCACCCTAGTCTTGGGGTAATGTTGTTGAGAAGAAGAAAAAAAAGCTTAGAAATTTGTTCTCACTGCACTACAGTGTTGCTGTTGACCTTCACCTTGTTTTCCGCCGTCAGCCTGTAGTTAAGCCTTCATGACAACTTTGTTCCACGTTGACAGAGCTGCCTTTAAGAAAGAAAAAAGAAAAAAGATTATCATGTTGTTTAGTTGCTGAAAAATTGCCTGATATATGATCCTACATTGTACATTTTGATCCGGTTCAGTGAATGGATTCTGTTATTTACATATGAGAGATCCATGAATCGTCCTTGTGGGCAAAGGGATTTGTTTGACGAAGATCTGATTACGTTGTATTGATCAAACGTTCGTCTTGCTGGCTGTTGTGTGAGTGTTTGAACTGTGTTTTTGGGAAGGGTGTAACATAGTGTGTAATATTGTGTCAACGACCAGAAGAGCAGTACTTAGGGGCACAAAACTGATGAAAGATGTTTCCATCCTGAACAGTCTGTGAAGCTGCAGGCAGACGACTGCGCAGAGCAAGGGCACGCGTTGATATCTTCCCCTACCCTACACACAAACTATCGTGCACAGCTGAATTCAGCCGCTGAGCTAGACGCGACAGAAAATCAAGTTCGGGATTGACAGTGTCAAGGCTACAGTCAATTTCATCATATACTCAAGAGAAGTTGGTGGGCCGCGGATATCATGCTTCGAGAAAAATGGAAGGAAGATCAGTGGATGGGGAAGATCGCGTGAAGCCAGATCCCAGTCCACCAGAAGAAACCCAGTGCTCACATTGTAACTGCTTCACGGGGAATCAGCTCCATCCTCATCAAGCTGACTTCTTCCTCTTCTTCTACTTCTGCGGGTTTTTAGGGTTTGTGTGTGTGTGTGTGTGTGTGTGTGTGTGTGTGTGTGTGTGTGTGTTTGTTTTATGTTGTTGGGCTTGTTGTGGACTTGTAATGGGATCAGAAGTGTCAGGTGTAGGACGATAATACTCACCATGGTGACTTGATGGTTGACGCATGTTTGACAAAAAGAAAGAGAAAATAACAGGGCTTGTTTGTTGGCCACACGTTTATCTGCAAACTGTTCAGATGGTTATCTAAAATCGATTTGGTTATCGTTTTCTTTTCTAGACAGCTTCAAAAGAGTTTACCGGAGGGAGTCGTGCTTTATTGTTCTGAGGATCGGTGATGTTTTTTGGGTTTTTTTCAAACAGATTTGGAAAATTGAAATATTCAGTGAGTCGTGTTTTAGTGTCCCCGATGAATGATTGTTTGTATGTTTTTTGACAGCTTCGAAAGGGTTAATTGCTGACCGAGTCATTCTTTATTCTCGGGATGATTGTTTTCTGTTTTGTAGCTCTGAAAAGGTTAAATATTGAATGAATTGAGCTTTAACGTGCTGATTGTTATTCCATTATTGATGTATGTTTTTATTCACTTTTATTTTTTAGAACTCTGAAATGGCTACAGGTTGGGCGAGCCATGCGTTCTTGACCCAATCATTGTTTTCTTTCATGACAGGCTTGAAAGGGTTACACATGGGCGATTCATGCTTTATTGTCGCAATGTTTGCTTTTTAAAAATAGTTCTTAAAGGGCAGAAGATTGAGTTGAATGCTTTGTCATGCAAGTGGTTGTCTTTCTTTCCTTTTTTTTACTTTTCTTTTTTTTCCACTTTGAACGGGTCATGCTTTATTGTCACGATTTTTTTTTTCTTTCTGTTTAGCTGGTTGGTCTCGATAGGGTAAAATGCTGCACAAGTCGTGGCTCGCTCATCCTTACTGATTTTCAGTTTGGATTATTAGCTTTAAAATGGTTAAATCAGCTAATCCCCTGTTCCCTCGTCTTTCTTTCTGCGCCTAAACTCTTTTGGCGCACGGGTATTCTAATCCCTCATTTGTTTTTCTTTGGCCAGTACATAGAGCTTTTAACTTCAAACGTGCCAAGCCTTCGCATTGAACTTCTTGCTAAACCCAGAGAAGTGGATACTTTTTCTAAGTTTGTTGTCGTTTTACTGGAAAACTTCACCGAGTAAGTTTCATTTCCGTCAAGCCATTTACTTTTTTTTCTGTTATGGATTTTTTTTAAACTTAAGAATTCGTAGTTATCAGCCGTAGATGAATTCAGATTGTCAATGTTCATGCGCGCTGTTTGTTTCATTTGTTGGTGTATATGTTTATTACCCAGTTTTCTTCAAAGGGGTACATTTAGTTAAGCCATATCAGCTTGTTATTTTCAGACAGGTGTGTATCATTTACTGTTATTGTGAATGTGTGAAAACGCTGATGCCATGGTGGTAGTTGTAGACTGGTGAGGGCGGACTGAAGGCCGGTGAAGTTCAGACGGGTTCACTGAAAATCGATATGCTGTGTTGCTGTTCTGCACGGGTACTGAAACATTTTACCTCTGTCGTGTTTGGGGGAAGGTTCGTGTTGGACTTGTGTTCGTGAGAGAGAGAGAGAGAGAGAGAGAGAGAGAGAGAGAGAGAGAGAGAGAGAGAGAGAGAGAGAGAGAAGGGTAGAGAGAGGGAAAGAGAGAACGAGAGAGAAAGGGAGTAGAAAGAGGGAAAGAGGGAGAGAAAAGTGTGTGTGTGTGTGTGGGGGGGGGGGGGGGGGGGGTTGAATTTGTGTTTACCAGAGGGAGAGAGAATGAGGGGAGAGAGAGGGGGTTGTTTGGATTTGGGTTTATCAGAGAGAGAGAGAGGTAGAGAGAGGAAAATTCTGCATTTGTGTTTATCACAGAGAGAGAGAGAGAGAGAGAGAGAGAGGAGAGAAGAGAGAGAGGAGTGAGAGAGAGAGAGAGAGAGAGAGAGAGAGAGAGAGAGAGACTGCGAGCTAGCTGTGTTCCAGGGAATGGACGTATGTGATGGAACGTGCTACCGTTATCTATCCACACTGTTTTATGAGCAGGAAGGGACTCTGTGGGGATGCCGGGGCTCTTTAAATAGTCTTTGCATCGAAACCTTTCGAAAAAGTCTGTACGAGTAATGTTCTGTTCTCTGTCATCCTTTTTGCTTTTACCTTTCCCTCTCTCCCTCCCTCTCTCTCTCTCTCTCTCCTCTCTCTCTCTCTCTCTCCTCTCTCTCCTCTCTCTCTTCTCTCGTTACTATCGTCCGCTGTTTGTTTGTTTCCCCCCTCTGTACCCGTTTCATCTCTCTTCATTCTGGACAGTCTATACGTTCTCTGTTTCTCCTGTTACAAGTTGTAACATGTTAGCGTCTTTGTGATAATCTGATGACGAGGGAGCGAGTGTTCGCGGACTTCCGAGTCCGCGGTAGCTGTCCATTGTGCAGTGGTTGTTTGTCCACATGGCCTTTGAAATGTTCATTTTTTGTGGATTTTTTTTCCTTCTAATTTCTCTGTGATGAATCTAACTGAACGTGCTCTCAACACGGCCTCGTGTTATTCGCCTTAATTAGGATGTCGATCATTAAGATAATAACATTGTTACAAACTGCTGTAAATAGTTTGTAGACTGCTTTATGGTGTTTGTTGCCGTTTTTCAGGCCAGGCCTTTTTCTATTTCTGTTGTTTTTTTTTTTAAATACTCTTCTCTTTGCTGACAGTCCCAAAAAGGCGCTGTGTGGTCGGCTGGTCTGTGACAGAACTGAAACTGACTCGACACCGGAAAGAGCGTGCTGTTTTGATTGGCGGGCGACTCCAGTGACAGCGTCAGTGTGAATTGACCAGATCAGCAATGACGTGTGAGAACCCCATCCCACCCTTTCTTCGCAATCCCCACCCCTCTCCCACTCCTTTCTTTTCCTTGGGTCAGGATTGTAGAAATTTGAACTCCGGTACTGAAGTAATCGTACTGTCTTATAAACTAAACCGTTTAGTACCAGCCAAGTGCCGTCTTAACTTGCTGTCACTAAACAGTTGGAATTTTGTAACACGAAAGAAATTAAAAAAAAAGAAACACCGATGTGTTTTCACTTGAACTCTGCTCCTTTCGGTTTTGTCTACGTAAGGTGCATGCTACGGTATTAGTTCAGCATGTTCCGATGCTTTCTTTTGCTGTTCAAATCCAGCGGGCAGAAGTTCCTTAGAACAGCTTCTCTCTCTCTCTCTCTCTCTCTCTCTCCTTCCCCTCTTAGAGGGTTACTGCCCTGTGTTTGATTTCATGACGTCATCTCTCGCTCCATTTATAATCAAATCGGGTTCTATTCGTTAAGGCACACTGTCCAGTAAGACCACTGCCCTTTGTTTAGTTTTCATGACGTCCTCTAACCCTCCATTTCAAGTCAAATCAAGTTCTCGTTTTTAAGACACACGGTGCAGTAAGGCCATAAACAGCCAGTCAGACAGACAGAGAGCAGTAAATAGGCACTCTGCGCGTTCTCGAGCGACGGTTTCTGGTTTCAGAATTAAGGAACAGTAGTCACACCCCCCACCCCCTCCCACACACACACACACACACACACACACTTGAAGTTTCCGGACCAGTTTTATTAAACGGTCTTTTGCATTGCATCACTGTATTCGATCACGCTCTGTTCCCCGTGAATCAGCTCCCTTAAGCTAGGTTCACACTGTGCGTGACTCTATCAATCGCGTCCTTTGATCACGTTCTTATGAGCGAGAGTGTGACCGCCGGGATGAATGAGTGCCAGAGCAAACTCTCGCTCAGTTTGAGAGAGTTAAACTTAATTCATCTTTTTTTGGGTGAGGTACTCACACATGGAAGGTTAGCGTCCATTCAGAGGAAAGGCCAAAGGTCGTGTATTCTGCATTGAAGAAGAAACATAGTGATGGTTTTTATTCATCTTTTTGGGGTGAGGTACTCACACATGGAAGGTTAGCGTCCATTCGGAGCAAAAGTGAAAGGTCGTATGTTCTGCATTGACGAAGAAACATGGTAACGGTTTTAGTCTTGCAGTTTTATTCATACTGACTGGTGTTGAGACATTATCTAATGTTTGCGTTGTTAAGCTTGCTGTGTGTAATGTCTGAAACGGACATATGTGTGGAGAATTTTCTTGTCTGTTTCCTGCTGTATGTCAAATGAGTGTTGCTTTACATTGTGTTGTATGCGTTCATTTCGTGTTTTGCCGTGTTTTCAGGACAGCTGCCTTCTATTTCATTTTACTTTTTAGTGATCAGGAAAAAGGGGCATAACGTTTTCACTTCAGAAATCTAAGAAATCGTCCTCGCTTTCAAGGTCAAGAATGGTCAATATTTTGTCCTGACCATTTCGCTTGGGAAAACAATCGAAGGAATCATTTTGGCTCGGTTTCTTCAGACACACACTCAGACTCGGACACGAACTGTCACAAGGGTCTGCATGAGTATGTGTCGCGCGGCAGGTCGATCCGAGTACAGCTTTTTCTCCGAACTGGCTGTGCGAAATGTGAAGGCGAACGAAAGAATAAGAGGAAGGACAAGGTCGTGTGTGGCCTCCCTACGCTAACTGAGCCCTAAGCTGACAGCAATGCACATTCCCTTGCGGGACGTAGCCTGCTCATTCTTTCCCACAGCCGCGCGCATGGCACGTGTTGTCTGTCACAGAGCCAGTTCCAGCTTGCGCGAGCCTCAAGCAAAATTCGTACGAACGGGATGTTGTTCATTGTTTTTACCGACATGCTCTCTCTCTCTCTCTCTCTCTCTCTCTCTCCTCTCTCACTCTCTCTCTCCTCTCTCTCTCTCTCTCTCTCATAGCGACCAGGAATCATATTGAACGCGCGTAAAACAACGACATTACTTATGAATTCATTCAACGGTGGGGAAGGTGCATTATTGTGTTTTATAACAGAAACAGTATTTTTCTTTTAAATATCCTTTCTTCGCGATGAATTTCATAGTCAGCGCATCAATTACAATACGATGTTTGTAATTAATCGACGACAAAAGTTCCGAACTGAACATAAAATGCTGTAAGGATAAGGTCAGCTGTCAGTGTAAGGGGCCCACAGTCGTGTTCTTGCACTGGATTCCAAAGCTCTATCTAGCCTCGTCTGCACGGCGCTTCATTCTGTTGGTACGCAGTTCGATAACAAGGTTGAAAACTTCCTCAGCGCATTTTCCTAATGAAGAGCGTTCTTCTACCTCTCCTTCCCCCTTCCCCTCCCCACTCTCCTTCCGCTACCTCCCATACGCCTATCTCCACCCCGCTCCCTGTTCCCATCAAGCATCACCCTTCTGTGACTGTCGGACGTAGTGTGTGTGTGTGTGTGGTGTGTGTGTGTGTGTGTGTGTGTGTGTGTGTGTGCGTGCGTGCGTGCGTGTGTGCGTGCGTGCGTGTGTGTGTATGAGTGACAATTCAAATGTCCTTGCTTTGGGTTTTTAAGATAAACCTGTATATTTTTTTGCCGTAGTCTTAATGGTGTGTGCCTATATTCTTATATGGTGTGTTTGTGGTTGTGTGTGTGCGCGCGCACGAGAGAGAGAGAGAGAGAGAGAGAGAGAGAGAGAGAGAGAGAGAGAGAGAGAGAGAGAAAATACCCTGGATAATGTTTGTGACTGGAACAAGCGTTTGTTATATTTTTCATAGTCACTTCATGATTCCTTCAATGTTGTATCATTGTTGTATGAATAATCTCTGATAATAGGTCAACAATTGACAGATAAACTGAAGTTGTTGTTAAACGTGCGGGTTAATATCGGAGTGTTGGTTGCAATGGTATACGTCCGCGTGACATGGCGGTTCTAAAATCATAATGTAATTTGCTTCTTTCTTCACAATGTCAATATCTTGTCTTTTTTTCTTTGTTTGTTTGTTTGTTTGTTGTTGTTGGTTTTTTTGTGGGTTTTTTTTTGGTGTTAACCTGTTTTCAAAATTTTATCGGGATTGTTGTGAAGGATTTTAATAAAAGCTTATTCTGAACTGTATTTGTGTGAGCGCGCGCGCGCGTGTGTGTGTAGCACGCGCGCATGTTTGTGTGTGTGTGTGTGTGTGTGTGCGCTTGTGTATATGTGTCTGTGTGTTTTGTGTGTGTATATGTGTGCATGTGTGTGCATCCGCGCGCGCCCGTGTGTGTGTGCCCGTGTTGTGTGTGTGTGTGTGTGTGTGTGTGTGTGGTGTGTGTGTGTGGTGTATATGTGTGTGTATGTGTGTGTGTGTGTGTGTGTGTGCGCGCACGCGCGCGCCCGCGTGGTGTGTGTGTGTGTGTGTGTGTGTGTGTTGTTGTGTGTGTGGTGTGTTGTGTGTGTGTGTGTGTGTGCTGTAGTCGCGTGGACATGCACCATGAAGAACAGCAACTCGTTCAATGACCAAAGATGGAAATGAGAGTTATTCTTTCAATATGTCTACACA
>CM031600.1:39512737-39600237 GCA_018398815.1 Conus ventricosus
ATGTTTGTATCCTGCCCATATGCATCGTTTGCCTGTCGACAGAATACGACTTGCGTGGTGACTCGAATCAAGTGAAGGAGCAAAGGAACAAGTTTCTTCAATATGCCGGAGCTTCGTCGTTTCGAGTTGACTGTCACAACGGATTGACTGAGCAACGAATTTGACCGCGACACAGCGCACATGCTGTTTATTATTTACAGTGACATTACTAACTGATTAAAAATTAGCCTTCTCTTGGACATTTTTAAAGATAAATGATAAAATTTGTGAATGTATCAACAAATGATTTGACTTATTTCAAATCATGTGTTTGTTTGATTCTTGATTTATGTATTCATGCATTAGTTCATGGCATTTTTTTCACTTGACTACGGATGGATATCATAATTAATGAAGCTTACATGTTTCTTTTTCTGTCTTTCTTTCTGTCTGTCTTTACTCTTTCCTCCCCCCCCCCCTCCCCCCTCTTTACTCTTTTCTTCCCCCTGCCCACACCCCCTCTCTCTCTCAGTCTCCCTCTCTCCCTCCTCTCTCTGCCGCCTACTCCATTTGTTTTTCCTCCCCTCTCTCCCCTCCCTCTTCTCTTACTTCCTTCTCCTCTCTCTCTTCTATTTTTGATGAACTCATTTTACCACTTGACTTACGCCATTAGCTGTTGCTGTGTGTGTGTGTGTGTGGTGTGTGTGTGAGTGTGTGTGTGTGTGTGTGTGTGTGTGTGTGTGTGTGTGTTCTAGTTTACCCCATGCAGGTGCTCTGTAACTGCATATTCTCAAATGGAATACAGATGGTCACTTGTGTGCATGACGATGGGGACGACGCAGATAATGTCGGTGGTGGCAACCATTGGCAATTGTTGCCATTTTTGTTATTTCTTGTTCTTGTTCTTCTCAGGGTGGTGGTCTTTGTCTCCTTGTCATTGCTATTGTTATTGTTATTGAAATTGCAGGGTGGTTCATATCCATCACACTTGAAAAATGTTTGGTTTGTCGGTGAAAACGTACATGTGTGTGTGCGCGCGCATGTTCGTGCGCGCGCACACACACACAAATACAGAGATGAATACATGCGTGCAGGGTGTTTTTTTTTTTTTTTTTTTTTTTTCCCCTCTGCCCTCCCTTCCTCTGTTCATCTGCCTCCCTGTCTGTAATAGCCCTATTTCCAATATGGTATTATGTTTGGATTTGTGCATTAATTAACAGGTAATCAAAGCCCCGTGCTCTCCAGTGCGGTTGTCATTTATAAAGAATATGTTTTTCCCTCCATTCTTATGTTTGGTTATTAGGTTGTTGTTGTTGTTGTTGTTGTTTTTGTTGTTTTCGTACACAGTATGCCTTTTGTGCGTATGGTTTCTTCATGTATCGAACGCGGTGTATTGCAAAGAATTGGTTTCCTTTTTAATCCAGCCCACCTCAGTTTCATTTACCTTTTATCAACAGCTATGCATTTCTGTTGCTATAATTGTTGTTGTTACTACCAAGGTGAAATGATTTCTCACAGACAAAAATTATGGACTAACCTATTACTTTTATGTGAAATACCACATTGTTTTTCAATTTGTATAAGAAGTGATGTACGAGTAACTTATTTATGCAAAATGCCTTACGACTTAATATGGCATCAATAACGATTTCGTCCCTGAATTGCAGGGACTAGGAGACCTTCAGAAGAGAAGAGACGTATTTCATTTTCTTAGAAAAAAGTCACACTGTATCTACTGCCTTCAGGATACTCACTTCAATGAAAAACTTGAAAGATATGTAACGTCTGAATGGGGATATAGATGTTTCTTCTCCTCCTTTAAGTCAAATGCAAGGGGAGTTGCAATATTATTTAATAATAATTCGAATTTAAAATTAACGAAATAGAAAGGGATTCAAATGGAAACTATATCATTATGTCCATGACAACCTTCGAGAAAAAGATTCTGCTGGTAAATATTTACGGTCCTAATAAAGATAATCCTGAATTTTACGAAAACTTAAAGGGCAAAATACAGAAATATGAAAATCATACACTTGCTTTAGTCGGTGACTGGAATCTTGTCCTCGATCCCTACTTAGATTATGATAATTATAGCAATATAAACAATCCAAAGGCAAAAAAATGTGTTGAAAACATGATGGCTGATTTCGCTTTGTCAGACGTTTGGCGAGATAATAATCCACAAGTAAAACGCTATACATGGCACAGATCATCACCTTTAAAGCAGAGTAGGTTAGATTTCTTTCTTATCTCAGAAGACCTTATGTTGAATTTTGAAGATGCAGATATTACACCTGGATATCGAACAGATCATTCAATGGTTGTTATGAAATTGAAATTTGGGAAAGCTATTAAACATAACACATTCTGGAAATTTAACTGTGAATTGTTAAAAGACAAACAATATGTAGACGAAGTACAGAATTCAATCGATGAAATCATTTGTGAATATTCGAAAGAACAGTATGACGTAGAAACACTCTCTCGAATCCCATTTAAAGATGTTGAACTTACTGTATCAGATAAAGTTTTTATTGACTTTTTGCTCATCAAAATAAGATCGAAAACTATTGCCTATGCTACTATGAGGAAAAAAAAGGCTTTAAAGAAAGAAGATGATTTATTAAAAGAAATCGCTGTATTAGAAAAAGAAAATAAAACAGATGATTTTAAATTATTAAAAGAAAAACAACAACAACTAGTTACACTCAGAGAGAAGAAAATACAGGGAGTTATATTAAGATCAAGAGCTAAATGGATTGCTGAAGGGGAAAAAAAATCAAACTACTTTTGTAATTTAGAAAAGAGGCACTATGTTAATAAAAGTATGACAAAATTGGTGGACAGCAATGGAACACTTATAGATGAGCCAAGTAAAATAAAGAAAGAAGTTCATTTATTTTATAAACGACTGTATTCCAAAAGAAACCTAGATACATGTGTCGTAAAAGACTTAATTCAAGAGTGTCCAAAACTATCTAGAGAAGAACAAGATTCCCTAAATGGAGAAATAAGTTTAGAAGAAGCCGGCTTTGCTTTGAAAAACATGAAAAACGGTAAAAGTCCTGGTTCAGACGGTTTTGGAGCTGAATTTTATAAATTTTTCTGGAAAAAACTTGGTCCTTTTGTAGTTCGTGCTCTAAATCAGTCAGTGAAGGATGGGGAACTGTCAACCACTCAAAAAGAAGGAATAATCACCTGCATACCTAAACCGGACAAATCGAGAGAGAATATAAAAAAACTGGAGACCTATTTCAATTTTAAATGTTCTGTATAAAATTGGGTCCGCATGCATCGCAAATAGAATTAAAAACGTTCTTCCGAGCCTAATAAGTGAAGATCAGACAGGTTTCATTGCAAATAGATATCTTGGGGATAACATACGGCTTATTTATGACCTAATAAACTATCTGGAAGTGAGACAATTACCCGGACTTTTACTCTGTTTAGATTTTGAGAAAGCTTTTGATTCTCTGGACTGGGAATTTTTGTTTAAAATTTTGAGAGAATATGGTTTTGAAAATAGTATATGTAGTTGGATACAAACATTTTATAAAAACATAAAATCAACTGTTATAGTTAACGGTCAAACTTCGGATTGGTTTCACATTGAAAGAGGTTGTAGACAGGGAGATCCACTTTCGCCTTATCTATTCATACTATGTGTAGAAATCTTAGCAATCATGATAAGAGAAGATAAAGATATAAAAGGTGTTAAATAAACAACAAAGAACTTAAAATATCCCAATTTGCCGATGATACACAATTAATGAATAATGGAGATCGAATATCTTTTGAAAGATCTGTCCAATTAATAGAGAGATTTGGAAAGTTTTCAGGACTTTTCCTAAATGCAGATAAAACACAAGCAATATGGCTAGGTTGTAAGAAAGGCTCAAAAATAAAATATATGCAACATTTAAATATACAATGGAACCCTAATAAATTTAAAATGTTGGGAATATGGTTCACAAATGATGTAAAAACACTGTGAAAAGATAAATTATGCTGAAAAATTATCAGAAATAACAGCCTTGTTTAAAATATGGATGAAAAGAAATATTACTCCTCTTGGACGAGTTGCTGTGTTAAAATCGTTGATTTTATCTAAATTGATTCATCTATGGATTTTACTTCCAAATCCACCAGATGACTTCATAAATGATTGCCAGAGAATGTGTTTTAGGTTTATTTGGAATGGTAAAACAGGATAAAATAAGTAGAAAAATTGCAATAAAAAACATAAAGGAGGGGGGTTTAGGCATACCCGATATTAGAATGCATATCAATGCTCTAAAACTTACCTGGCTGAGAAGATTTAAAACAACAAAACACAAGTGGAAAAATATTGCTTGTGTAATGTATCCCTTTTTCGAAGAAATAGAAAAATATGGTCCTTGTTATCCTTTGAATAAATATAATAATGTATTCTGGAACCATACATTCATGGCATATAGAGATTTTTGCAGACACCTGAAAGCAAAAACACAATAGGATGTACTGTCCGAGCCAGTCTTTCATAATGATAAATTTAAAATTGGGTAATAATGTAATCAAATATAATTGGACTTGGAAAGGAGTTTACTGTGTTTCACACTTTTTGAAAAATGACGGAAGTTTTCTAAGTCTAAATGAATTTAATAGAAAATATGATATGGGTGTATGCTTCTTGGCTTACTACGGCTGTGTAAGTTCTATTAGGAAATATATACAGCAAACTGGTCTTAATATATCAATTAATCAAAATATAAAAGAAAAACCAAGAGCTCTAAAAATAATATACTCTATATCCAAGGGATCAAGACTGTACTATGACCTTTTCACACTTGACAGCAAACTTCCTAATTCGTGCCAGAAATGGACTGAAAAACTGGGAACAGAAATTTCTTGGGAAAAGGTTTTCAACCAAATTCATAAAATACAGGAAATAAAACTTAAATGGCTGCAGCTTCGTATCGTACACAGGATTCTTGGAACTAACGTAGTTTTAAAGGAAATGGGGATTGTGGGGAATAACAATTGTGATTTCTGTAGAGATACTAAGGACAACATACAGCATATTTTCTGGGAGTGTGATTACTCAAAACAGCTTTGGAAAATTTGGAGAGATTGCTAAAATCAAAGTGCTTTCCAGGTACGAACTTTACATTTTGTGAGAAAGTTATACTTTTTGGACATGATGAAATCATATCTACAGACTCGGTTTTAGATTTAATAATTCTTTTAGGAAAACAGTATATCTATAAATGCAAATTTGACCATTGTCTTCCTGATATAGCCTCCTTCCAAAGGTACCTACTTTCACGTTATAAAATAGAAAAATACAATGCAGATATAAATTGGAATGGACATGTTTTTAAAACAAGATGGTTACCATATTTACCACTTATAGAAACGACATGAAAAAAGGGGAAAAAAAGAAGGAAAAAGATGAAAGAAATATGAAAATTATAATTACGTAAAGTGATTTTTTTTCTCCTGTAATGTTGCATTGATAAAATAATACTTTGGGTTGGATTCATCAGTGATTGCAATGTTTAGAGTGCATTACAATTATGAACATACATGTATACAAATGTCTTTATTCTTGCTGATGTTGCTGTTTACATCTATATGTTGATCGATAGCTGTTCGTCACATAGATGTACGTGTACGTGGTGGTTTTTTTTTGTGTGTGTGTGTGTGGTTTTTTTTTGTTTTTTTTTTTTTTGGTGTGTGTGTGTTTGGTAAAAAATTATTACTCTTTATGTACCAATGTTATGGGGTTTTTTGTACATTGATTAAAACGAATTAATAAAAAGTTTAAAAAAAAAAATTTGACCGCGACACACCTGACTGCAGGTAAGCCATTTGAAATTTGGATAAGTGTTTGTGACGTTTGTGTGGCATTTTCTTGCGTAACTTTGGCATTGTTTCTGACTTCAACTTTTACCTTTGCAGCCCATTTTCAGTTGCTGTAAAACTGTAATAGCTCACATGCTACGTCGTGTGTATGGAGAAGCATATTTTCGAACCAGGACTGCGAAAATAGTCGCTCTCGTTGATTGCTTCGACCTCGTGTCTATTTTTGGAACACACGGTTATCGCCCCTTTTGGTCTGCCGAGAGCTGCGGGGCTAACAATTTTTGAACCCCTTTTAGAACACACCCACTGCAGGTGACCCGTGGTGAAACTAAATGGCGACTGAAATAACTGACGGTCTGCCAGGAGGTATTTTAGTTCTACCACGCACATTCCCAACACTAGACGTAGCGTCTAATAGTTGTAGGCACCGTTGAATGCTGAACTTTCCCCGAGAAGAGAAAATCATGGCCACTTTGTGTCGCGGTTTCAGCCCAGCCCCACCCCACCCTTCCCCTTTTCTGCTCCTTCACCTCCGCCTCCTCACCTCTCCCCATCCTCCACCCTTTGCCAAAAAATAAATGAATAAGTAAAAAGAGTGTAAACGGCATGGTTGTAGTGGCAACAGTGTTAGTGGCGATGATGATGGTGATGATAATGGTAACAATAATGGTGATGATGGTAATAATGATGATAATAATAATGGTGATAATAATAATGATACTAATGGTACAAATAATGGTGATAGTAATACTACTACAGATAATTGTAGTGATGATAATAGTAGTAATTGTAATAATAAAAAAGTAATGGTTAGGCTATAGAAATATCAGTAATAGTGATGATAATAATAATAATGATAATAACAACAATAATAATGATAATGAAGGCAGGAAGAAGAGGAGGAAGGTGGGGGAGGACAGGAAGACCAAGGAGGAGGAGGATACAGATTCAGAGAAAGTAAAATCGTAATACGTATATTAATAGTTATAATAATAATCATGATCATAACCACAGAATTATGACCTTCATGATATAGGAGGCTAGGAAAATGGTAGGTTGGAATGCAAGAAATAAGTAATGTGTAAATGATAATATTAATAATACCAGTTAATATAATAGTTCAAACAGTATTGAAGTTGTAAGAACTGTTATAATGATGATAATAATGAAACATTAGAATTAGTAATAATGATAATAAAGGTGGGGGGTTTTTGTGATGATGATAGTGCTGATAATGACATGATGACAATAATAGTGATAGTAATAATGATAAAACTAATATTAGTGATGGGAATAGTTGATGGAAAGGAATACATGTTGTCAATGAGTAAAAGCTAACATTACTACTGGAGCAGGGGAGGGTGGTGATGATAATAATGATGGTGATGACAATGATGATGATAGTAATAATGATGAAAATAGTCATGTTTATAATGGAAGTAGTACATCTACCGTTACCATTATCAACATTAGTATATTCATCATTTATACTATTATTATTGTTATTGATATCATTATTATCATAAAAGGAATAGAAATGGCCAATGAGTGAAAGGCTCACAACATCATTGGAATAGGGAAGAAGTGTGTTTTTTTCTAAGAAGAAAAAAGAATGGGGGGGGGGGGGGGGGGCACATGCCTATACCTACACACATGCGCTCTCTCTCTCTCTCTCTCTCTCTCTCTCTTTCTCTCTCTCTCTCTCTCTGTTTTTGTTTTATTGAATGTATTATTACTACTACAACTAATGCTGGTGACAGGATTAGTCATTAATAGAACATAGTAATTTTAAGCATAATGGTAATGATTAATAACAACAGTGGCATTAGTAATGATGATGATGACAGTAATGATAATACTGATATGATGATGATGGTAATAGTAACGATTGTAATAATGGTAGAAGTAATATGACTAATAGTAATAGTTGGTGTAAAAGAATAGAAGTGATCAGTGAGTAAAAAGCAAACGGTACTATTGGATGATGATAATGATTAAGTATGATAGTGTGTAAGTGATGATAAAAGTGGCTGAAAAGAAGTAGAAATGATCAGTGAATAAAAGGCTAGCGTTACAGGTGGAACAGGGAAAAAGTACACACACACACACACACACACACACACACACACACACACACACACACACACACACACAAAGCACTTAAAAGAGGGAAGATGGAGGGGAAACTCATGTAGAGGAGATTGCATATGAAATTGAAGAGAAAAAAAAAACACGGATGAAGAAAACGGAGTGGATAGGTATGTGAGAGAGTATAGGGAGAGGGGAAAGGAAGATAGCTGTAACTTATATATGAAGTAAATAGTGAGAGGTATGGTAGTGGGTAGGACTGGGGGATATTGCGGGCTGGCATTGCAGTGGCGGGGATAGGTACATGCTACTTTTGGATGCTGATACCATGTGAGTGGAGGTTTGAAGTCTGGCAATAAAGATCAGACTCCTTTCTGCATGGTGCCTTCCAAGTTGTCGATCTGTGATTGCCAAAGTGCCAGTCCGTCTTTGAGGGAGATTGTGATGCCCAGGAAGTTGATTGACTGTGAAATGGTGTAGGTCAGTTTGATGGATGGAAGGTCTGAGTAAAGTTGAGAGAAATTGCTGAGGTGATGTTCTGGCATGGATGTGGCTCCCTATCCGTCATCTGTGTATCTTTTGTAGAGCTCTGGTGTCGGGCCAGCATTTTTTTTTTTTTACCTATGCTTTTATGATTATTTTACTATTGCTGTTATTGTTATTGTTATTACTATTTTTTTAAAATTATCATTATTATTGTTACTATTACCATTATTAGTATCATTGTGTTTATTATTATGATTATCATTACCATCATCAATACCCATATCATCACCATCATTTTGGTCACTAATTATTACCACTACAAACCATGCTCTGTGACAATCTTCTCTAATCCCTCTCCTTTCTCCCCTTCTGTCTGTATACCCACTATTAATATTACAGCTGCCATCATATCATCACTGAAAGTGATCGTAATCCCCTTTATTATTTTTGATATATTTATCATCATTGATATTACCATCGTTATTATCGTTATCATTATTAGTTTAACTTGTCTCCTTCCCAGTAGCCTCGTTTTCAGTCAACGTCCATTTTGCGCCCAATTTGAGAAAAGTGATTGCTCATTCATCGTTTTCATCGTCCTGAATGTTCATCTTGCCTGAAGAAGACCAAAGAGGTCGAAACGCGTCGTGTTTTGTAGTTTGTCCCTTTCGTTCCGTTGGAGTGGTATTCTTTCTTTTGAACTGGTTTCAATTTCCGCCTGTGGTCACATTTTGAAAGTAACTTGAACAAGCCAGTCTTTCTAACGTCAATGGTCAGTTTTCACCTAGAGTACAAACAAGCTGTTTGTACGTGTTAGATTTGCGCAGCATTTTTTCCCCTTACGTACCATAAATAGTAACGTTCTCTAACTAGTTACGATATTCATTTTGTGCGACATTCATACTCTCAAACTGAGGGGCTTTTAGTTACAATATTCCTTTTTATGCGACATCCATACTTTCAAACTGAGGGGCTTTTTACTTTAGGGAACCCTTTCTTTAGATACCAGATGGCCAAAAGACATAGCGTCGTGCCTTCTTTCCATCAAGGATCAAGATGTCCTTGGACAGCTCAGCGATGAATAAGTCAGTTTCCCGGTCGCCCGAGGCGATTGCCAGCACAGACAGGCCAGTGGATTCCGCATGTGACAATGGCCCGTCGTGCGACTCCACATTAGCTGTCTGCATAGATTATTTCACTTAGGTCAGAAAACTTAGAGCGTGACTTCATTTGAAACGACTGCCGACTTCGTCATTCTAGCTCGCTAGGTACAAAACTGATAGCTGGAATAATCCCGATGGCTCCACACAGACACAGCTATCTTTAGATGTCGGCTATCGCCATGGCTTGTGGTGTATCTATGGTTCTCGCTCGATTGAAAGCTTCATTGCAGCGTCATCATACTTACGCTCGGACATAGAACTGGTCACTCCAGTACAGTAATATAAAAACGTTTCTACAATTCAGAACTTCGTTTCCAGACAACCACCAACGTGGGTTGAGTGAAGTAGGGTGTGGGCGATAGATAGCAGGAAACGGGTCCAAAACATTTTCTGTAGAAAAGGATTCCGCTGCCATTCTGACAACAGCACTTTGCCGAGCCCAAATGAGGCTGCCCGGTCAGAACTTCCTGTGGGACCTTAGGTATCACATTTCAGACCTTTTCCATTGCGAGGCTGGCTGTTCCGTTGGAAAGAAAAAGTGACCATTTTTGATTCTCGGAATACATTAACAACTTCGCGGCTATGGACGTTTTTATCCACTTCCCGGCTGCCTGCCTAAAAAGTTCAAACTTCTCCAGCCCTTTGAAGGATCCACAATGTTTTGAAGAGATGCCGGAGCAATGTTCACTGTGCCCTCATTAATATTTGAAAGAAATTGCCAGATGTGTGAAAGGGAAAAGATAGAGGCGAGTCTGAATGAGGGGCTATAAAGTCACAGCTGGTTAACCGAAAGGCCTGACCATCACTGCGCCATTGCAAGGCCACAATCCTTGATCCACGTGGTCACTGACTCACCCTGTGATTGGATCACCGGCGTCCATGGTCTGCTGTGGTCACTGAGCCACCGTGTGATTGGTTCATAGGCGTCACTGGTCGTTCAGCCACCATGTGATTGGATTACCGGAGTCATCGGTCATTGAGACACCAAGTGATTCAATTACCAAGTCATTGGTCATTGAGACACCGTGTGATTGGATCATGGAGTCATTGGTCTGTCCTATTAGTGAACTGAGCGTATCAGCACTCCACCCACCCCCACCTCGATATTACACCCCCACCTCGACACTCCTCCTGCTCGGTACGGCGTCTGGGAGATCCTGACACTGCTTGATGCTCCTATTGCGAGGTATTCCACATGTTCGATGTTCCCCTCGCTCAATTTTCCTGCTGCTCGATTCTCAGTCTGACGGATATGTAGCTGTTTGATACTCCCACCTGCACAATATTCCTCTTCCCGTAGTCGTAACACGTCAATAGATCTCTCTCTCTCTCTCTCTCTCTCTCTCTCTCTCTCTCTCTCTCTCTCTCTCTCTCCTCCTCTCTCTCTCTCTCACACACACACACACACACACACACACACACACACACACACATACTCCCTCTCATATATATATATATATATATATATATATATATATATATATATATATATATACACACACACACACACACGCACACACACACACACGCGCGCGCGCGCGCATTCTCTCTCACACACACACACACACACACACACACACACACACACACACACACACACACACACACAGGCATATGTGTACATGCGCACACACGCACAAGCACATACAAAGTTTTAAAGATGTTTAATCATCTAACACCTTGTTGAGGCACGAAGGATAAATTTATGTAAGAAACTGAACACAATACAAGGTGTAAAGAAAACTAAACAAGCATAATTAGACCATGTTTACTGCCGTCAGCACCTTTCCTAGTTTTAACACAACAGTAGATTATACAATGAAAACATCGCATTTACAGAAAGAAATTAGGGTGTGGGAGATTAAAAGCTGTTTCAATTTGCAACACATTTTGGACATTCAATTACAACATGGAACTCGTCACGTAATGGATTCACATCACAAGACTTGCATGTTCTGTTTCCCCTTGAAATTCCCCTGTGTCTCTTCAGTAAACGTTTGTGATAACATTTAAGTCTGATTAATGTTAATGCGTAGATTTTAGATAGCTGTAATGTGTTTTTTTTCTGATCTGAAATGCATGTCCGGAATGTGTCTTAAAATGCTGTAGACGTTTTTCCTGTTTTCAAGCGTATCACGCAATTTGTCCTTGGTTTTGTTGGTGGTGTTGAAGTAAATACTTGAACGTGTTGAATATCCCGTACACGGTTTGTTGTTGAAGTAAATCAATAATACTTGAAAATGTTGAATATCCCGTGCACACTATTGTACCCATTGTTAGTTAAAAGATTTGGCATGTGACGATTTTGTATGCATAATTGGATTCACCAGTGTCATCACTGATTATCACTGGGCTGTCCTTTCGCCAAACCGCCACGTCATTCGATCGCCCGTGTCATTGGGCTGCCCTTCCCCAAACCACCGTGTGTTGGGTGACCAGTCTCCTGAGGCCACCCTGTACTGAAACACCATGACGTCCTGCCATTGCTGGACCACCGGATCATTGCAGCCCCTCCTCTGCTCTCTCTCTCTCTCTCTCTCTCTCTCTCTCTCTCTCTCTCTCTCTCTCTCTCTGTCTGTCTGTCTGTCTGTCTGTCTCTCTCTCTGTCTCTGTCTCTCTCTCTCTCTCTCTCTTCTCTCTCTCTCTCTGTGCGTGTTGTTTATTTTGTTTAAATGCGTGCTTGTTTGTATCAACGGCATGGCCCTTTGCGGTCAGCTGCACTATAGACAACATAATTCCTGTCCATTGTCACGGCCCAGCCCACAACAGAGGGCTGTTCAGACCTGGCACCGCTAACGGAGGAGACGCCCTGTCCTTCACAAGCAAACGATTAGCCAGTGTGCGAGCGTGTGTGTGTATGTGTGTGAGAGAGGAAGAGAGAGAGAGAGATAGGCTGTGCTCAAGACCCACAATTGCCCAGAAAAATTGCCTAGCAGCAGACAGTTCTTCAAGATTAGGGTAAAAAAACAATAAGCCTCAACTGGAGGAGTGGCAATTTGAAAATCCTTTTTTTTTCTTCTTTGTTGTGTGTGTGTTCTTTTTTTCATTTCGTAAGACCCATGCAATTAGGGATGCTCTTTCCCAACCCACCCGACATGTCTCTTCAACGCGTGCAGGTTTTGTGCTATGAAATCGTTTGGAAAAAGAAAGTAAGCGAATGAACAGAGAAACGGCCCATAAAAGTACGTGTGTAAGTAATGTTGGTCTTGGACTGTCGGATTTTGAAACGTTTGTTACAACGAGCGATGGTTACAAGTGAAGTGAAGTTGAAGTGGTTTACACACACAAAAATGTAACATACCACAGATGGAAAATAATTCCGTTACATGACTTTCCCTAGATGTAAGATTGATCCCCAAAGTGTTCACCATTCCCCACAGCAAACAGTTTCTACACACAGGCCTTCGTTTCTAGGTCACGTTCTCTATAATGTTCCCTAAAAAAACAATCGGAGTCCTTGTAGAACCAGTATTCTTTAACAAAAGATTAAAAAGAAAAACAAAGAAAACAAAACAAGAAAACCTGTTGGGTCGCGAAGAAAAAAAAGTAGTAGAAAAAACGTATTGCACAGCACACGTGCTTGAGGAGGATGGTCCGTTGACGACATACAACATTATCAGAAGAAATATATTAATAATGATTTTGTGGTGATCTATGGAGACTTCGATTCGGTGGCTCGCGAAAATCGGTAAAGATCATAACTGAGGCAGGGCCGGAATAGCTCAGTGGTTGAACGTCGGACTCGTAATCTTGGTGATCCAGGGTTGCGGGTTCGAATATGCGCCAGGCCGTTTCGGTGCATGGAGATTTTCCCTCGGAGTTAACGTTGGTTCTGGTTCCATGTGTGAACCCACGCATAACATCTTGCACACGCGTAAAATCCCATCACCAACTTTCGGAAGAGAAGGCCATTTTTTGGCCGTTGGTATGGATAACACGTTACACTTAATATGCACCCTGCGTGAGAAATGGAAAGAATGAAAGAATTAAGGCAATTGGGTGAACGATATTGACTGGATGACACGGGAAACGACTGAATGAAACACCAGCTGGCAGCTCTTCAGTTGGTACTGCCCAGGTAGGCAGCCCGTTGTGTAAACAAGTGTGGATTGTAAAGCGCTTAGAGATTGGTTTCTAGCCAGGATAGGTGCTATATAAGTACTCATAATAATAACAATAATAGACGCCAGTGCCATATTCCCGTGCTGCAAAATGTTAGGAAAAACAAAATGTACAGCACTGCACAACAGAACATGTAACTGGATTTTCATCAGAACGATTTCAAAGACGGATGGATGCCATGTCAAGCCATCATCTAGGACACGTCAGTTACCTCACTGTGGGCACAATTTTTTTATCACAGCCACCTGTGACTGCAGGAATGGCAAAGCACACCAACAAGCCCAACACTTCTGATTAATTGCATGTAATACCCAGGAGGCCTTGGTCATTCAGTTGGAAGGCATAGTTAAGTGTGTGTGCGCGCGCGTGTGTGTGGGAAGAGGGGGGGGGGGGGGGGGGGCATGCGCGTGCACGTTCCTACTTACATCGGATCATTTGGTCGTTTCTTTTCCTCTTTGCTTGTTTATTGTCTGTTATGTTCCAGTTTCTATCGTGGTGTTATAGAACATTGTTACGCAACTATTTCAGGAAACAGACTGATTTTTTTTCCCAAAAGACGACTTACTATGCCTGCTGTCTCTACAGAATCCACCACAACGAGGCAGTCGGCCTTCAGTTCAACTATCGATTCGTTGAGTGGTAGACAACTGAGGAAAATGATGGCTCTTGAGGTGTATGCGGGGTTGTTTCCCTTCTATGTGTCGCGCGCCACTCTTCCACACTACAAGTTGGTGTGACACTGACGGTGGCGAAAGCACAAATTGCATGTGAAATCGGATGAACGCAGGTGATCTTAGCTACATTCCCCACTCTACGCAAAACAGCCCAGCCCACATCCTCCCTCCCCACCCCCCTCTTCTGTCTTTCTGCCCTATCATCAATCATGAGTGAACGCCGAAACAAAGAGTTTGTTCGAGTTATCTGTCAGGAAAGAAATCGGTGCAGGAAATCATAAGATATATGGATGAAATCAAGAAAATGATTTTAATAAAGAAACAAAGTAACAGTGTGGATATTGTATACTGGATGAATGTTTTACTGTAGATGTGAACCAAAGTGTTGAAAAAGCAGTTTTGAAGGAGTTGACACATTCTTAATATTTAAGCTTGCGTGTCACAAGGGTCGTGTTGTACTTATAATGTTAAATTCCAATGTAAGCTCTGCATAATATGGCTCGTCAATAGTATACAAATGGGAGGAAATGCGGGAAGAGAGGGGGGGGGGGGGGAATGCATGGGATCCACAAAGAAAATGCCGGGAAAGGGAGGGGCAGAATAGCATTTCGGTTCACCACTTCACGTAATATGACAGAATGTGAAAGAAGGTGTGATTAAACAAGAAAGAAGAGGCCGAAGAGAAGAGCAAGGCACAGACACGAAGCCCGGGACCCAGCACGCCCCTGCACTGCTGCACCTAACAGGTTTTCCGCAAGACCGCCCTACCTTAGTGCCGTGCCTTCATCTGGAAACTGTTTTTAGGGCGCAGTGCTGTTCCCAAAGTATTCTGACTCGCATTTTCTGAATGTCATATAGGGTTCCAAAGGAACACGGCGGTAGCGTGCAATTTGCCTGGAACAGCGAAGTTTTTTTTTTTCCCTCCCCAATTTCCTTTGCTATTTTCAATAAGAGACAAGCAGACAGACAGACAGAGAGTTGGTGTAAGACTTAATTCTCTCTCTCTCTCTCTCTCTCTCTCTCTCCTCCTCTCTCTCTCTCTCTCTCTCTCTCTCTCTCTCTTACACGAATATACACAATGGAGATTGGCTGAACATTTTGCAGCTACATTCAGCAAGTCTTCCACTATCCATGGCGTAGTAGGGCACCATCTCCAGCAGCTGTGAGATGGATTCCCCTCCGTAGTAAAACGAAGTTTACAACAACTACTCTTTGACAAACTAGAAAACAGGAAAGCGCCTAACGCAGTCATAAAACTTCCCCATAGGCAGAAAATATAGCTCCAACCTGTCGTCAGAAAATCACCCTAGCTATTCTGCATTTTTCTTCTGTGAATATCCAACTTGTACAAGAGGTGGAGGTTTCCTGCAGATCCATTTATACACAGGAAAAGGGAAACAAGACAACCACAGGGGAAACTCTTTCCTGTCCTTTGCAGAGAAGATTCTCCTCTGAGTCCCGCTGAGCCGTTTGAATGCCCGCCTCTCTGACAGCACTCACAGTTCCAGGAGAGGTGAAGCGACCGTCCGCATGAGTTTCGTTGCTCGTCAACTGCAAGACGGTGTCAAGAGTAGAACAGGCCACTCTGCACAGCCTGTGTTGACCCGGCAAAGCAGTCTGTGTCGTGGACCGTGGGGGTCTGTGGAAGGTCGACCTGGCAACGTTTGTGTCGCTGAACACATTCATCAGCACGGTCAGTTCCATGACGGAGTGTCGGCCCATTGGCTGGACGACGTGAAACTTCTGGTGCCTCGGGCTTTAGGCAGGGAGATGCACTGGCTCCCAGTCTCTTTAACGCGGTGTTCTCAGCTACACTGACCGACCCTTTCAAGGACAGGGCCTCGGCCTCCAGGCGACAGGATGAATTGGAAATGGCTCAGCTGCCGTCGTCTTCCAAGCTGCTATTATCAGATCAAGGACACTGTTCTAGGAGACCCTCTTTGCTGATAACTGTGCTCGGTGCAGGCTCGCGTCCTGAAATTCACGACACTATGAACAAATTCTCTAGCGTCTGTAACAACTTTGGCTGAAAAAGAATGAATAGAAAAGACGGAATTATTAGCACCAGGCAGTTTCCCTACCATCCCTTCGCTACCCCCTCCATGATGATGAAAGACCAGACACACCATGCAGGTAACAAGTTCACATACTCTCTCCAGAGCAGTGCGTTTTGATAGTGAAATATAAATGACTCAAAAGGCCAGCTTTGAAAGGTCCCGTGAGACTGTCCGGACGGAACGAAGTCTGCTTTCAGACAACATGGCCTAGCGTGCTGCACCTTTCTAACTCTCCAGGACGTAGGGCTATGTGAAACCTAAACTATGCACAGGAGACATCCTTAAGACTGAACCCCTTCCACATGTCATGCCTGTTTAAAATCTCAAAACACAAATTTCCCTACGCAGCCGTGTTCTGTCTGCACAATTAAGGCCTTTAGCCTGCACCGCTGATAAACATTGAAACCAGAAGTGCTGGCCACAATGTGGGAATATCGGCGGAACGCATCCCGAAACGAGTGTTCTACGGTGAATCGTCCTCAGAGAGCGCTGTCATGACGTAGACAGACCGCTGAACGATGACCTCAGGGTCTGCACGAAGCCTTGGAACCAGACCCTGGTTCCTGGAAACAGGGAGCATCGGAGCGCAGCTGCTTATGCAGAGGCAGGACAAAAGTGACTACCTGTGTGTGGGCAGGACATAGAGGACACAACAACACGTCAGCTGATGGGATAGAGGCAGGACAACAGTGACTACCTGTGTGTGGGCAGGACATAGAGGACACAACAACACGTCAGCTGATGGTATAGAGGCAGGACAACAGTGACTACCTGTGTGTGGGCAGGACATAGAGGACATCCACAACACGTCAGCTGATGGTACAGGGGCAGGACATAGAGGACATCCACAACACGTCAGCTGATGGTATAGAGGCAGGACAACAGTGACTACGTGTGTGTGTGCAGGACGTAATGGATACCCACAACACGTCAGCTGATGGTATAGAGGCAGGACAACAGTGACTACGTGTGTGTGTGCAGGACGTAATGGATACCCACAACACGTCAGCTGATGGTATAGAGGCAGGACAACAGTGACTACGTGTGTGTGTGCAGGACGTAATGGATACCCACAACACGTCAGCTGATGGTATAGAGGCAGGACATAGAGCACACCACAACACGTCAGCTGAGAGAAGAGAGACTGGCTAACGATTACGCAGTAGCTTCCCATGACAGTATGACCTGTTGGAAGCCAATACCGCGTTGCCCCGCTTGGGCTGTCCGGTCCTCTCCGGTACATCAGCTGACGTGTTGTGGTGTCCACTAAGTCCTGCCTCTGTACCACACGCCAGTCTGGGCATGTCGATGCTTTCATCATCCACGACGAACGCACATTACCTATTTCTCATTCCGTCACACCACACACGTACAAACACGCACGCGCGCTTTCCACAAAAGCAGACTTTCTTCACAAAGCTTCACTGTTTTCATTTCACCTGAAGTTTCATTGTCGCCCTTTGGTCTTTGGGCAGTCAGTCGCACTCGTGGACACACTGGACTACAAGACCCACAAAAATCGTAATGACACACACTTTGCTCTTCCGTACAACAAACGGAACAGGAAGTAATTACAGATCAGGAAATGTGGGGCAGCTATCCTTGAACGAGAGAAAAATATTCGTTTACATCCAGCCCTTCTTGTCCTCACCCTCAATAGATCCGTGATGGGAAAGAAGGAGGTGGGAAAAGAAATGAGAAATGCGAATACAAATCTGTGACCAAGAAACCAGAAACCAAACGGCGTGACGAAATGACAGAAGAAATGGGCAGAGGGTGATGAAGAGAATGAAAACGGAAAGACAGACCAGGATAATTTAAGTCTCCAATTAAGATATAAATACGTAGTATAAGAAGTGCGGGCAAATAATTCAGATATACATACGTGTTGTAAGAGGCGCGGGCAAATAATTCAGATATACATACGTGTTGTAAGAGGTGTGGGCAAACAATTCAGATATACATACGTGTTGTAAGAGGCGCGGGCAAATAATTCAGATATACATACGTGTTGTAAGAGGTGTGGGCAAACAATTCAGATCATACGTGTTGTAAGAGGCGCGGGCAAATAATTCAGATATACATACGTGTTGTAAGAGGTGCGGGCAAACAATTCAGTTAAACGTACGTGTTGTAAGAGGTGCGGGCAAACAATTCAGTTAAACGTACGTATTGTAAGAGGTACGGGCAAACAATTCAGTTAAACGTACGTATTGTAAGAGGTGCGGGCAAACAATTCAGATAGACATACGTGTTGTAAGAGGTGCAAGACAACAATTCTGTTACACATACGTATTGTAAGAGGTGCGGGCAAACAATTCAGATATACATAATGTGTTGTAAGAGGTGCGGGCAAACCATTCAGTTATACATACGTATTGTAAGAGGTACGGGCAAACAATTCAGATATACACACGTGTTGTAAGAGGTGCAGGACAACAATTCAGTTACACATACGTATTGTAAGAGGTGCAGGACAACGATTCAGTTACACATACGTATTGTAAGAGGTGCAGGACAGCAGTGTTCAGTTACACATACGTATTGTAAGAGGTGCAGGACAACAATTCAGTTACACATACGTATTGTAAGAGGTGCAGGACAACAATTCAGATATACATACGCGTTGTAAGAGTTGCAGGACAACAATTCAGTTATACATACGTATTGTAAGAGGTGCGGGCAAACCTGACCCCTGATACTTGTAGTGCTTGATATTTGTCTGCATTCAGTTCACCAGTCGTCGGCCTCATGATAAATGGGCTGGCCAAGGTCTGGCAGTTCTAAATAGTTTGTAGGCAAGTGGAAGTGGTGCGTTCAAACAATTTGTTTTCCCGACAAGTGACGAACGATTTGCTTTTACAACGCTCAGATACGTCCCTGGCATGCCCCCTTCCCCCTCCCTCCCCGGAAAATCGTTAAACCCAGGCGGCCCATAGAACCCAGACCTTCGCCCATCTCCATTCTCCTTCCACCCCCAACCCTCCCCCTCCACTCCTGGAAAAATATTCCTAAACCACTGTGTATGTTGCGTTTTAATACATGCGTTTAGAAGTAAGATTATCCTGTGTAATTTAGGCTTACTTAATTGCAGATAGAGATTGCCGCCTGCAGCTTTGGAGTTTGCGGTGTTATTGGTTTTGAGTTTGCTGGGAGGGGGGGGGGGGGACGTTGAAGAAGAAAAACGCGTTTGCCGGGTTTTTTGTTTTGTTTGTTTGTTTGGGTTTTTTGGTGCAATAATGCGGTAATGAAAGGTGGGGCGTTAATTGTTAATTTTAATAACGCGAGCAATGTTTTCAACGAAGGCTGTCGTATCAACGTGTAACTACTGACACGAAACGCAGGTTATGTAGGCCAGCTCCGTATGAGAAAGCAGACGGTGTCTCTTCTCCCAGTGACATTCAACACGCAGAACGCCCCCTGCAAGTCTGTTCACACATCGCTGCCCCTGAATTAACCCGATTTGAATAGGCCTCGGTTCATGTTTCATCTGGTTTGTCAAGTGGGCAAACGTCCAGGATATTGCGTAAGGGGGACATCTGTGTGTGTGTTTGTGCACAGCAAAATGTTTTGAAGACGTCCAGACTGCAATGAACATGCCGTGAATAATTTTGCATTAGAATACTGAGCCACAGACGATGTCTAAGTTTTTTTCCCACTCATCAGACTTTCACGGCAAACAATGTGAGACATTTAGACTATGCCGAAATGATATATTTCTACCTGTTTAACTTTGACTAACTTCGACTACTCTCAGTTTATAAAGCCAAAAGAGTCGTTTGTAGTGTGTTCTTGCCTATTGTTCCAAGACGATCGAAGTGTTTACAGCATCATGATGAAATGAGAAATGAGGTGTTAAGTGATGGTTCGTTTAGTTGTTGTTTTTTTTAAACTTTCTTTTTCTTTGGGGGAAAGGGGGCGATAAAAGTGTACTACCTGATCTTGCTGGTAGCGGAAGGTGGCATAAATGTATTATGCTTGCTCAAAGGGTCGTTTTCACTGTTTTTTTCATTATCTTCACTTGAAAAACAAGCTCACTCAGGAAACGGGGATAAATACTGATTTTGATGAAGAAAACGGGTACTAGCACGTGAACACAGGTAATTAGCACAAGAAAGCACCTAATTATCAGATGAAAAATATCAAATGAAAGTTATCTCTCATAAGTTATTTTCACATAAAAACAGTGATTTTAACGTAAGTTATTTTTTGTTACGTGACAATCGGGCACTGAAAAGTTATTTTCAAGTCGCTTATTGCTGTTGAAATGTAAATAGATATTTTCGGGTGATAATTACCTGCTTCCACATGAAATTTTCAGTAATCGCTATTTTAGTTTCTTCGTGTGAAACAGGTCATGATTGTAAAAGCACCACTTCGGTTTTTTGCAGTTAAGATGCTTCCATACGCGTGCACCTCAGAACAACTCTCCTTTCTCCCCCATCTCCATCCCACCCATCCATCTCCCAAGCTCCTCGATCCAAACCCACTCTCATTCTACCTCCCCTCACTCCCAGCTACCTCCTTTCCTTCTCCTCCCCCCCCTCTCTCTCTCTCTCTCTCTCTCTCTCTCTCTCTCTCTCATTCTCTCTCTCTCTTCTTCTCTTTCAGTTTCGCTCTCAGTAGGGATATCGTTTTCACATTTAAAGTAAATTATATTCCACTCTGGAAATCTTATGATTGGTTAAATTTCCTGTGTATGTCACTGTCTTTGACAACGCTTTTCTGTCCTCTTTCGTCTCCTGTTACTGTCATCCGCTGCTTGCTGGCTTGTTTGCTTTTCTGCTTTTGCCGCCGTCACAACTGTGTCGCGCAAATTCTGTCATCGCCATGGGAAGGAAGGGCCGAGCAGTGAAAACTGAGTCACAGACCTTTTAAAACTCGGTCATCGGACTGCAGGCATGGCACGGCAATAACGTCGTCTCGCCAGACGAAAGTCACGCCATCATCACCCGGACACCGTGTCCATGCTATATCCATCATCATCCGGAAACCGTGTGCATGCTATATCCATCATCATCCGGACACCGTGTGCATGCTATATCCATCATCCGGAAACCGTGTGCATGCTGTATCCATCATCATCCGGACACCGTGTGCATGCTATATCCATCATCCGGAAACCGTGTGCATGCTATATCCATCATCATCCGGAAACCGTGTGCATGCTATATCCATCATCATCCGGAGACCGTGTGCATGCTATATCCATCATCCGGAAACCGTGTGCATGCTATATCCATCATCATCCGGACACCGTGTGCATGCTATATCCATCATCCGGACACCGTGTGCATGCTATATCCATCATCCGGAAACCGTGTGCATGCTATATCCATCATCATCCGGAAACCGTGTGCATGCTGTTTCCATCATCATCCGGAAACCGTGTGCATGCTATATCCATCATCATCCGGAAACCGTGTGCATGCTGTATCCATCATCATCCGGAAACCGTGTGCATGCTATATCCATCATCATCCGGACACCGTGTGCATGCTATATCCATCATCATCCGGAAACCGTGTGCATGCTATATCCATCATCATCCGGACACCGTGCGCATGCTATATCCATCATCATCCGGACACCGTGTGCATGCTGTATCCATCATCATCCGGACACCGTGTGCATGCTATATCCATCATCATCCGGAAACCGTGTGCATGCTGTATCCATCATCATCCGGAAACCGTGTGCATGCTATATCCATCATCCGGAAACCGTGTGCATGCTGTATCCATCATCCGGACACCGTGTGCATGCTATATCCATCATCCGGAAACCGTGTGCATGCTGTATCCATCATCATCCGGAAACCGTGTGCATGCTATATCCATCATCATCCGGACACCGTGTGCATGCTGTATCCATCATCCGGAAACCGTGTGCATGCTGTATCCATCATCATCCGGACACCGTGTGCATGCTGTATCCATCATCATCCGGACACCGTGTGCATGCTGTATCCATCATCATCCGGACACCGTGTGCATGCATGCAGTTTCCCCTTTTCTGCCACTCTCTTTTACTACTTGTCCCTTTCTTTTTCCTTGCAGTCGTCCATTCATATGAGAATTCCTTCTTGATCCCTTCAGCTTTCTTGCGTGTGTCATTCTCCACCGTGATCTGCTGTGCTGATAATGAACTTCAGGCCATTGGAATTGGCCGTTCCTGCCCATTGTGCAGTGTCGTTTGCCCGAGAGGCCGGCCTTTGTGTTTCTGTGGCACTGAAGTGTCTTTGAATGATCTTTAGCTTTACTGGGCAACGTAAGTTATCAATTCATTTACCATTCTCATGCTGACTGCTTTCAGGGAATATGTTTGTGTGTGTGTGTGTGTGTGTGTGTGTGTGTGTGTGTGTGTGTGTGTGTGTGTGTGTGTGCGTGCGCTTGCGCGTGCGCACGTTTATCTGTTGTAACGTGTGTAGTACATACCATCCATTACTTTGCACCCTGTTTTGTGGGCTTACGTGTAAGTTACTGTCTTTACCTTTACCGTTTTGGATGTTTTGCAGTCTACAAGCCAGAAAGTAGCAGAACGGTTTCTCAATCACAACGGCCTGGCCTGATCCGCTTTTCAGAGGTGTAAGTTGAACTGTTTCTAAGATGTTGCGCATACTGTACAAGATATTCTACATCGCACGTACACGCACGCACACACACACACACACACACACACACACACACACACACACACACACACACACACACACACTCAAGCGCGCGGGCGCGCACACACACACGCACGTGCACGCGCACACACACACACACACTCGCGCGCGCACACACACACACACACACACACACACACACACCACGCACGCACGCACTATAAACGTTGTGTGGGATAATGTTGGGAAGTAGTTTTCACGTTTTTACACGTAAAAAGCACAACCCCTCCAGTTTACTCCCATGAATATACAACTTTTTTTATTTCACACTGAACTGTGAATAACCATTTGTGCAGAAAATGAAAACTTTCCTAAATGAATTATCTTTTTTTTCTCGTTTTCTACGTAATGATATTGTACAGTGTTCATATCTTTGACAAAAAGAACTGTTCGAGGATGAAAAATTTTAAAAAAAAGACGGGGGGGGGGGGGGGGGGGGGAATTCATTGATAAAAATTGGAATTCATGCTGACAGTGATGGGTCTGTGTGTATCAGTAAGGCACAAGTGCGGTGAAGGAAGTGCGTCACGTGACCGTCTGACAACGACACTTGGGAAGCCCCGAGGCGGGTTCCAGAGTAAAGGGCGTTCCCGTCTCTCTCTGGATCCCGATTAGCTCGGCGGGTTAGAGTGTCGAGTTCCATGTCGCCAGGTGAGAGTTGCCATCGTCGCTGTCCATCTTCAAAGTCTTGTCGTCCTGTTGGTACGGTGTAACGTAAGATTCACCCCCCCCCCCTCTTCTTTCAGTCCCCGAGAATGTTCTAGGATGTTTGTTCACCGTCTGTCGTATCACTGGGGGGTGAGTGTAGACATTAGCTGCAGGGGAATTCGGATGGCTTTTTTTTTGGCAAGAACGGGTAAGCTTACGGAATTGTATGTGAATCACATTGTGTGTGTGGAGAGAGAGAGAGAAGAGAGAGAGAGAGATATTTAAACAGAAAGAGACACTGGTGGAAAGCAAAGAAGTAGTTGAAAGCAATCCAGGGTCTGATAGAGCATTCTTTCTCCTGATCTGTTCAGTATCAAAATTAGCGAAATTCTCTGTTCTGTAGGCCGACATTTTGAGTCCTCTGTTTGTTGACTTCGCACTCAACGCCGTTGGAGCCTCTTATGCCAACGTACAGCGTCGACTCCAAATGTGTGTTGATAAGATTCAACAGTGGGCCGAAAAAAAACGGATTTTACCTTTTCAAGCACCAAAACACAGTGTATCCATTTTCATATTATAAGTAAATTCTTTGCCGATCATGAAATTCGTTTGGACAAGTCCATTTCAGCTGTGAAAGAAGCCAAATTTCTGGGCGTTACTTTTTTTTTTTTTTTTAGATAAAAAACTTAATTTAAAGGTTATATCCAATACTTAAAAGCTGCGTGTCGGGGGGGCACTGAACATTCTTAAAGTTGTGGCACACGCGGATTGGGGCGTTGATAAAACTCTTCTCCATCTTTACAGGGCTCTGATCTGCTCCAAACTGGACAACGGGTTTGTAGTGTACGGCTCGGCCAGACTTTCCTACCTGAAAGTCTAGATTCCCATCCACCATCAAGGACTTCAACTCACTCTGGGTGCATTCCGCACCACCCCTGTTCATAGCCTGTATGCTGAGGCAGCAGAACCATCCCCCTCGAAATTCGATGGCCATCCAGTTACCTACCATTCCACCCTTGGCAATTCGTGTTCTTCCCCATTTGAACAACGCATTTCGACCTCTCAGGTAAAACAAACATTCAGGACAATGAAAACGAAGAACGAGCGATCACTTATCTTCTCATAATTCGGCGAAAAAAGGGATGTTGAATGAAAACGGGCCGCTGGGGTAGGGAACCATGGGAGTTAAAAGAATAATGGTGACAATAATAATAATCACAACAATATAGTGATAGTTATGGTGAAAATATTTAAATAGTAAGGGGAGGATTACTACTACTTTCGGTGATAATATGACGATAGTAGTCGTACTATTAATAGTGGCGAAACACAGAAGGGGAGAAAGGATAGAGGATAGTGGAACACCATAGTGTTTTTTTCCATTTTTTAATACATAAAGGAATGAAGGCGATAGTAATAATGGTGGATTGATCATAATGATTCGTAGCAAGGAATAGAAATGATCAAGGAATTAAAAAGCAAACAAAACTGTTGGGTGGTGAATCGTAAATAAATGTTAGCGAACGCCGCCGCCCCCCCCCCCCCCCCCAAAAAAAAAAAAAAAAAAACGTGGAGAAAACGAATCACAAGACAAAATACGACGCGTTTCGACCTCTCAGGTCTTCTTCAGGCAAGATGCAAAATAATTATTACAACGAAAATGAACAAGCAAACCCTTATGTTCAGTCTTTCAGTGCAAGATAGGCGTTGAATCATAATGATTAGTAGTTATACGTAGTGATGCTGGTACTAATGATCATGGTTGGAAAGAAATGGAAGTGATCAATGCGTTAAGGGCTATCATTGTTATTGGAACAGGAAAGAGAGAGAGAGAAGAGAGAAAAATTAAACGAATAAATTAAAACAACAAAATAAAAAACAAAACAAAAAAGGAAGGGGAAGGGGGGCTCATGTACTTACTTACACCTACACACACACACACACACACATATGCACAAGAAAGACGGAAGGGAAACTCATGCAAACAGTAGTACTGGAAAAGTAAAAAAACTATTGGATATTGATTATAATGATACTAGTTATGACAAGAGTAATAATGTTGGTATTAATAGTACTGGTTGGAGAGAAATGGAAGTGATCAGTGGGAAAAGGACTAACATTTCTGTTGGAAATAAACATTTTTATAAAAGGGAGAGGGTGGGGACGGGGCTCAAATACCTGCATCTCCACCTACACAAACACATATGCACAGGAAAGAGGAGAGGGAATGGAAACATGTCGAGGAGATAGTATATGAAATTGAAAGAAAATAATATGGAGAAGAGGGAGGGGTAGGTATTAGTATATGAAACTAAAATAAAATAAGGTGGAGAAGAGGGAGGGGGTAGGTATCTGAGTAAAAAGTAGGCTGATGTAATAACAATGGAGAAGGTTGTAGGAAGAGAGGAAAGGAAGATAGCTGTAAGTTATAATTATGAGGTAAATAGTACAGAGTTTGGTAGTGCGAATGTATGTTGGTGAGGATATTGCGGGCTGGTGTTGCGGTGGTGGATAGGTGCATGCTACTTTGGGATGTTGATGTCATGAGGGTGGAGGGAATAAGGGGAGGCATTAAAAAAAAGGAAAGGTGAGGTAGATCAAATACCTGCAATACACTAAAGCACAGGAAAGGGGAAGAGGGAAGGGAAACTTATGTGGAGGGGGCAGTGTATCAAGTTGAAAGGGAGTGGCTTGATATAGAAAATGGAGAGAGGTGGGGAGAGGGGAAAGGAAGGTAGCTGTAGTTGATCTATGAAATAAATCGTGGGAGGTATGGTAGTGTAAGGGGTGGGTGGATATTGCCAGCGGGTGTTTCTGTGGTGGGTAGGTATTTGCTGGTTTGGCGAGTTGATGCCATGAGGTAGGAGGGTAATAAAAGAAAGCCTTCATGGTGTTCCACTATCCCTAACCCCGCTCCTTTCTCCCCTTCTGTGTTTAGCCACTGTTAATAGTGCAACTACTGGCGTCTTATTTTTACCAAAAGAGGAAGAAATCCTCCCCTTATTTGAATATTTTCATCATCATCACAACTATCATCACTATTATTACTATTGTTATAATTATAACTATTGTCATTATTATCATTAAAACTCCCAATAGCCTCGTTTCATTCAACACTCATTTTGCGCTGAATATAAGACGATAAATGGTTGCTCGTTCTTGGTTTTCATTGTGCTGAATGCTGTTTGTTTTACCTGAAGAGGACCTAAGAGGTCGAAATGCATCGTGTTTTGTCCTGTAATCTGTTTGTACATATTGTTTTGCAGAACCAGTAACATTTCTTTTCAAATTTGTTTCAATTTCCGCCTTCAGTCATTTCGCTTTGACACTCGCAAAGAAGTTGATCAGGTTGTCTATCCCTCACACTGATCTGAAACCCAAAGCCAAGGCTTACGTCAGAGACCTCTGGCAAGAGGAATGGAACTCGCAGACGGATAACAAACTATTCCAAAGCAGTCCAAATCTGAATTGGTTTTTACCATTTTCCAGGGGCGGCTATAAAGAAGGAACAGTCTTGTGCCGTTTGCATGCAGGCCACTCCTTTTACACCCATTCTTATCTTTTAAAAGATGAAGAAGCTCCGAGGTGCATTCCATGTCATGTACCACTCACAGTGAAATGTATTCAAGTTTTGGGACTTGCACGATGCGAGACATAAACACTTAACAGCAGACTACATGAAATCTTGTTCAGATATATCCCACCTGATGTGATCTTCGAATTTCTGAAAGAAATCAGCATTTTTCGTCTGATCTAGATTTTACGGTGAAATATTTTTAGAGAAATCTCCGGTGTGTTTTAGAAAGGTGCATTTCAAATGGTTGTGTGGATGAGGGTGTTTTTGTTTGTTTTATTTTGTTTTTAATGACTTTGCGGTCGGCTTGGATATAACATCTCTCTCTCTCTCTCTCTCTCTCTCTCTCTCTCTCTCTCTTCTCTCACCCCTCAATCCCTCCTCTCCCCATTTACACCTTCCCCTCCCCCATATATTTTCACATTACAGAAAAGCAAAGGGAAGTAACTACATTACATACAAACAAGAGTAGCACCTTTCCGCCCCCTATGAAAACCGTTTTTTTTTCGTCTAGCTAAGTGCAAGCGCACCGAAAGTAGTGTCAGCACGTGACATACTAACTGGCCTGACCCACACATCGGTGTGGTTTTAGACCCCAGCTTACCTGTGTCCAGACTGACAGGACTGTGAAACAGCTTGAAAGTGGGGACGTGCCCATTGTCATGATGTCTGTATCTCCACTTGCGGGGCCTGATCGGTGAAGGACAACAGTCCTTCAACCTGTATGATTTTGTCCGAGAATGTGCTTATTTGTGGATGTACGTAGGTGAGTTAGCTTATGCAGAGAAATGGAAATTTTTGCACTTGCGTGGGCGAGCGTGCGCGCGTGTGTGTGTGTGTGCGCGCGCGCGTGAATAAACAAATTATACATAGACAGATAATAAGTTAGGTAGATGAGTGAGAGACAAAGAATGAGAGGGAGAGAGATACCAGCCAGAGACACGACAGTCTTGACATGTTCTCTATAATCAATATGTTTATTGTCAGACTTGAACCAGAACACTCCATTACACAAAACTCAGCAGTCGTAGGACAACCGCATCTGTCGTGGAACGGAACACACACAAAGAAACTGATTGGGAAAAGATCATGAAAATCTCGATAGGAAAAACATGTCTATATTGATTGGTCGTGGGAAGGTTTGACACATGCAAAGTGTTACTTTTGTCCGCACACAAACTTTTGAAGGTTTGTTGTTTACTGAACAAAATTCAACAGTCTTAAAAGATGCCGAATACACAAAATATACATCAACATGAGATCTTTGGATGGAGAATAAGTATAACTTTTTTGCCAGCAGTTCAAATTCAAGGCTCATTTGGACGAAATCATTGGTTATATAGAAATGGGTGACGAGGGAAAAAGTGAAGGCTAAAAGATAGATTCATTCTCTCTCTCTCTCTCTCTCTCTCTCTCTCTCTCTCTCTCATATACAAGGGAAAAATGGGGGGAAATCTGAATCATTATTTACAATTCGTTCTATACTACCGACAGATTCTTTAAACAAAATACAGTCGGAAAACCGACAGTTCAAAATGTGGTTTAAAAAAAGAACGAGCTTCGGTAGAGCGTATGACGGACTTTTGTCCGTGAAATGTAAGTAAAACGCCTGATACTGACAAGTGACATATTGGCAAACTGAAGTGTACATTTCCTGCTTTGGCACCGACATCCTAAGTGCAATAAGTCACAGCCGTCAGAATGCGTAAAAACAAATAAACCACATCGTAAGTGGTCCAACATAACGGTGGGGAGTGAAGACAGCAGGTGGTGCCACACCTTTCCCAACAGAACAGACATAACAGCGTTGCATTTGGAATTGCCGACATGGTCAAAACGAGTCGCGGAAGGCCGCCACATTGCTACAAACTACTTGGCTCTATCGGGACATCAAGACGTACCCCCATATTTCCAAACATGTAACGAGAAATGTGTCTCGCGTCTCCTCTCTCCTCCTCTGTGTCTGCCTATGGTACTAGTCCAAAGTGGCTTGGTTGGGCGGGGGTGCAGTATTGATCGATAGTCCACGGTCAAAGAGAATCTTGAGGCGAAGAAAGCTTTGAATCTGATATAAGAAAATGCTCGTTAAGACAGATGGAGGAATACGTAGGCGGAGAACGAACAATTTTCTACCTACGTCTGGGTATTGCATAGCAGGAGTACAAATGAGCTGTACAGCGTCACACTAGTTGCTCCATCAGAAATGAGCTGTACAACATGATACAAGCTGCTCCCTCATCGGTTATTGAGGACATAGACACCCCCCCCCTCCCTCTCTGTCTCGTGTGTGTGTGTATGAAGAATGGCTAGGAAGTAGCGGTGTAGTGAAACGGCGAGAGCAATGCGAGGCAGGAATGGGGGCGACAGATAAAACGCGGATTGAAAGTAAAGACGGGAGGGGGGGGGGGGTTAGTGGGGTCCTGCGAGGTGTGGGCGAGTATCTAACATCAGCAGCAGGGATAGTTATGCGGGGGAAAGTGGGGGAGGGGGCTGTAAGCACAGGAGTGAAGGGACTTTCCTAAACTGTCTGATAAGCCCATTTCTTTAGATGCATCGTTTCCATAAAGTGTCTGATAAACCCATTTCTGTATAATTGTATACAGTCCAGTGTAAATGTCTTCTTCACCCAACCCCTGTTAGATTGTTTCCATAAATTGTCTGATAAGCCAAGCCCATTTCTTTGTCAGTTTATACAGTCGAGTGTAAATGTCTTCTTCACCCAACCACTGTTTCCATAAACTGTCGATTGCTACTCGTAACGCAATCCCCTGTCCTTAAGCTGACCACTACACCCCTTTCATAGGACATGGGTTTGCTTCCAAACACCTCTCACCAGGCTATGTTCTTCCCCTTACCTTTGAGAAACCGACAGCTGGCAAAGCAGCTTCCAAATGTCATCCTACAATTAGTGTGAAAGGAAGCGTAGGAATACAGTGCTGTCCTGAAATCTGCGAGCAAAAAGCAGCCCCCTAGGATCCTCTTCCTACCGATTCCTCATGCTACCCCCCGTTGACCTGTTCTCCTCCAAACCATGTATAGAACACGTGCAACGATGGTTCATACGTTTTCAATCCACCTCCCGTCTCCCCGGCTTTCAGTTGTTAGCAAATTCATCTTGTGCTAAATTGTGTGTAAGAGCAAGTTCGAATTCGTGTTAACCCTTTAAAATGAAGGGGTAAATATGCGTTTGAAACCGTTAGGATTGGGAGGACTTTTTGTGTTTTGCATGTTGAGAGCGCGAGAGAGTGTGCATGGCCAATTTCACAATATACAGATTGACCTGGTGGTTATCGTCTTGCTAAAATGGTGGCTACAACTGAAACCTGATTCTTGTCCCATAAATCATGTGGTGTTTGAGAACTACGTGTCCCATGTTCTGCAGCCCTTGTTTTCACAATAAAGCAACCAAAAACATGAAAATCGAGTGCGTTTGTTGGTGCACGTACATTGCTTAATTTCTATTGGTTGAATGAGGTGAACTACTGCTCATGTTCTGTCTATATAAGCAAAGTACCCTGTAGAATTGGTGGTCGGGGATGGGGGGGACGGCACACACAACGCATCTTCATTTCGGTTTTAGCCTTTTTAACTTGGCATGAAAATCGCGTTCGTTTGACGGTGCACGTGCATGTGGATAGCTGAATTTCTATTGGTTGAGCGAGGCGAACTGCCGTTCATCTTAGGTCCATATAAGCAAAGTACCCTGCAGGGTCGGCGATGGGGGACGGCACACACAACGAATGTTCATTTCAGTTTTTCGCATATTCGTTTCAGTGGGGGATTTTTTTTTCGGGGGAGGGGTCCTGAAACACGTACATTAATGGAGAATAGCAATGCGTCACTTAGCATGAAATACGCGTTTGTTTAATAGTGCATGTGGATAGCTGAATTTCTATTGGTTGAGCGAGGTGAACTGCTGTTCATCTTGTCTATATAAGCAAACTACCCTATAGGGTTGGCGGTCGAGGATGGCCGACGGCACACAGAACGTATCGTTTTTTTTTCGCCTTCACTTTTTTTTTTTGGTCTGAAACGCGTACATTAATGGAACAATGCAAACTATCACAGAACAGATTCCACCCATAAACATGGCCATGACCCACTTCAGTTTTCAGCGATCAAAATCACAAAAACGAATAAACCCTTCAACAAAGAAAACGACCATAGTTCAGGCTGTAGACCTTGCTCTGCGCGCAGGACTGCTCATTCTGCCGACTATCACAGTCCTGGACAACGCATGCAATCTTCACCCACACATGATGCACAAAGGGAATACCATTCACCCTTTGTACAGCAGGATACTGCTTAAAAAGAACCTGTCATTTTAGAGCTTGCTTGTAAGAACAGAACTCTGCGCTCGACTTTCCCTCTTTCGTATATGAATGAGAGGGGGGGGGGGGGACATCTAATTCATTGAACAGCTTGCGGTCAACGTTTTCTGCATAAGAAGTCAGTGTACTGCATGCAATCAGATTCCAATGGTGGAGAGAGCCGCTGTCATAAATCTCAGGTTAGATTTCAGGCTGGTCCACATAGAAATGCATGTCATTTTTAAAATGTTATCGATTTTTTTTTTTTACTTTTGCCAAGATATATCATCTATCATCATATATCATCTCTACGCTATCATGGAACAGGGGAAAGAAGCAAAATTTCAGTGTTCATCCCAACCTAAAATAGCCAGGAGAGTTGGTGGACGGTCAAAACACCATCTTTTTTCCATTTTTAAATCCGACATGCCCATGTTCCAGAAAGTACTCCTCAGCGAGAACTATTTCCATTCATCCTTTATCTCTAATATAGGACAGTGAGGCTCACCAGTCTTCAAACTGTAATCAGACAAAGCTATAGTCTTCAAACTGTAATCAGACAAAGCTCTCGCACTAAGGTGCGGCGGAACAGCTCACTCGGTAAAGCGCCAGACTCGTGATCCTGGGAGTGGCGTGTTTAAATCTCGGCCAGGCCGTTTCGCTGCAAGGGGATTTTTCCTTCGGAGTTAACACTGGTTCTGAATCCATTTCCTAAAAAGTCCTCCGAATGAGACTGTAAACCGAGGTTCCACGAGTGACTACACGCGTCAGATCTTGTGCACATGTAAAATCGCATCAATTTTCGGAAGAGGAGACCAATTTGGCTGTTGGTATGGATGACACACATTGCATGCTGCTCCGTAGAAATGGTCGGCGGCGGGAATGAGCGAAAGTCGGGGTGACTGACGGTTCAACTGAATGGCGCGGGAAACGGAAACACTGCAGCAGGCAGTTTTCATTCGGCTCGACCTGTTGCCAGCCCCTGATGTCACAGTGAGCGTCTATTGTAAAGCGCCTACAGCTGGGTCTCTAAGCGAGGATTGGCGCTCTTTGATTACGATAGTCCAAACCGATGTGAAGCTCAAGACCTGTTATACATACGTTTTAGAGAAATCCGAAGGCCCAGTTGCTGCAAGGCAACAAATAAACCGACCGAACTGATTCGCTTATGGAGTTTGGGACTAATATCAAGTTGTGCATTCTTTCATTGAAAATAAAACATGTTTTCACTGACAACATAAAACGATAACGAGTGTATTAAGATCTTCAGTTTGAAACTGGCCATTTTGTATGGGGTGGAAACAGAATTAAGGCGCAGAGAGATTATTCTCAAAACACAAAAGAGCCTCTTGGTTCTCTTTGATAGAGCACCTACTTCATACTTGGTCTGTTGATCAGCTATAAAAGATGGCAAAGTGTAACCGATGAGAAAGTCTACAGATTGTGTCCAACATTTATCTTGTTCTTGCAGGTGCAGAATACAGGCAGAGTACCTTTCTCAGTTACTCCTACCTCGTTACGGTGCTAAAGTAACAAACAGAAGTGAATTCATGACTATCAAGTTGTTTTTCTGAATATTTCTGGCAATTGCTGACGTTAAAAATCACGGCCTGTAACAGTTCAGTTAATTTCATACCAAAAGCTGCAAGCATGAGACTGCTTTCAGAACTTGTGCTTGTGGTTTCACACCACTCAGCAAATCACGATCATCTGCTAAAACGTACATGCGTCGTTGGACACCCCCCCCCCCCCCCCCCCCAAACCTATTCATTGCCAGTGGCCGATTTAACTATGGTATCCTAAGAAAAAAAAAGGAAAAAATGATAATCAAAATAGATTAATAATCTGAAAGATGGATTCCTATAAACAAAAATGATTAATAATCTGAAAGGAGGATTCTTCCAACACTGACCTACCATTAGGACAAAACCCCCAACTGGCACATAAACAATCATACAACTAATAAATATTAAACATTTCACAACTATTAAACAGTAAAAACCATTTCTATTGCTTTTTTATCATTTAGATGCATATTTGGTAAAATATGCAATTCATTCAATACATCAATTCCTAACAATAATCTGCTTTACATATGTAGATCAAGTCGAATTCACGAAGTCCAGAAACCTATGTAAATTTACTCTTCCACGTGACTTTTCATGCTTCCGAGTTGTTGCTCTGGGGAGAAGCCCATGTCACTTCTCAAAAGCATGAGGGAACCATTGACATCAGTGAAGGGTGTCCTTTTTAATCCGTCTCCCCCCCCCCCCCCCCCCCCCCCTTCAGACTTTTGAAATCTGCATAGTGACTTTGTCAGCTGCATTCATTTTCACCTTATTTATTGTCGTCTTTTTAATTGTCCTGCCTGAAAAACAGCACGAGGTGGAGGCTCCTTACTTCAGTGTCTGGTGTATTCATTTAATGGCTCGGGTTTCTACATAAATTTATCACTTCTTGCTTTTATTGGAGCTGGATTTTTAGTAAACAGACGGCACTTAAATCTAACAGAAGTAGCATGTATGGCGAATGGAAATACATGTGCGTTGATGTGACGGTGTGCATAGTACAAGACATCGCCAACAGGATAAGTAACAAATCCGGATATGTGCATGTGAAACAAACCCCATGAAAACTGGTATGAAATGAATCGATTGCTGCGTTTAACGAACGTCTTTCAACACAACAAGGACTGTGTGGGACCTTGCTCTAAGCACGCCCATGCCAGTTCGCTTAGTGAGGATAGTCCTCGACTGCCTCACAAAGGAAGACATTACCACGGTCCCTCTCTCTCTCCATCCCTCTCCCTTTCCCTCCCTCCCTAATTGCAAACTGCCAGTGCTATTATTTGTTGCGTGACTGTCTGCATATTCTCATGGCACAGTACTGACACATTGTGACCGAACAGTAAACATTTGCACAGGCAAAACAGTCGGCCAAAAAAAAGGCCACAGTTTCCATAAATCTCTGCTGCATGCAAGTGTTCACGTGTGACCAACACGGAAATCGCTAAATACCCTGTTGCCGCGCTTGTAGAGTAATGAAGTTATAAGTATCTAGCCTGTGCTTTGCACAAATTCAAAACATACTGAAGATCATGTACATTTTCTATTTTTACTCTTCACAGTTTGGCAGTGTATAATCCCGTTTTCCCTTTTCACATGTGGAATTCTGAACACGCAAAAATTCCAACACTGATACACACACAGTCAAGCGATTTATGAAGACCGCAGAACGCCAACAATCCAAATCGCCCTCATTTGTGTCGGTCCTCCAACTTGCTCAGCATCTTTTCCACCTCACCAAGAGAGATAGATAACTGTGTATCTTACAGTAAGTGTACCTGTGCGTCAACAGTTCCACGGCGATGTACAAGGCTGTAAAGATCCCCAATGAACAGAGAATCCCCCACCCCACCTTCTCTCCAGCCGACGACAGCAACAGCATGTATAGGGCATGGTGATGGAGATACGAGGCCAACATCACCGCCTTGCCTGGAGGACTGGCCACCAGCGGCTAGCCTGTAGAGAAGAACTTCCACTGGCTGTGGTCAACGTTCGGAAGCGTTTATTTCTTGACCAATGTGAAGACGTGTTTTGTTTTTTGCCTGGAAGTGTGGTGAGCCGTGGTGAACAAACCAGCCCGTTATGAAGAATGGCCACTGGAGTAGACCACACTGCAGTCCTCTCCGTGCATTGCCGAACCATGTCCTGACAAAGGCGCCTGTTCTGTCCTGTCAATGACAGGGCTAGATAAAATGTGATCAGGATCACTCGAGATCCTCTGTTTAAGAGATTTGTAGGAGGCTCAGCACAAACTCTGCAGTTAACAGGAAGATGCAGTCGTCAAAAGCCCCAAGGTAAGCGGTTAAGCGGCGAGCCTCCAAAGTGTGTAGATGTATAGGCCCTTAAAGTGGACTGCCAACAGGTTATGTGCCTGCACGCCTTTGAACACTGACATGTTTGTTGCTGTATCTCCTCGACTGATTGATGTTTAAATGTCCTTTGATTGCAAAGGGAACGTGGTGGTATCCTCTCGAATATATGTCTGCCAAGTCTTGAACTCAACAGGAATGTCACTGTAAGCGTGAACACCCACACGAGAGCTGAAGTCCTGAACGGTGACAAACATGTGCTTCAAAGTCCTGACGTCCAAAACCACACGAGGCAATATCTCCTACATTCCCACAACACAACTCCGCTCCATGTGAGTTCGCAGCTGCTGTCTCGTGGCGATGGTGCGAGAGGGGGAGTGGGCCGGGGCAAAATCTGCAGAACACAAATGTTGTCCACGTTGCTGGTGGTGTGGTGACGATGTAGGCAGGACGGGAGTGCTGCAAACCTGCCTGCAGCCAATCTTCCAGGCCTCGTGACTGTCGCAACATGCGCGAAAATGTCCTTTCTCACCAAGATCAAAATAACCCCTCGTGATCGATGGCAACGTCACCAGCAGTCTCCCCTCTCTTGTGAAAAGGATGGTTTTGGTGGGGGGGAGGTCAGTACAACCCCACAACTGACCTCCCAGGTCGGCGCTGTGAAGGGGGTGAGGGAGGAGGGGGCAGTAACGGCCAGGAAGACGATCATCTTGTTCTCCGTCCTCGAAGTGGTTAGCGTCAAGAAGAGGTTTCCGCTGTGCGAGGTCCTCGCCATGACAGTCCTGGGGCTGCAGGGACAGAGTGGACAGTGGGCAGGGAGAGACTGACAGGGCTCAGTGGCAGTTCTCCAGGAGGATGACCTCCATGTCCTCCCGGCCCTCGTTGTGGATCTCCAGCAGGAAGGCCGTCTCGTGGGAGTAACGGCGGATGATGTCATCGTCCATGCGCACCAGCATCCTGCCCACACACATCAACAGCATCACGGCATGGAATCTATGGGCTGGATGTGGATTGGTTTGTGTGTCTGCGTGCTTGCCCAATCATCACGGCACTGAATTTCTGGTTGTTGGTGGATCTGTCTGTGTGCTTGTCCAATCATCATGGAATGGAATTTCTGGGCTGTTGATTGGATGTGTTGGTGTGTCTGTGTGTTTGTCAAATAAGGATAATTCAGCAGTTTATCCGACATTTACAGTAAAGACCCAAAGCGCTGTACATTTACATACATTGCCGAAAACGGCAATGCCAGCTTAATTGACGTACAAACAAAACCAGCTGGCAATAATCCCCCCATGTACGTCAATATAAACTCTTCACCTAGCTCGCTCGCTTTCTCTCTCTCTCTCTCTCTTTCTCACACACACACACACACACACACACACACACACACACACAGGTCCACACTTAAACTCCATCCTCATCAACACGCCTACACACGTTGATGCTATTTTCATGTTCATACGTTCGCGTTCTGACATTTCTACATTCCCCATCCCCACCCCCCGCGCCTCTCCGTCTCCCCCCCTTCCTCCGACTCCTGTGTGTGTGTGTGTGTGTGTGTGTGTGTTGTGTGTGTGCCAGAATGTGCGTGCGTGAGAGTGGTGTGTGTGTGTGTGTGTGTGTGTGTGTGTGTGTGTGTGTGTGCACGCGTGCGTATTGCCAAGTTGCCTCATCTCAAAGTAGGCTTTTATGCCAATCAACTCCGCGGGTCATCCAGAAAGTAATCATCATCATGAGAAACCAGATGGCCACTCGAGGAAAGCGCAGACTTCCCCAGAGTCCAACGGATCCCGGATCCGCCCCTTTTGATCCGAATTTGTACAGAATTTCAATGGATTCTATTTCTTTTCTTTTTCTAATTTCTTTTCAAATTCCGTATTCTCCTTCATTTTCATTAAACTTGTTTGTATGGATTTGTTATCATCTTGCTACAGTCTACCTCTCCACCAAAGTTTCCTTGACAACGATCCTGGGGTGGGTTTTTGTTTGTTTTGTTTGTTTTTTTTTTTTTTTGGGGGGCGGGTCATTTTGTAGCCGTAGAAACAGACAGACGCAGGTTCACAACTCTGTGTCATGCAAGCAGTGCAGAGATTGGTGGACAGTGTGTACGGCTGTAGGGAGGATGACATAGCTGCCTGTGAATGGCCTAATCAGGGTGCCAGCAGGTGGATCCCTGGGTGTGCTTTGTTCACATGTCCCCAGGCTGTCGCCCTCAACACAGACACCGCCAACCCCGGCTCACACACAGCCACCCCTTTCATTGGGAACACAAACGCCAGCTCCCATCACTCCCAAGAAAACCACCCGACCCCAAAAGGTTTCTAGTCTTCGATGCGCGCGCACACACACACACACACACACACACACACACACAGAGGCTGAACGACAGGTAACACGCACACAGAACATGCGTACAATTATTAGGCTCGTGACATCAGCATGTTCTCTCTCTGTCTCTCTCCCTCTCTCTCACATTCTTGCAAATACACGCCCACACGCACTAAACATTTCTCTCACCATGTTCCTCTCCGCTTCTTCCCCTTAGCGCCCCCCCCCCCCCCTCTCTCTCTCATCTAGCTCTCTCCCTCTCTCTCCTCTCTCTCTCTCTCTCTCTATATATATATATATATATATATATATATATATACATACGTACATACATACATATATAATGAAAGCAATTTGTATGCACCGAGGTCAGATGTCACGGTCTGATTGGAATCTTAAAGTGCCTCCGACTTGAACCATTAGCAGTCATAGGCACACCCGGGTGCCCGTCAGTCGACGACGTGTGCAGCCGAAAGGGTAGACGTTCAGGGACATTTTCTTCATTTTTTTTCTCTCTCTCTTTATTCATTATTTCCCTATTTTCAGTCTTTCTTTCGTGTCTGCCAAATGTATGGGTTTAATGTGCTGTCTCCAAGCGTCAACAGATGCAGGCCATCGCTGTCGGTGGAGTGACGACAAGTTGTGGTAATCACAATCATAATGTCTGTTATTTCTCTGCATACCCCCCCCCCCCCCCCCCCCATTTGCTGGATCACGGAGCGCCTCGTGTGTATGGCTGCAGTATATATTCACATCATGCATCGTTTCACATGGAGTAATGGGGGGTAGCCAAGTGTAAAAAATCAGGTTAGTTTTAAAAAGAGGAAGGGTGGGCTCACAAAAATGACAAACATAGCCTTCTCTCTTAAGTGTTACAGTGTCAATCTCTCTCTCTCTCTCTCTCCCTCTTTTCTCTTTCACACACACACCATCACACGAAGAGGGTCATGTTGCTCTATACCCGACATTCCACACAAACAGGTCTTGCAGACACCGCGACCGATACATAACAACGTTGTTGCTGCTGTTTTTTTTTCTTTTCATTTCAGTGATCATGATGGCATTGCGGTGTGGCTTTCGGGAACGTTTGGCGTTGTCAATGTCCTCTCCATGTATTGCGATGCATGCTGGGTATATGGCGTTTCCGTCACCTAGGCTAACGAACGCTGACCTGCAACTAGCGTGCGTGTCTAATATGGAGGGGTGTGGTAGTCGCCATCACTTGAAACGACGGATAAGAAAGAAAAAAGATTCTATAATATTGGAGGGCTCTGGTATGAGCGGCAAACCATGTCACGGGAGTTTAACAGCAAGCAGATCACGATGGTTTAATACATGTGACAGGAACAACTTACCCGTTCTTGGATCGTTTGAAGAAATTGGTGACGTTCTGCAGCTGTTTGTTGAACTTGTGACTGATCTGAAGACAAGCCCAACGAGAAAAACCTTGTTCTTAAAGAGTCTTGCATCATCGCTATGTGTCTGTGGGTAAAAATATTTAACACGTGTGCGCGAGAAATCACTCGCACACACACACACACACACACACACACCACACACACACACAAATGCGCGCCGCGCACACACATACACACACAAACACGCACAGACTCGCAGTTGCGGTGCATGTTCACTCACACGCGCGCACACACACACACACGCGCACACACACACACACATATTAGGGAGGGGTCATTCTGCATTTCAAATTATCAGTGAAGACATACGAGAGAACCATAAACTGTGTGGGAGGGGGGGGGGATGTAAAATGAAAACCACCACCAAACAGTATTGAGCAGGCATAACAAACAACTGAAATATTAACATCTCTCTCTCTCTCTCTCTCTCTCTCTCTCTCTCTCTCTCTCTCTCTCTCTCCACACACACACACACACACACACACACACATACAGAAACACGTTGGACGTGCGCTCAAACAGACTGCCACACACACACACACACACCACACACACACACCACACACACACACAGGTGGTGTTGTACATGCATGCGCAAGCTGATCATTACACACAAACACACACGCACTCTCTCTCTCTCTCTCTCTCTCACACACACACACACACACACACACACACACACACACAAACAGACTGTTGGTGACGATCAACTCACAGCTTTCAACAGTTCCTCCACAGTAGGAAGCTCTAAGTGAATGGCATGATAGGCTTTGTCGTGACTCTCTCTGACATACAGCAAGGCTGCAGACACATACACAGCACCGCATGCATGATGCACACAAGACCAAACCCACAGGCCTAGCTACATTGTTGCTGAGGAGGAAAAAGGGAAAAATCATAGGCAAGCAACATGCTTCGTCATCATACCAATGGATATTATTTTACGTGAAAAAAAATCCCTTCAGAAAATGCTCGGATGCGATGGAGGAAGAAAATAAAATGCATGCCCCTTGCGCGCGACACACACACACACACACACACACACACACACACAACCACCTTTTTTCCCGTAAGGGAAAATGCACTACTGACGGAACAGAAGCTTTCTAAATTATTTGTTGACCTTGCCGTCCATGTATTCTCTTTTGTGATGAGAATAAAGATACGGATACTCTCCCTTGTCTAAAGGGCTAAACTGTTAAATTAACAATAAAATCTTTCTTTCTAAATAATATAAGGTGAAATGGTCTAGTTGTGCGGCAGCTGTATTCAAAGCTATCTAGTAATTCCTTGACCTGACGTGTCTCACAGCGATCATCATGTTACAAAAAGCACAAATTCTAGTAATCTTTCCGTTTGTGAAAAAAAAGCAGGTGCAAAAAAATCATACGGTTCAAAGAGACCGAAACAAAGTCTATGCAATTCTTAGAAATCTTCTGTTCCTCGTAAAAATAATACGTTTCAGAGAGACCGAAACAAACTGTATGCAGTTCTTTGAAATCTTCTGTTCCTCATCCCCAACACCAACCCCCTATCCCCACCCTTGGGTCCTGGGGCGGGGAGGGGGGGGGGTGCAATCTGTCCCGAGATCAGATCCTGGTTAGGCACGCCAGGTGACCGACCCTATCTTTGGACACGCACTTTACTCCATTCTGTGTTCATGTCGGCCTTGTCCACATGATCAGCAGCTTGTTGTGCATGCCGTGCATTGCGGGGTGGTTCAAGACAGCTCACTTCCCTGCCCCCGCTCCCCTCCCCCCTCCTCTACATGTCATTCTCCCTACGCCCTTCACCCTTCCCCATCTGTCTGTCTGTCTGTCTCTGTCTCTCTCATGTTATAATCGTTCGGTTTCGATCATGCTCCCTACACTGAGAATGGACGGAGTGCCTAACACAGTAAATATTCGTTTTTCTCCCTACCTCTGTCATATTGTTACAATTGTTCGGTTTTGATCACATGTGAATGCGCGGAGTGCCTAGCACAGTAAATTCTCTCTCTCTCTCTCTCTCTCTCTCTCCTCTCTCCTCTCTCTCTCTCTCTCTCTTTCCTGGTGTGTGTGTGTGTGTGTGTGTGTGTGTGTGTGTGTGTGATATTGTTATAATTGTTCGTATTCGATCACATGTGAATGCGCGGAGCGCCTAGCACAGTAAATACTCGTTCTCGTTCTCTCTCTCTCTCTCTCTCTCTCTCTCTCTCTCTCTCTCTCTCTCTCTCTCTCTGTCATCTTTTACTCCAAGTTCTGTCTCTGAACTATCTTCTCTTCCCCACGTCTGTGTTCCTTCGTTTCCACTCTGCCGCCGACAGCCATCCACGGGTGGGGGTCAGGGGAGGGGAGCTGTTGGTCTGAGCTTTCTGAGAGGCGTTCTTGTGGTGCTCTACAGGAGACCTATTTGTCTATCCTTCACTGGCCTATGTGGCGCTGGGTTACACAGGTTTATTTGCACCTTGATCCTGTGCTTTTGTATATTTGACACTGTTCAACATAACATGACATTCTAATAAGATAACGGACTGATTTTCCGCATTGCTGGTTAAAAAAAAAAAAAATCTCGCTAAAAACGGAGTACGCGAGTGAGACGCGATTGACTAAATACGCTGTATGTCGACAATGTCGCTGTAATCGCGTTGACTTGACTCTAAATGTAGAATTACAGCAACCTTACAATCCTGGAACTGTTGGTATAAAATGTAGACTAAATGCACATGCAAACACAATGCTGTTCATCATTGTACATGCAAAAGCAGGAGAGACATTCTGACATAATCACACACACACTACACACACACACACACACACACAAACATGCAATGCTGACTTCACAAGATAATCACAGCAGAAAAAGCAAGAAGACGTCTATTTCAGAAATGCTGGCATGCACGTGCAAAAAATCTACAATATTGGCACATGCTTAAAGGTACTCGCAAAACCCAACGTGCGCACGCACGCACGCACGCGCTCGCACACACACACACACACACACACACACACACACACACACACACACACACACACACTGTGGCGTACACGCGCTCAAAATAGCATACGTTCAGACACACTTTAAAACGTTGCTTTAGAACAGCACACAAATGACAAAACGCCACGCAAGACAATTGCAAAGATGCCACACTTCCTGTCCTTGGAATCAACAGGTCTCACAAGTGCCCTCCCCTTGACCTCTCGCTCCCATCACACACACACACACACATTATACTTACGGGTCAGAAACTTGTTACAAGAAGCGCATGAAGACAGGCGCGGCACTTTGGCCATGGTGCTGTCTTCTGACACGTCCTCTGATTGGATGGGGCTTTGCTGACTGCAACACAAAGGCGTTTCCATGCATTGGGGGAGGGGCTAATGCCGCCCTAACCAGTGGAAGCTGTTCAGTTTCTACAAGACTTTGAGACCGTGAGGGTGGGGGTGGGATGGACAAGTGCTTATACCCATCACTCGCCCTCGTTCCCTTTCCTCCCCTCTACCTCCCGTTCCAATCCCGTCTGTGAAAAGGAAAACAAATGTCAAAACAAACCGAAGAAAACTAGGCCAGAATTCAGATAGCCCAGTGAATATACTTCCACACACTCCACCCCCCCCCCCCCCCCCCCCCCCACACACACACACACGTCATTCTGATTCTGCACCTGGGAGAGGGAGGGAGGCGGGAGAGGGGGGGGGGGGGCAAAGCTACAGTATTTCCTGATTTGTATACACTTAGTCTCCCAAAAGACGTACCGGCCTTTTCCGTTTTATTCCCCGGAAATACGTAATAATGAGACAGATATAGTGAGTGGCGTTAGTGGATAAGACCATAAAGTAACCTTTTGAGTCACAGACAGGCAAATGAATCATTGTTGCGAAGGTTGTGACAATAGAGAAGGTGTGTGTGTACGCGAGCGCGCGCCATAGACAAACAGAGAGAAAAAGATTTCATGAACTTACACTGTTTTTGTAACGAAAACAAGCAGCTATTCAAAAACATACAGTAGCAAAAACATTTGAATCTATCCTTAGTACTTTTTTTCATTTTAGTGTATGTCTCCAACGATCCCGGCCTATGCGTCATTTGAGGTCAAGGTGAGGAGGTACGGAGATGAACCCCCGCCTGCTGTGACCTTTCTTTCTTCCCCTCCCGTGGTGGGGGATTTGCTCTGTCTGTCCGTAACTCCGAATGTACTACCAGTGGGCTTGGCATGCAAAGGAGGTCCTCATAATGACCACATTGTCTCCGATAGTGAGACAGAGTCATGGTGTGTGTGCGTGTGTGTGTGCGTGTGCGTGTGTGTGTGTGAGTGAGTGAGTGAGCACGCGCACGTGTGTGTGTGTGCGGTGTGTATTCAGCCCCGCGTATACTCGTGTACGTTTCACAAATTATTATTTTCATTTTTTTTTTTTTTTTTTTTTTTTTTTTGGGGGGGGGGGGGTGTAACCTAGCATCCTGGAATCTTTTTTCAATGTGGTTATCCATTCTGTCTGTCTCTGTCTCTAACATCACGGATTCACATTCTGCAACATTATGTAGTATCCCAGATCATAACAAGACCAAGCATACTCCAGACGTGACAACGCAGCTACGCTGAAATGCAGGCAGTACAGTTCTCTTCGAGAGCCCTCCTCTTTTTCTTTCCCTACTCCTTTTTTTTAAACTTTAATTTACAGACGTGTCTGTTATTGGAATTTTCCTGCCTATCTCTTTGTCTTTTATGAACTCTTACGGCTTTCGCCTCCTCTCTTTCGGCAATGAGAGCCAAAAGAGAAAAAATACATTTAAAAAAAATCATGACGTTTTGTGGCTTATTTTCCCATCAACTTTTTTTTCTTCGAGGTCCTGAGGCAAGAAAGAACACGCTGCACGGTTGTACCATCCCCGTTATCCGGCACGTTGACCATATCGGTGATTCAGCTTGCGATAACAACGGGACCAAAATCCTCATCAAACAGGGGGATCGGTACCGTTGAGTTCCACGGGGATTTCATGCTGAGCTCTGCAGGAGGCAGGGATCTCAGACCCGGGGACGTGAGGAATCGGGGGGGGGGGGGGGGGAGATGGTGGGGGGGGGGGGATTTGACCGCGAGGATCTTTGATGTAAGTCCGAAGATCCATCGGTGTTTTCGACAGGCTAACGAGTCTTTTGTCTTAACCTGTCTTGATCGTGTGAGGGTTATGCTACACCGTGTGGGCAGGGATGGTCCGTTAAACTGTCTGTAGTCGGAAGACGATGTGCTGTTTGCTCCGCTTGTCACCAACACTGAGCTTCAAAGACAACTGTTGGCCATTCAGCATTCTGCTGTACCAGTTGGATCTTCTTCCCACGCCCACCCACACATGAAACAGTTTCAATTTGGAAAGGGGGTAGGGGTGGGGGTTGGGGGGGGCGGCTAACGAGAGCACACACTGAATCGGAAACAAACCCGACTGGGAGGAGAGAGAGAGAGATTTTTTTTATCGCAGAGACCAAGGAATGGTACGACCTACATTTCATCTACTTTGGGCAAGAGCTTTGTGAGGCGCTTTTCCAGAATGAACATTGAAAAAAAATACGTGGTTTCAAAGATGTTAGATAACCAGGGCTGAGTGGAAAAAAGCATATACAATTTGCTTCTCTCATTACCCTGGGAAAATAAATTTTCGTTCTCTCTCTCTCTCTCTCTCTCTCTCTCTCTCTCACACACACACACACACACACACACACACACACACACACAACACACACACACACACACACACACACACACACACACAAACAGAAGCGATTCTGCTGATGAAGAGGAAAGTAAAAGAAATGGTGAAAGTGACAGACAGTGGACAATGTGATGAAAGGCCAACACCGAGACACAATGACAACCCTCACCTAGAACTGTCCTCCGTCTTCACGGCCGACTGCGCTTCCTGCAATACAACACAGATGTCGTCTTCATCATCATCATCTTCATCATCATCATCTTCATCATCATCACTGTTTCCAAACATTCAACAACACAATCGTTATCGAAACAAAACAAAATCGTTCTCACTGATGGACCACAGAGGTCTGAATGATTTTGCACATGCTATCATCGAACCCGAAAAGGGTAAGGGCAAACAGAACATATGTCTGAACAAGTCCAAAATGTACGAAAGAGAAATGCCAAATTCGATGAAGTACATATATTCTAAAATTTAAGACACGTGTGAACATGTCCAAATATGATTTGTGAACACTACAGTGTACACAGAATACACATAGAGATAGACAGACGAAGAGGCAGATTATCTGTAGCAAACAGACAGAGGGACGTAGAGAAACAGAGCATCATCATTTAGTCTGGTAAGAGTGTCCGTCACAGCACTGGGGATGGACGGGACGGGGTGGGATGACTCTCGATGATAACATTCATGAACTAGAAAAATCCAGGTGGTCCTTCTTTGCGACTACTTCTACTTTATTGCGCAAAATCCAAAAATGTGATTATGTACATAATACATATTTTACTGTACAAAAATAATCCAATTTATTCTATAATTTAGCTCATGGTCTGTCGGTGGCACATGTTTCTGTTTTCATAACGTGGTCAAATAATCAGACAAGTAATTCAGGAAAAATCAAATAAACTAACAAGCGACAAAACAAAAGCGATGACCAATTTACGTTGTTCTCATTCCCAATTCTGTATTTTCTTAAAGTTACTCTAAACATACTGATGACAGTTATCTGAATGACCAGACCGGAACTTGCCTGAAAGATCCAAACCGATCTAGACCAAGACTCGAATATCAAAAATTCACCGACCATTTAAGACGCAAGTCATTCTGATTCTCATTTTCTGAAACTCGTTTTCATCTGGCCAGGAAATAGTTGTGGCTGACAACCGGCTCTTTTTGCTGAGCTAGCTGTGTGATGCCCTGTGTATTGAGAACAACAAGACAGACAACATAAACCGATTGCACAGTCTCTGGATATGCATAAAATGGGAAAAAAGTGAGAGAAAAACACATGTTCAGAGGCTGTGGCATTTTCTCACCACAGTAAAATTATCAAAGCTTTTTGTTCTTTTCTTTTCTTTTTGTTTTTTTTCCATACACAGGTTCCGTTTCTTCATTTCTTGACCGATATAGCAACAAATATAATTGCGTCTTGTGATCAAAATTGTTACACAACGGCCTGCAATGAAAATTGAACGCTTTCCACGTACCAAAGCGATAGACTTTTGCCGGTCCCCGAACACGCTGACAAATCAACCAATTCCTACTTTAACTGCAATGCACTCTGTTGAGATTCTAGGTTCTGCACCTTGCCCTTTCCCTATTTTGAGATTTTTCTTGTTTTTGTTTTTGTTTCTAAAGTACTAAAGTAGTATCCAGACGGATTTTATTCAAAGTTGCATCATTTTTTCACTCTGGCTCGCGATTCCTTTCATTTCATCATCTCCTGGATGCAAAGAGAGGATCAAAGAGTAAAGGTTGTCACGTGACCAGCTTACCGTGCGCGTGCAGTCTCCGGTGACATAGGCCGGGCTGAAGTAGACGGGGTGGTGGAGAGGTCGGCCATGCTGTAGAACTCGGAGCGCTCACAGGGCGGGTGGAACACCTCTTCTGACCGTTTCCGCCCTGCTGGCAACCACACGGCACACACATAGGTTCATCACTCATATCATCAGGAGAACATGAACAAATAGGACACATTGCATGGCACACACAATCACACACACACAGAGCTGTTCCTCACACACATCAACAGGAGAACATGGACAAATAGGACACACTGCATGGCACACACAATCACACGGCACACACACACAGGTTCCTCACACACATAATCAGGAGAACATGGACAAATAGGACACACTGCATGGCACACACAATCACACGGCACACACACACAGGTTCCTCACAAACATCAACAGGACGTCATGGACAAATAGGACACACTGCATGGCACACACAATCACACGGCACACACACAGGTTCCTCACACATCAACAGGAGGACACGGTGCACGGACACTTCAGGACACACTACATGGCACAATCTATGTACTACAGATCAGGACTCGGTTTACAACACAGATCAGGATACAGTTCGTAGTACAGACCAAAGCACAATCCGAAAAGACAATTCATGACAAATTGGGACACGTTCGTAGCACTAACCGAACACAGGTTTGGACACTGATCATAAAAATCATGACACTGTTCAGAACACAGATCAGGACACAGTTCATGAGGCACTTCAAGACACAGTTCATATGACAGATCAGACACAGTTCCATGACACACATGTAGACATAGAGCCCTGATATGGCCCTTTGCGGTCGGCTGGCTATAAGCAACATTATCTTATCTTATCTTATGTAGACATAGCTCATGACACACATCATGTTACAGTTGACAACACGGATCATGACATGTTTACCACACAACACTTAACACGGCCCAGACAAGGGCTGCAGCTAGCGGGTGCAAAACGCTGTCAAGATCTGATTAAAAGTCCCTCATTAGAATGTTACCATATTCCTGTTCATGCTCTGCCTTCTGAAGATCTTTGATCATGAAACACTACATCATATCCTTGATTGTAATGTTCATAAAACGACAGAATATTTAAACCAGTTTTATATTTCTCTGCTATCTGACGGTTTTTCAAACGTCGTCTATAACATCACAGTTTGCAAAGGTTTTAGTATCAGTTATTGATCATTTGCGATACTGCTACAATTCACAAAGGACCTTTTTCAAAAAACTTATTTCTATGTTGAAGAGACATCAGTTTTGTGGTAACATGAGAATTAGGATCGGGAAGTGTACGCAACATCCAGAGTTGACACTAGCTGCCCATTCTGCAGTGTTCACCAGCCAATATGGCTGCCATGTTTCATGATTTGTTTACCTATTTTCACGTTTCTTTTAATTTGGGAGTGAAAACGTGAACGATGGAAAGCGCACTCAACACGGCCTGGTCTTCTCCGCCTTCAGGATGTCAACTGATGTGTAAGCATTGATATTTGTGTTGTTTGCTCGTTTTACTTTATTATTATATACACATTGTCTTTACGTAAGTTGCCGATTTTGTTTGGTTGGTTGTTCCTTTTTTTTCCCCCCAAGATGGATTTGTTTTTCCTACAGATTGACAGTCCTGAGCAGGCGCTGTATTGTGGGATGTGCCACCACCTAAAAATCTAAAGTACAGTATAACTTACATGCTTTCATTTCAATACACCTCAAACATTGGACAGTTTGGAGATCACATCCTCAACAAAACATAAGCCATTAGACAATAGGAACATTTCATTCACCTCCTCTCTCGGCTCTGTCTACCTTTCATGCACGCACGCGCGGGCAAACGTACACACACACACACACACACACACACACACACACACACACACACACACACACACACACAGAGAAAGCCAGAGAGGAGAGAGACACACAGGGAGTTGTCGACATACGAGAACAGCCGGACGGTTGCTCTGGTTGCTTGGAGATTTTAGCATTCCTCCTCCTCTCCTCATCCCTTGTCTTCCTCTCCGCCCCCTGCCACGTCATCAATCAATCCATCAATCATCCATCACCCAGTCAGAAATCGGTCAATCGATCAGTTAGCCCGTCGTCATTCAGTCAGACACTGGTCGTCAATCAACAATCGGCCACTAACTGAGAGAGGGTTAAAAAAAAAACAACGTTTCACAGACACCAAGGCACCGTCACGGCTAAATCAATGAACCACCAAACAATGAGACGTCAACTACCAGTAAAGTAGTTCATCATCACTGATTAATTAGTCTGCATGGGAAAACCATGAATCAATGAACCACCAAACAATATGACGTCAACTACCAGTCAAGTAGTTGATCGTCAATGATTAATTAGTCTGCATGGGGAAAACCATGACTCTAAAACACACTCGCATATGAAAGAGAGACGGGTGGGAGAGAGAGGGAGATTGTGTGTGTGTGTGTGTGTGTGTGTGTGTGTGTGTTGTGTGTGTGTGTGTGTGTGTGTGTGCGCGCGTCTGCCTGTCTGTGAGTCAGTCTGTGTGCCCACCTTGTCACAGAAGACTTTGATCTGGCAGTATCCGCGGTGACTGGGCAACAGCTCTTTGTTGGAGTCGAACAGCTCGTAGGTGTCACACTGGATGTGGAGGGGGATGCCCTGAACACACAGACACCCAACACTGACTGCCGGCATGACCCCCCACTTCCCCCACACACTTGACACAAGCAAGTGTACAGTAACACCTGTCTATAAAAGACCCCAGAAAAATGGCTGAGCATTGGGGCTTTCGTGACCAGGAATCCCAATGTAGGGCTTGTCTGGTACAGACAGACAGGAACAAATTTCACAAAACAGCCTTTAGCCTTTACCGGATGACGTTTTTGACTACACAGACCCGTTTGTGCGGGTCGCCCAAGACCCACACATTTTGCAGAGGCTTTTCCTATTGCTTATCCCTATTCAGGTCGCGTGGGTCTTGTAAGTCCCACACCCGATAAAGGGCGGTTCAGCAGCTTATTCCTCACCTGAGTGCGCGGGTCATGTGCGACCCATTAAAATGCGTAGGTCCTGGGGGAACCGCGACTAATTACATTGATAATTGATTGTGCCCATACATGAAATTTCTATGACCAACGGCTGTTAAGATTGTTGACAAACTCCTAAGATTTGGTGCGTATAGCTCTATCCGTTCATAAGATAAAAAATATATTATGTTTTTTATCGAGTCACTGGATCATGGAAGACCCAGGAAGCATGGTAAAGGTTGATTCATGGAAGGAATTCTACTGGAGGAAAATCCAGCTTTGACAGAGCAAATTTTTCAGGAGGAAAGTGTTTTAAGGGAGGGTGTTTTCATAGGTTTGAGAAATGTAGGCTAAAATGAGTACACAAGTTCAAAAAGCATCTAATGGTCTTACTAAATACATAAAGCATTTTTCGTAGTTGCCTATCAAGCGGGTTTTAAAAAGGGAGCCTCTAAACTCCAAGATCGCCCAAACCAACCAATCAAACGAATGAGGAACAGACGATAAGTCGTATCAAAGAAAAAAGACAGTATATCAAAAACAAACTGTGACAAACTTCAGAAAACTTGGTTAATGAAGAGCGAGGATGGGGTGGGGAGGGCGAAAGGCAGCAATCGTCAACAAACACAAAATGGAAGCAAAGTCAAAAAGATAAGATAATGTTGCTTATAGCCCAGCCGACCGCAAAGGGCCACATCAGGGCTGTAAGCAAAGTCAAAAAGAAATCGAGTGAATTAAGTTTCTTCAAGTCTAAAGTAGTAAACAATGACAGCTATAATCCAACCCTAACATAAAAGTAGATGCGAGAAAGGAAACATGGAGTGAGGCAAAACACAGAACATCCAAACAGAGACGGATGTTGCACCCCCCCTGTCCACAGAACCACACCCACATTCTCTATCCGCCAAGCGGGGGAAAGTTTACAGTTTTTTTTTATCGATCACGTTCCCTAAAATATGCATTAACATATAAATATATATATATATATATATATATATATATAATATATATAATATATATATATAATATATATATATATATATGCGTGAATACATGACACAGAGATGAACACAAAGGACATGGCAAAGCCACCCAGTTTCTGAATTAGGCTCTTTGAATAGTTAATTATTCAAGTAATTTTCGATGTAAAGTAGGATAAATGTTGTTTATGAAGTTTGGCAATCAGAAGGAAACTTTTTCCCCATTATGTCCTACCCTTCCATCACTTACTCCTCCCTTTCTGGTGCACTAAAATATTGGTAGGCAGGAAATGTTCGCAGCATTTTCACTCTTGGTGCTACCAAAGCCCAACCCGCGCAGCCCACTGTTCTTCCATGACAGTAGCCCCCCCGTTTCAGTTTCGGTTGATCCGGAAGCGTCACAGCGTACGGTCAAACCAATAACGTGCGGGACTCCACACCTGCTTAGTCTTGAGACCATAGTGCACACGGTCTACAAATAGATGAATAAATAAATAAATGCATAAATAAATAATAAATGTCCTGGAAGGAGGGTCCCATGGATGAGATTTGCCAGATGCCTAATCTACGTACTAACCCAATGCTAAAACCCTATGCATCAACCCAACGCTAAAACCCTATGCATCAACCCAATGCTAAAACCCTATGCATCAACCCAACGCTAAAACCCTATGCATCAACCCAATGCTAAAACCCTATATATCAACCCAATGCTATAACCTTATGCATCAACCCAATACTAAAACCCTATATATCAACCCAATGCTATAACCCTATGCATCAACCCAGTGCTAAAACCCTATATATCAACCCAATGCTAAAACCCTATGCATCAACCCAACGCTAAAACCCTATCCATCAACCCAACGCTAAAACCCTATGCATCAACCCAACGCTAAAACCCTATCCATCAACCCAACGCTAAAACCCTATGCATCAACCCAACGCTAAAACTCTATGCATCAACCCAACGCTAAAACCCTATGCATCAACCCAACGCTAAAACCCTATGCATCAACCCAACGCTAAAACCCTATGCATCAACCCAATGCTATAACTCTATGCATCAACCCAACGCTAAAACCCTATGCATCAACCCAATGCTATAACCCTATGCATCAACCCAACGCTAAAACCCTAATGCATCAACCCAACGCTAAAACCCAATGCATCAACCCAATGCTAAAACCCTATGCATCAACCCAATGCTAAAACCCTATGCATCAACCCAATGCTATAACTCTATGCATCAACCCAACGCTAAAACCCTATGCATCAACCCAACGCTAAAACCCTATGCATCAACCCAATGCTATAACTCTATGCATCAACCCAACGCTAAAACCCTATGCATCAACCCAACGCTAAAACCCTATGCATCAATCCAATGCTATAACTCTATGCATCAACCCAACGCTAAAACCCTATGCATCAACCCAATGCTAAAACCCTATGCATCAACCCAATGCTAAAACCCTATGCATCAACCCAATGCTATAACTCTATGCATCAACCCAACGCTAAAACCCTATGCATCAACCCAACGCTAAAACCCTATGCATCAACCCAATGCTATAACTCTATGCATCAACCCAACGCTAAAACCCTATGCATCAACCCAACGCTAAAACCCTATGCATCAACCCAATGCTAAAACCCTATGCATCAACCCAATGCTATAACTCTATGCATCAACCCAATGCTAAAACCCTATGCATCAACCCAATGCTAAAACCCTATGCATCAACCCAATGCTATAACTCTATGCATCAACCCAACGCTAAAACCCTATGCATCAACCCAACGCTAAAACCCTATGCATCAACCCAATGCTATAACTCTATGCATCAACCCAACGCTAAAACCCTATGCATCAACCCAACGCTAAAACCCTATGCATCAACCCAATGCTAAAACCCTATGCATCAACCCAATGCTATAACTCTATGCATCAACCCAATGCTAAAACCCTATGCATCAACCCAATGCTAAAACCCTATGCATCAACCCAATGCTATAACTCTATGCATCAACCCAACGCTAAAACCCTATGCATCAACCCAACGCTAAAACCTTATGCATCAACCCAATGCTATAACTCTATGCATCAACCCAACGCTAAAACCCTATGCATCAACCCAATGCTATAACTCTATGCATCAACCCAACGCTAAAACCCTATGCATCAACCCAACGCTAAAACCCTGTGCATCAACCCAACGCCTAGTCAGCCTTCGAGCTCCCTAGCTCACATGTGCAAACTTACATATATGCAGTCTGGAAAAAAAAAAAAAAAACGTGAGTAAGATTCTACGTAAATGCTGACCGTGTCAGAAATAGGACCACACGGAGTGAAAGCAGAGAAGAGCTCAACGAAGGAAAGAACCCATTTCAGCGCCCCTTACCTTTACACCTTTCTGTTGCTGAAGTCATGCTCAGACAGTGGACGGCAATGTTCACCTGCAATCAACACAGAGGCGTGTGTATACAACCAGTGAAGTGATCGTATCAGTGTAGAAAGGTGTCAACTCATCACAACGTTCACTTAGATTCAACAGTGAGGTGTGTGTACACAGCAGGTATGTTGATCGTATCAGTGGAGAAAGGTGTCGACCCATCACAATGTTTGCATGCCCTAACAACGCAAAGTGATGATGCTTCTTTCCTTCACATCACACGTGCCCCCTCCCCTCCCTCTGTGTGTGTGTGTGTGTGTGTGTGTGTGTGTGGTGTGTGTGTGTGTGTGTGTGTGTGTGTGTGTTGTGTGTGTGTGTGTGTGTGTGCGTGTGCGTGTGTGTGTGTTTCAAGCCTATCTCGGTTGTCAAAAAGGTTGACACGACAGTCTTTTCTCTCTTCATGTTTTCTTTTCGTGTGTGTGCTTTTCTTGTTTGGTTTTACTCTCTCGTACATTTTGTCCCCTCTCTTCATATGTCTAAATGAACGTGTAAAAAATAGCGTGTCTAACATCACGCCCTTGGACGTTTTTTTAAATGCTCCAAAGGTGTTGCAAAGTACTGCGTCTGAAGTCCCTGTTGACCCTCCGTGTACACATGAACGTGCTTGTCTTATATAGGTAAGTCAGTCTCATTACCAGTCACCTGATAAAGCGGTTTCTTCTCATAGTAAAGTGACGATGACGACATAGTCAAAACAATGAACAGAGAGAAATCTTTTAACGTTTATGTAATGAATCAGCCAAACATGAACAAATGAATCACTAGACAATACACGACGTGTTTCGGCCCCTAAGTTCTTTTTCAGGCAAGATACACAACACTCAGGGCAACGAAAATGAAGAACGAGCAATCGCTTATCTTGTTGAATTCGGCGCAAGATGGGCGTTGAATGAAAACGAGGCCGTCAGGAAGGAGACGATGCGAGTTTGTCAAGATCAGCGAGTGCTCGTTCTTCATTTTCGTTGTCCTGAGTGTTGCGGATCTTGCCCGAGGAAGATCCGAGAGGTCGAAACTCGTCGTGTTTTGTCTTGTGATTCGTTGTTCATGTTTGGCAGATTTATCACATGAACTGTTTAAGATTTGTTTAGATTTCCGCCCGCAGTCGCCTCCCTTTGCAACAGAGAGAAGTGGAGGCAGAAATGCTTGTTGTGTCAGTGACTGACCCTGACGGGACCTTCCCGGGTTCCACTTCACGCTGACCGCGTTGAAGGCCAGCTCGCTGATACTGTTGGGGCCCACACCTTGACTGTTCTTTGTGTCTGCACACCACACACACACACACACACACACACACACACACACACACCAAAACGCGCACGCACACGACCCCCCACATCCATTTTCAAAAATCAGTGGAATAATTCTGTGTACTGTCTTCTGTCACACAAAATATTCTCTACGCCACAACTTTTTTACCGTGGGCAAATAAGTAATGCAAATAGTAATTTCATCGTCACACAATAACACCGCTATCACCACATCGCCACAACAGTAGGAGCAACAGATAACAAAAATAGAACAGCGATGCCAACAATTGATCTAAATGAAAAAAAAAGGGGAACTGATCACTATTGTTAAACCAGTTATTTTCCAGCTCAGTCAGATGTATAAGCAGGATTCCGTCTCTTTAGAAACTGCACCAATGTGTGTGGTGTGTGTGTGGTGTGGTGTGGGTGTGTGTGTGTGTGTGTGTGTGCGTACGTGCGCGTGCGTGCGTGCGTGCGTGCGTGCGTGCGTGCGTGCGTGTAGCGTGCGTGCGTGCGGCGGGGCGTGCGTGTGTGTGTGTGTGTGATTGAGAGAGAGAGAGAGAGTGTTGTGTGTGTGAGAGAGAAGAGAGAAAAGAGAGAGAGAGAGAGAGAAAGAGAGAGAGAAGAGGGGAGAGAGAGAGAGAGAAAAGAGAGAGAGAATGTGTTCCGAAAAAACCACATCATAAGTTTCACAACAAACATCAGTAGCAGTAGCCCCAAAACCAGCAATCTAGTGGCACGTGTAGCCTATCTCAGCTTGGAAGATTTGTAATCCGTTTCCGATATTGTACATGGGTCAAATAGACTGTGTGTGATTACATAACTTCAAGGACAACTCATCGTTCTTTAAACTTTCGTGAACAGAGAAAAGCATGGAACGCGACAGCGGTCAAGCCACAGACAAGCCAGGGGATGGGTCAAGCCCTCAGAGTGTGACAGGACGCAGCGGAAGAACTGACCTATGTCCATATCCGCTGTTTTAGCTGTGCTGCCGGCTGTGCCAGAACTGCCACGCCTTGCTCTCCTCCTCCTGGCACTTCTCCTCCCGAAACACCAGCATGATCACCGACTGCCACACACACCATACACACCACAAAACGCACACACCACACACACACACACACACACACACACACACACACGCATGCACGCGCACGCACACACATACCACGCACGCACGCGCGCGCGCGCACACACACACAAAACACACACACACGCACGCACGCACGCACCCCACGCACACACACACAACACACCACAACCGGCACGAAACGTTAACCGTCGAGCTTTTAACAAAACAACAACAAAACTTTTAATGCGGAAAAACAAAGAAATATATTCCACATTACATTTTTCTTTATATCTGGCAACAATGTTTGCCTCCCCGCCACCCCCCCCCCCCCCCCCCCCCCCCCCCCCCCCCAAGAAAAATGAATAAATAAAAATTCGATATCTTCATTGTTTTACAATACTTTTCTTGGGTGCTACTGTCAGCTTCTGGTTAAAGGCCACTTCACTTAACTCGGGCACATTGTGGATTTGTTGTACAATGCTGAAACTCTTGTACACTCACACAAGCAAAACACAATGGTAGAAAAACGATCGTTCAGAGGAAACAAACAAACAAACAAAAAAGCAGAATCAAAACGTTCATAAGTGGCAACGTGAAGGCTTTTGTCTGAATGGAGGATCGGTGTTCTTTTGAGCTTTTGTTCACATTCATCGCTTCAGTTGATCCTTGTCTGTTTTGTCTGTATGGAGGATCAATGTTCTCTGACCATTTGTTTAAATTCATCGTTTTCAGTTGATCCTTCAGTCTATGTTCCTTAATAATTGACGTTCGTGGTGTCCTGCTTGTTTTCTTGTCCCTCGTCTGCCCGCCGTCAGTGCGCCTGCGCGTCCAATTCTGCGCCGAGGCGTGCAGCGAGGCGAAACTAAACGTGAACAAAAGGTGGGTCTATGTCTGGGCTAACACCGCCCACGTGACTTGGTCTGCCAGAAACCGGGTACCGGGTGGAGGGACGGGTGGGGAAAAGGGGGGTTAGGGGCGGGTGGAAAAGATAGAGAAGGCGTGGGGGAGGGAGAGGAGGGGCGCGTTCTTCACGTTTCGCGCATCCACGGGCTACGTCTGATGACGTTGATCTGGAAAACCCAGTAAGCGTGACCGGACTGTCTGGGTAGACGTTCGGGGCCGGTGTCGTATATAATACTGTCGCTCATAAAATCGTGTCGCAGCGACAGTATTTCCCGGAAATACTGCATTTTAAAGGACAGCTACAAATTCTATGGGGCATTTTTTCGTGAAAAGTTGTCGCGCGACATTTTTTTCCAGCAATTTTTGTCGCTGCAACAATATTTCACGTGAAATGCTATCGCTGCGATAAAAATTCCACGCGACAGTATTTTATACACACCGGCCCCCCCTGAGGATCTACCCTGGGACGGTTTTAGTCTTCGTCTGTCTGTCGTCTCTCTCCCCTCTCTCTCTCTCCTTCCTCTCTCTCTCTCTCTCTCTCTCTATATATATATATAAATAATGTGTGTGTGTGTGTGGTTGTGTGTGTGGTGTGTGTGTGTGTGCGCGTGCGCGTGTAGTTCAGAAGATGAACAACTATAAGAGAGAGTTCTCTTTCCGCCAGTCTGATTCTGCACTGGTTCTTTTAAAGGAAGAATTTCCCTTTTCTGCACTTGTACATTTATGCGTGTACTCATCCCCTCCCCATCCCTTTCCTCCTCCCTCCCCATCCTTTCCTCACCCCTCCCCATCCCTTTCCTCCTCCCTCCCCATCCCTTTCCTCACCCCCTCCCCATCCCTTTCCTCACCCTCCCCATTCCTTTCCCACCCCTCCCCATCCTTTCCCTCCCCCCTCCCCATCCCTTTCCTCCCCCCTCCCCATCCTTTTCCTCACCCCTCCCCATCCCTTTCCCCCACCCCTCCCCCTCCCTTCCTCACCCCTCCCCATCCCTTTCCTCACCCCTCCCCATCCCTTTTTCCCCACCCCTCCCCCTCCCTTTTCCTCAACCCCCCCCCCTCCCTTTCCCCCCCCTCCCCCTCCCTTTCCTTCCCCCCTCCCCCTCCCTTTCCTCGCCCCTCCCCCTCCCTTTCCTCGCCCCTCCCCCTCCTTTCCTCGCCCCTCCCCTCCCTTTCCTCGCCCCTCCCCCTCCCTTTCCTCGCCCCTCCCCCTCCCTTTCCCGCCCCTCCCCCCCCTTTCCTCGCCCCGCCCCCTCCCTTCCTCCTCCCCCTCCCCCTCCCTTTCCTCACCCCCCTCCCCCTCCCTTTCCTCCCCCCTCCCCCTCCCTTTCCTCACCCCCCTCCCCCTCCCTTTCCTCACCCCCCTCCCCCTCCCTTTCCTCGCCCCTCCCCCTCCTTTCCTCGCCCTCCCCCCTCCCTTTCCCCGCCCCTCCCCATCCCTTCCTCACCCCTCCCCCTCCCTTTTTCCCCACCCCTCCCCCTCCTTTTCCTCACCCCCCTCCCCCTCCCTTTCCTCGCCCCTCCCCCTCCCTTTCCCCCGCCCTCCCCCTTCCTTCCTCGCCCCTCCCCCTCCCTTTTCCCCTCGCCCCTCCCCCTCCTTTTCCTCGCCCCTCCCCCTCCCTTTCCTCGCCCTCCCCCTCCCTTTCCTCGCCCCTCCCCCTCCCTTTCCTCGCCCCCCCCCTCCTTTTCCTCGCCCCTCCCCCTCCTTTTCCTCGCCCCTCCCCCTCCCTTTCCTCGCCCCTCCCCCTCCCTTCCTCGCCCCTCCCCCCTCCCCCCTTTCCCACCCCTCCCCCTCCCTTTCCTCCCCCCCTCCCCCTCCCTTTCCTCGCCCCTCCCCCTCCCTTTCCTCCCCCCCTCCCCCTCCCTTTCCTCCCCCCTCCCCCTCTCCCTTTCCTCACCCCCCCCCCCCCTCCCTTCCTCACCCCTCCCCCTCCTTTTCCTCGCCCCTCCCCCCCCTTTCCTCGCCCCTCCCCATCCCTTTCCTCACCCCCCCCCTCCCTTTCCTCACCCCTCCCCCTCCTTTCCTCACCCCCCTCCCCCTCCCTTTCCTCACCCCTCCCCCTCCCTTTCCTCAACCCCCTCCCTTTCCTCACCCCTCCCCATCCCTTTCCCACCCCCTCCCTTTCCTCACCCTCCCCCTCCCTTTCCTCACCCCCCCCTTCCTCACCCCTCCCCCTCCCTTTCCTCGCCCCTCCCCCTCCCTTTCCTCGCCCCTCCCCCCCTCCCTTTCCTCGCCCCTCCCCCTCCCTTTCCTCGCCCCTCCCCCTCCTTTTCCTCGCCCCTCCCCCTCCCTTTCCTTCCCCCTCCCTTTCCTCGCCCCTCCCCCTCCCACCCCTCCCCATTCCTTTCCTCACCCCTCCCCCTCCCTTTCCTCACCCCTCCCCATCCTTTCCTCACCCCTCCCCATCCCTTTCCTCACCCCTCCCCATCCCTTTCCTCACACCCCCCCCCATCCCTTTTCCTCACCCCTCCCCACCCTTCCTCACCCCTCCCCCCCCTTTTCCCCCCCCCTCCCCCTCCCTTCCTCACCCCTCCCCCTCCCTTTCCTCGCCCCTCCCCCTCCCTTTCCTCGCCCCTCCCCCTCCCTTTCCTCGCCCCTCCCCCTCCCCTTTTCCTCACCCCTCCCTTTTCCCCACCCCTCCCCCTCCCTTTCCTCACCCCTCCCTTTCCTCACCCCTCCCCCTCCCTTTCCTCACCCCTCCCCCTCCCTTTCCTTCACCCTCCCCCCCCCCCTTTCCTCGCCCCTCCCCCTCCTTTTCCTCACCCCTCCCCCTCCTTTTCCTCACCCCTCCCCATTTTCCTTTCCTCACCCCTCCCCATTCCTTTCCTCCGCCCCTCCCTTTCCTCGCCCCTCCCCCTCCTTTTCCTCGCCCCTCCCCCCCCCCTTTTCCTCGCCCCTCCCCTCCCTTTCCTCGCCCCTCCCCCTCCCTTTCCTCACCCCTCCCCATTCCTTTCCTCACCCCTCCCCATTCCTTTCCTCACCCCTCCCCATTCCTTTCCCACCCCTCCCCCTTCCTTTCCCTCACCCCCCCCATCCCTTTCCTCACCCCCCCCCCATCCCTTTTCCTCACCCCTCCCCATTCCTTTCCCACCCCTCCCCATTCCTTTCCTCCCCCCCTCCCCATCCTTTTCCTCCCCCTCCCCATCCCTTTCCTCACCCCTCCCCATCCCTTTCCTCACCCCTCCCCCTCCTTTCCTCACCCCTCCCCATTCCTTTCCTCACCCCTCCCCATTCCTTTTCCCCACCCCTCCCCCCCCCCCTTTCCTCACCCCTCCCTTTCCTCACCCCTCCCCCTCCCTTTCCTCACCCCTCCCCATTCCTTTCCTCACCCCTCCCCATTCCTTTCCTCACCCCTCCCCCTCCTTTCCCCACCCTCCCCCTCCTTTTCCTCACCCCCTCCCCCTCCCTTTCCTCACCCCTCCCCCTCCCTTTCCTCACCCCTGCCCCATCCCTTTTCCTCACCCCTCCCCATCCCTTTCCTCACCCCTCCCCATCCCTTTCCTCACGCCCTCCCCCCCCCTTTCCTCACCCCTCCCCCTCCCTTTCCTCACCCCCCCCCCCCTTTCCCTCACCCCCCTTTCCTCACCCCTCCCCCTCCCTTTCCTCACCCCTCCCCCTCCCTTTCCTCACCCCTCCCCCTCCCTTCTCACCCCTCCCCCTCCCTTTCCTCACCCCTCCCCATCCCTTTCCTCACCCCTTTCCCCCTCCCTTCCTCACCCCTCCCCCTCCCTTTCCTCACCCCTCCCCTCCCTTTCCTCACCCCTCCCCATCCCTTTCCTCACCCCTCCCCATCCCTTTCCTCACCCCTCCCCATTCCTTTCCTCACCCCTCCCCCTCCCTTTCCCTCACCCCCCCATCCTTTCCTCACCCCTCCCCATCCTTTCCTCACCCCTCCTCATCCTTCCTATCTCAAACCTTCTGCTACCATTCTTGTTTCCTACTTGAAATTTCAGTAATAGTCACTTGCACATATTTAAAAGAGAGAGGGGGGGGGGGGAGAGAGAGACAGAGAGAGAGAAGAGAGAGAGAGAGAGAGAGAGAGAGAGAGGAAAGTGTGTGTGTGTGTGTGTGTGTGTGTGTGTCTGTGTGTCTGTGTGAATGCGCGCGTGTGTGTGCGCGTGTCTGTCGTTTATTAGATAGACGACGGACGGATATCCATCCTTTCCATCCACCAATACATACATAAATAGCATGTAGGTAGATAGGTCAGGTATATGCATATGTTGTTTGTGTGTGTGTGTGGGGTGGTGTGTGTGTTTTGTGTGTGTGGGGTGGGTGAGGGAGAGAGAGAGAGAGAGAGAGAGAGAGAAGAGGGGGGGGAAGAAAGTTAAATCCGGTCTCAGTTCCATTCCCCTCATTAACGATCATTCAGACCTTCCCTCCCCCTAAATACCCCATGACCATCGCTTCCTTCATATTCCCCTCCACACAGTACGTAATCCTTCATCCATACAGATTCCAGAAAAAAAACTAAAAAGTCACTAAAGGAACCACTGCTACAGTCCAGAAGTCACCACATCGTGATAGACGGACAAAAAAACCCGCCCGGGGTGCAGTTTGATGTAGGGGTCCCTTTCAAAACTACCGACCATTAGTTTTGAACTTCTGTACATGAAACTCGAGTGTGTGTGTGTGTTTTGTGTGTGTGTGTGTGGTGAGGGGGTACCCGTGTCCTCCACACACTCCCTTCAATCAAATTTTTGATCGGGGTTTAGTGTTCCCTATACAATGCAGTACCATCCTCTCGGCAAACAGGCTGTACACACTCACAAGAAACGGTGTTCAAAAGATACGAATCTATTCAGTCGAGCAATAACACCTTGGCACACATGCATTAAAACGGCATTATAGGGAAAAAGCTAAAGAAAAAAAAAATCAAGTTGATAGAAAATACGGGTCCGGTTCTATGTGTCCCCAGGGCCGTTGTGTCATAGGGCCGTTGTGTCACCGGCACACTGTATGGTCGCTGTGTCCAGGGCCGTTGTGTCATAGGGCCGTTGTGTCACAGGGCCTTTGTGTCATAGGTCCGTTGTGTCACAGGGCCGTTGTGCATAGGGTCGTTGTGTCACATTGCCGTTCTGTCACAGCGCTCAAAGGGTACGGCTCCCTAACCCTATCCTAACCCTATCCCTAACCCTAACCCTATCCCTAACCCTATCCCTAACCTAACCCTAACCCTATCCCTAACCCTAACCCTAACCCTAACCACTTAGTTACAAAACTGGTTATACTTAAAACCGGCCCTGTGACACAACGGCCTATGACACAACGGCCCTGTGACACAACGGCCCTATGACACAACGGCCCTGTGACACAACGGCCCTATGGACACAAAGGCCCTGTGACACATAGAGCGGACTGGAAAAAAATACAGCTAACAAAATGTGAAACATAATGCAAGAAACCAGTGTAATTTTTTTTTCTGGTACGTTAGGATCATTATGCTCTCACTGCTCGAAACGAAACAAAAGAAAAAAAGAAATGTATCATAAGGCCTATCCAGTTCGTAAGTTTTTGCTCATGAAAAATAGAAGTGGGGGGGGGGGGGGGGGGGGGTCTGGTCGGTTGGATGATTGTGTGTGAATGCGAACATCTATTGCAATGACACTCTCTCTCTCCTCTCTCTCTCGCCCCCACCCCCAAATTTGTGTAAATGTGAATACAACTCGGAACCTCAAGTGTCCCCGAGATGTATGCGTGTGTGTGAGGGCGTGCGTACGTGTTCGCGTGTGACCCGCCCACTGGCTGACGGCATATAGCAAAAGCTAAAACGCAAAAGCGAAATAAACTAAAGTGTATCTCTCTTCCCATCTCCATACAGTCGTCCACTCAGGGAGGTAACTCGGCAGTGTACGCAGACGTAAGATCCCATGTTTTAAGTCGCTGCCCTAACTTCAACCCCCAGACGTTTTCCATTAAGTGGGCACGCTTGGATGACTGCAATATGGAAAGAAGTGATTAGTGTACTTTGAAGGCGACCTTGGAAGACTCGCCAGTACTTAGAGGCCTGGCTGCTACTTTCAAATGCCGCCACTCTCCAGACAGAGTTATGCGGCATTCCTTTCGTCCGACAAGTTGATAGAGCGAGCACCAGACGGCCGAAGACAGTAAACTTCAATGGCCAGTCGGACATGAGGAAAGACTTCATTAAGTATTATGGTGACACCCCTTTTCCACTTAACAGTCACATGTAAAACAGAAAAATAACGAACAAAAAACTGTGTAACAAAACCTCTCTTCTGTAACAGACTGGTAATGTGAGATTTTTTTTTTTAGTCTGATCTGTAGATTAACCTCCCCTCTCACTGCTCCATCAACCTACCCCACCCGACCCCTTCCCTCCCTCACCCTGACTCAGTTGCATTGGAAGTTCCGAGGACACAAAGCGGGAACAGGCTGGACTGTTCCTTTTTAAAACAACATCCGTTTATTACGCACGCCGTTAGCACACTTCTGCGCAGCTTTTTTTTTTGTTTTTGAAATGTGTGTTGTGTGTGTGTGCGTGTGTGTGTGTGTGTGTGTGTGTGTGTGTGTGTGTGTGTGTGTGTGTGTGTGTGCGTGCGTGGTGCGTGCTGCTGCGTGCGTGCGTGCGTGCGTGCGTGCGTGCGTGCGTGCGTGCGTGCGTGGTGCGTGCGTGCGTGCGGCGGTGCTGCTGCGTGCGTGCGTGGTGGTGTGTGATGTGTGTGTGTGTGTGTGTGTGTTGTCGTGTGTTCGTTCTTCTGTTAACGTTGTTCACTGAGTGATTAGACGTGAATGATGAGAGAGTGACTGAAAATGAATGATTGAGTGAATAAGCCATAGTTATATAAGTGTGTATGTGTGCTTTGTATGTGAGTGTATACGTGTATGTAGTATGTATGTGTATATGTATCTAAAGAAAAAAAAGGAATCTTAATACAACTAATGGTAAATGACAGAAGAATAGATCTAACATATAGCAATAAACATATCCTTCACTATCTAAACTTTAGAGTGAAGGAGTAAAATGCAGGCCATCATCATATAACGCACTATGACCTAACACAACAATCTAAAGAAAAACCCCAATCGGACTATGAAATAAGTGTTCAGCAATTTCGATCAGCAGAAAGTGGTCCGAAAGTATATCTTGCAAGTTTTGTTCAGGAAAATTAGTAGATTTTAATGATGTTGGTAAGAAAGTAGTTAACTTGCTACAACTAAAAAAATATGGCTCAATGTTATTTTTACCACAAATACAATTAGCATTTTTTTAAACTAAACTTTGTTTTTAAAGCATTTAGCTTTAATCGAATTATAAGGGAAATATACTGTCTGGAATAGTAAACTGGATGATCAGACATTTTTCTTAGAACAAGGTCTATTGGTGTGTGTGTGTGTTGTGTGTGTGTGTGTGTGTGTGTGTGTGTTGTGTGTGTGTGTGTGAGTGAGTGAGAGAGAGAGAGAGATGAGAGAGAGAGAGAAGATGAGAGATAGAGAAGAGAGAGAAGTGTGTGTGTGTGTGTGTTTTGGGGGCAGTGTTTGTTTTTCTTCTGGTCAATATTTACACTTTTCAGATTCTCGTGGTAGCATGACCGCCTTTCCACGGGTGGTATGAACAGCCGGCTCATTATTTTTTGTCGTGCATTTCTTCCCCGCCTATAACGCATACCTCGCTGTAACGGCCATTACAATTTAGCGCCCTGACATAAATCACTGTGAGCAGAACACGTGGAGCTAACAGAGGACAGAAAAAGGTGCAAAACGTTGGAATCCTGCAGTGAAAGATCGTGCACGGCTGTTTGCTGCGTCAGTCAGCCACCACGCTTCTCAAACACTTTGGGACAGTGTGAAGCCCTGGCAAGAGGAAGGGGTTATTATTCGCAGTAACAGGAGCATTATCTGCATAGTTCCGCTGCTTTGCAGAGCTATTTACAGCCGCTCCACCTCTTGCGGCAACACTGAGAAAACGAAAATTTACGCTACGAACCATCTGAGAAATCTTATTCATGTACTTTGCAGCATTCAACTCCGGCTTCCAGCGATTCCATTCAACATTCAGTTTGAGCAATTCTTGCTCATTAACATATTCTGTATTATGTTTTTTTTTTCGTTGTTGTTGTTGTTGTTTTATAACTTTTCATTCAAGGTCTTTTTTTTCTTCTCAAAAACTGATACATTTACCGTGCAAAATTCTATCTAGCACCTGTAAATATGTGTAATCTAGTAGATACTGTATTATAACTCGACAGCATCCTTTTTCATTCGCTGATGGATATCAGCTTTCATTTAAGCGATTTTTTTTTTTGGCTACGGTTGTGCATTCCACAAACAGTATACAATCAAACCGCTTAACAACAAAAATAATAATAAAACTGTTTATTTCTATAGCGCATATTCCATAAAAATGCTCGACAGCGCTTTACATTTCAAAAAAGAGCAAACGGTGCGGTGCTCCTTGGAACCTCACAAACTACACAACTTGTATCGGTTACACCGTTCCTTCCTAACTTTCAAGTCGGCACACCACGAAGAAAATGGCTAAATTGTCGCTTGCACACATTTGCTCGTGGGCGAATGAGCTGCACACTTTTGTTACTATGGTATTGTGCATGCGTGCGTGTTTGCATACGTGAGCACACGCGCGCGCGCGCGCGCGCGCGTGTGTGTGTGTGTGTGTGTGTGTGTGTGTGTGTGTGTGTGTGGTGTGTGTGTGGTGTGTGTGTGTGTGTGTGTGTGTGCGCGCGCGCGCGCGCGCGCGCGCAATATTGGTTTGTTATGATGGGCACTATAGACTTTGTCCCTATTAAAATAATCATTATTATTGCTATCATCATAATCTTCAGAACATTGGCTGCGACAGGTCTCTGAATTTCCAGACACTTAAAACACACACACACACACACACACACACACACACACACACACACAATACACGCGAGTCATTTCTCAGTGATAATGGCCCGCTGAAAATGTATACATGACGAGACCTACGTTACAAATAAACTATTCTGGACTGAAACCTGACTTCTTGTAAATGGTGGCGACGGTAAAGAAAAGCGTCACCCGTCACCCACGCACACAGCTTTCTCCTTTATTCTCTCACAGTTTGGAGAGCCAACACTATTACACCTTAATGGTGCACCGCGCGATTTGAGTACAAGCCACGGCTTAAACCCACTCCCGTTCCACACCCAGTAATAAAGGCGTGGATCAAAGACTGCACGAGGTAGGGGCAGAGAAAAGCGCAGCCCACATACACACACGTCTGAATGACCCTACCTGTGAATCTGTGTCCCCCCCCCCCCCCCTCCCCCGTCGCCAAATGGAGGTGGAAACGTGAAGGGGGCCACAGACAGTGAAAGAAGCTATCATATCATTATCACCAACACCCACAGTCCAACCAGACACGCCACTTGGGGGAAAGGGGTGTTGATGCACACCATGCTTTCTATGTCCACGCCCTCCTTTCTTTCCCCATCCTTTTTCTCTCTCTTTCTTTTCTTCCGGCGGCGGTCCGATTCTTTTCTCGCTTGCTATCACCCGCCAAAAGGCGAGCTGTCTCTCCGTGAACACACGGAGACGAAAAAATGTTTGGAAAAGGATACGATGACATTTGGGAAAAAAAAAAATCCACCACCTCCCTGGGGCAGCCTATTCTTATTCGGCGCCTTCCGGAATGTACGTGGGACGATTTGGCATGCACACTTTTGTGGTCATGTGTATTTTTATCGGCCCAAACAGACAGGTGAGTTTTAGAGGAGATGGGGACGGGAAAGGAGGGAGAGTTGGCAGGGACAGGGTGGGGAGCCGATGATGAACTTATCAGAGGATTGTGGAGAACGACAGGGTGAGGGACGGGTACGTGAAGAATCAGCGACTTCATTTCAGAGACTTTTCCGTCTCCTCTAAAGGGTGTGCACACGACTTTTCAGCTTAGTTGATTTACTCGGTCGCTACTGCAGGAAAAGAATTTGTGTGTTGATATTTACCACTTTTAATACAGGCATTTACAAAAAAAAATGTGTTCATTAAAACATAAGTCCCGGAGTTTTTCGGCACATTTTTAACGAACTAGTCAACTCTTTCGGTCTAAAAAGCTACACTGATCAGTTGTACACGATCTTATACCTGCATTTTCATGAAAGAGTTTACGCTTAGGGATTTGGCTACACATGCAGTTTTCATGGCTGCTACTCCACTGACAGTATATATCGCTCATACTGGCATTGCGTGACTTGGCATTTCGTATACACCTCTCTATCTCTCACTCACACTCTCTCTCACACACACACACACACACACACACACACACACAACACACACACAGAGAGTATGGCGAGCCATTGCACACACCGACACACAGATCAGAGATCAAAAGATGGACACGACGTCGCACAAGTCAGATTTGATCGCCGCCTCAAAGCCTTGGCAAAACATAAAAATGCCCAACCCTTGAACTTGCAGATCCAGTTGATAGGCATCAGTGTTTGCACAGGTCGTAGGGGACAGGTGGCGGTTTGGGCCGGGCAGGTGATTTCTAAAGGCTCAATTGATTAGGAACAGAGAGGCACGAGCAAAGCTTGGAGCGACAAAGGGGGAGTGCATTCACCAGAATAAAGGATCACCACACGGTAAAAGCCACGCAAACACGCTAGCGTTTTCCTTCACTTCTGCACAGCGATCCGACTTGACACTGCTTTGGGTTGAAAATATACGGAGCTCCATTCTCTGACGGTGCATTTTTGAACCACTCGAGGCAAACGGGGAAATCGGGGATGATCTATCTGCCACTGTATTCGGCGAAATTTATCATTCATAAACGACCATGCCATTTGTACAGCCACACACCACACACCCACAGATCATACTCTACCGTAGAAGACGAAGAGGAAATGAACGGCTACCTACTACAGAGGAAAGACTTTGATCTGGGAAGTTTTTTTTTTTTTTTTTAACATTCTGCGTGACGATCTGTTGCCGACACATGGCGTGCACACCTCTGTGTGTGTGTGTGTGTGTGTGTGTGTGTGTGTGTGTGTGTGTGTGTGTGTTAGACAATACATAAATAGATAGACATACAAACGTACATACATACATAGAGATATAAACACTTTAATGCAGGTACTATATTTGTCGGTTGGATGTCATTTTTTTTAATGCTTGCCTGTTGTGTGCGTATTTGTTTGTTTGTTTTGGTGGGGAAATGCGGGGTGCGCGGAATGTGAGTTGGTATAACGAAGACAGATGAAGAACGAAAATAAGAACCGGGGAGCGAAAATAAAAAACGGGGAGGGGGGGGGGGGGGGGGGGGGGGGGGGAGGGCGGAGTGTTACGCAGGGAGGGGTGGTGGTGGAGTACACTGGCTAAAAATACACAAAAAACCATGACGCAGTGACGTTAGACAAGGGAGGCAATACAAGTAAGAAAGAAGAGTGACGCACTGGAATATTGAGGACAGCCCCAACTCACCTTGCACATGACTCCTTTAGGCACACGCTCAGGCCGGGTGTTTTCCAACATAAGGGGGTAGTACTGACCTGTGATTGAGAGCATAGACACCTGTACCATCTCTTGACATTCACTGACTGCTGGTATGTTTGCGAAGCCGAGTCTAAGTGTTTTCGCTGGCTTATCTATTTGTTCCTCCTTTCAAGTTGCATGATGACAGATGCTTTTAACAAGTGCTACGGTGATCTCTGAATATGAACCGTGTCAATAGCCTCTACACGTTCACAAAATGATCATCAATGAATGTTCTGTTACATTTTAAGACATGGAAAAATTACGATTGTACAGAAAGGTGTTTATCATTAATAGGTGAAAGGAAACAGATGCACTCAGTTTGTCTACTGCTGTATTCATTTATTCACTCACTTGTGCGTTAATTTATAACAAAACCTGTCAGAATAGTACACGTGTTCACCATAAGGGCAGAAATAAAGACATACAACCGATTCGTTAGTTATTTCACCAGTTCATTCATTCTTTCACTCCTTCGCATGTTTATTTATTTATAACACAGCATGCAAGAAAATAACAAAAGCGTTTCTGAAATTAGGTGACATAAGAAACAGATCTACCGAACTTCTTTTAAATGTTTGTCGAATTAAAAAGAGATAAGACCGATCCATCGAACTCGTCATTCACTTACTCACTCACTCATTCCCTCCTTCGTCACTCTTTCTATTTCTTGACCAATGATAGTCTTGGGCTTACTTTTATTGAGGTAGGTTACCCGGTCCTCTTCCAGCCTCTGGGTGGTGGAGATGGGGGATTCTAGGTGGTACTGGTACCCTGTGGTGTTCACCTCCCTGCAGCACGCACGCACCACACACCACACACACACACCACACACACACACACACGGTCAAAGTAGCAAAATGAAAAGAACACCGAAACGATCATTATTTCATAGCAACGACACATCAAGCAGAGCTCGATAAAAGTTCCTTGGTTCATCAAAGAAAATGGCCTTACTTTTGTCACTTTTTATGAAGAGCCAGACATTTCTTCCTTGGCATCTATAAAAAAGCACCTATACATCAGAACTGTTTGAACAAGCAGGTATTAAGTTAGAAACGGTTGATGAGGAACAAAACCTCACATCACCAAAAACTGGGGGAACAAATAGAGCTAGTTTTGACACTAAACCTACAGACTGTGAAAAGGAAAAACAACCTAAACATTGTCAATACTACCATGAGTTCACACATCCAGAATACTCATCCAAATCACTCTAAGTATACACAGATGGTTCACCGCTTCGTAACCAGAAAGCAGATGTCGTTTTTGTAATACCAACATGGAAATCGAAAACTCTTATTATCCTTCCAAAAATGGATTGAACTTTACTGCTAAACTTATTGCAATTCTTAAGACTTTATGCTGTATAGTCAGCCCTCCTTTTCCATTTTTTCGGTTTAATTATGTGTGGATTCTTCTAAATCGGAGTTATTTGCGAAAGACAAAGTACAAATCTGATATAACAACAGAAGTCCGCCTACATGTACCTCAATTAATAATAATGAGGATGAATGTTATTCTGCGATGGATGTCCTGCAATCTTGGTTTTTCTAGTAATGAATGGGCAGACAGAGCGACAACAACATGGGGGAAGATTATTCAAGTGGTGCCACACAATTGAGAATAATCTGATGTCCATGTTATGTGTGGAAAATGTGCAGTTTATTGGAAAAGGCTTCATGGAATCGAATCAAGAAAATTCAACAAAAGCGTGGGTCTAGGTCAAACAATTTTTCCTACCAACACACTTGGTATTCGAAATAACGCACAATCTCAGTGGCACAAGAACTCACGAAATATGATACGGATGTATCACTTGCATGCAGGTTTAATCAAATGCTTTAAAAACAAAATTTGGCAGAAACATGACATGCCGCCGTGGAAAAAGTTTCTATTCCCGGCATAGTTTTTGATTCTGCTATTTTGAAATCTTTACTACCAACTTTATCAAAAAGATTCGACAGACAAAAAAATTAATGATATTTTTTGTCTTAGTGTTTAGAATTTGTTAACATCTACTTCATAGTTTAACTGGAAGATTGCTTTGACTGTGTATAATTCTTAATGCACTGTTAAGTGTTACTCTTTTTTTATTTTGTGAATCTTCATATTAGCATCAGCTCCACTATATCCCTCCATCAAATCCTCATGCACTTATACTCTCCCTCTATTTTCTTTCTTTTATTTTTCTTGTTTGTCTAAAATTATGTTATGTGAATACACGTTGAATTGAAGTGTGCGCGCGCGCGCACTCACACACACACACACACACACACACACACACACACACCACACACACACACACAGAGTAATATCTTCAAGGTATGGACGCGTGTTTAAATGAAGGAGTGGGTCTTCATTTTGTTCAAACATCCCCTTGAAAAAAAAGTCGTCAGAAGTCACAACGTAACCCTTTACAGCATTTTTCTCCAGTTCCAAAATCCAACTCAACATTGGCTTCGGGTGAAAGAGGGTGAGAGATGAAGAGTGTGGGGGCTTCTCTTTAAAAGACAGGACCACCCACGGACCACTAATTTTCAACACACGCAGCTCTTTGCCACCAGCAACAGGAGAAGGCCAGATGCTATCTAACCTGGGTAGCAGTGTACCCTGTACCCGCCTCCATCTCACTTCAATTCTCCTCAACCTTTAACCCCGAATTATTTGTTGTAAGCAAGCTCAACTGATCGGAATAACACCGCTTTTCAGATAGATTTGTAAAACATGGAGTGCGTGGACACCCGTTACAAAGACAACCGTTTGATTTTATGGGAAAATGGGCTCTGAAGGTTGCACTGCAGGTATAAAAATATTTATTCTAGAGAACAAAAACGGTCGAATACTACTTGAGATTTGAAATCTACCAATATTACATTGTGTATCTAAAACGTATGCATCTTTGCGATTCCTTTGAAGAGCTTTCTCACCGGCAATTGAGTCTGAATCGACCGATACCTGCACTCTGTAACGCTGTGTCTTTATTTATTCCGTAATATCTTTCAATCATGATACGTGATATGGTTCTACATTCGTGGAGAGGTCCTGCGATCACTCTTAGCAACACCGAAGAGCCGAGTGAGGCTTTTCACATGTCCATGTGAACTTGTTCCAAAGTATTACTAGCAAAGTACAGAGAGCACTCATTGATATGGCGCTGTGATAACTATAACGGATATCTGTCTATCTGCAATACTGCCAGGTTCACCGGCGTGTATTTCTGTGGCGAAAGGCACCTTGACAGGCAAATGTCTCTGGACTTTTTACCTCTGTTTTCTGTCTGTCGCTGGTGTTTTCCAGAGACCAGACCCTCCTCCTGTTGACCCTAGAGTATTTTATCTCATTTCCATCACAAGGTGAACCTTCCAGTACCATGATTTTGAATCAAAGATGACCTTCGGACGTTTGTGGAGTTGCTATGGGAAAAAGACAATTTTCTGAATAATACATGGTCGATGTTCATACAAAATTATAGTGGAAAAAAAAAGGGGGGGGGGAGATGGAAAAGGATAAGATACAGCAATCAAAACCTGACGTTAAACCCATGAATAGTAAAATATATCTCTACATATTCTTATTTTTCTCATCTTAAAAACTCTCTCACTTCTCTCCCCCCCCCCCTCCCCAGACAAAAAAAAAACCCTCCCCAGCCCTCCCATCCCGTGCCTTCCTACACAGACTTACAATTTCTGGATGGCTGGACTTCGTGGCAACACTTTGTCAGAACCGGAAGAGCACTGTCGCTGTAGCACAGGATTTTGGGACGACTTCCGTCGTTTCAGTGACTTCCCTTCTTTTCTCGTCACACAGTCGCCCACAGTCGTCTCCTTGAGTGCCTGTCAACACAACATCCTTTAGTCTGTGTGTGTGTGTGTGCTGAAAAACATGCAACAAGTAAAGCCACTTACACTGACAAGAAAAAGCGTGATTAAAAAATCTCCCGGCTGGCTCTAAGCTATTCGTCTGCCCAGGCGAAAAAAACCCTTTGTACATTAGGGGGTTTTGTCAGGGAGCACGCTTCACAATCCTTCAACACTGCTGTATGACATCTGCCTGTGTGTATGGGATCCTGAAGGAACAAGAAAAGATGAACAGAAGTTCAAAATACATTTTCACAGATAATACAGGAATGGCACTCCAAAACACGAGCATTGGCTCTCAACAGATTCTATTCAAAACCTGTATCAAAATTGAATGTGAATGACGAAAACAAAGAAATGACAAAGGAAAGGAGGAGTGGCCCCATACAAAGTCGGGAAAAAAGAAAAAAAAATAAATGAATAAAAAAAAAAAACTAAATAAAGAATGGAAGTAACTCCTGGAAAAGTGAGAAACAAAAAAAAGAACGAAAGATAAAAAAGACACAGCAATACCGGATAAGAAAAAAAAATGAACATAAAAAGTGGGAATGAAAACACACATTAAAAGAGGGAGAAAAGACGCGTAGAAAATAAAAAATAGAAAAGGAATATCCAGCTAAGCAAACTTGAGCTCTGGTTTCTTTTTTTTTAATTAAAACTGTGTTGATGTATGGCATTTTCTAATCTTTTTTCTGCACCGAGACACATCAGGTGCGAAGCATTGTACGTGCGGACCATTCGATGCGCCACCCCCCCACCCCCCCCCCCACCTCTCCCGAAAATCATTTCAGTTTCAAGTTCTGTCAGTGGGGTATCATAAACACGGCTCGGTCCATTTAACATGACTACGCGACTGTTTGTTGGGTTATAAATGAATAAACGAACACATGAAAGTCATACATACTTAACATTTAACAAGCCAAACCAAATTATCACAAAGCTCGATCTTGCATCAAACACACTCAAATAAAAAGAAAAGGTCCACAACAGTTATGTCTTTAAACATCACACTTTATTACAAACACACATCTCAGTTTTACAGCACACCTCGCCTTTCGTACATACGGTTTTATTGAACTCTTATTCGATTTTTTAAAGAAAATACTCTGCACATGATTCATTTTTTTCACTTTGTTGCAATGGCTTCGTTCCATTCGAATATCCGAACGATTCGAAAGTCTACCAAGTTGGGAAAGAAAGGCTAAAAAGCAAGAATTTGTCAACGTTTCCGAGGAAGTGAGCAGCGTTTAACTTTTTTCTTTTGCAAAACCTTTTTTTTTTTTTTAAAGGTAGAGGGCAGACGGATCCAGACATTCCAGTCAACCGACCATATCAATTCGAAAGACAAGCATACACTCATTCCCCCCGCCGAACCATATCAATTTGATGAAAACATACAGTCAGTTAACCGACCATATCAATTTTTATGAAAAGCATACAGTCAGTAAACCGACCAAACAATCTGATTTAAAAGCATACAGTCAGTAAACCGACCAATCAATTTGCTGAAAGCAGCTCTGATTCACAATTTTCCCCCAAATCTGGCTCCGATTTATTAGAGTTTCGTCATGTTTGTTTTCGATGAAGATCAGACATTTCAACTGGTTTATCAGATGAATCATGCAGTGAGCATAGCTGGAGCACCTGAATATCGGTTGTTAAGCAAGAAAGCGCGCGTGCGTGCGTGCGTGCGTGTTGTGCAAGTATGGGCGTTGAAGCTGATGTTGAATAGTTGTTTTTGTAAGTTGTAATACTCTTCTACTTTTCTTTTGTTTCCTGGATTTTCGTGGGGTTGTACCTCACAGCTGAGGTAAGGTACAGGCGCTCCATAGTCGTTTGGGGTTTTTTTTACGTCAAAACCACCTCCGCCCCAGCCCTTTCCTCCCTTTTTCAGATTTGTTTTGGCGTCTCAAAATAGCTGTTCATGATAATAAATACAGACTTGCTGTTTGGTAATGGTTTGCTATGCCCTCTGTGCAAAGAACCACAGGAGAATAAAGTACATTTTTGTCTTTTGTTGGCCCTGCTTACGGAATATTCAGTGAAATTTATCAGGCCTAAATATCATCGGCAACCATCTTATTAAATTAGTTTTTATGTCGTCATCGTCTGCCCAAGACGTTAAAACTTCTCTTTGATTTTAGACAAGGCATCTGATGCTGTTTCATGATCAAAATCATATGCTTGTGTTAATTATGTTCTTGTTATTTAATTGTTTCGACTGGGCAGGTCTTTTTTTAGTTTAGTTTTGCTTCGTTGGTTTTGTAATAATGTATAACACACCCCATCATTAGGGGCCAAAGCCTATAAATGAATGAACTATCCGCATCTCCTCTCCCTCCCTCATACCCCCCCCCCCCCCCCCCCCCCCCTCATCTGACCCACACTGATACAGCGGGTTCCACTGACCATAACAGCCGAACTGGGCGACAGCCCCGTGTCGTGCCCTATCCCGCTGTCAGGGGACGTGTCCCACGTTGCCCGCACCCACAAACTGCTGGTAACCGTTGCTGCCGTAACCACAGTGCTCGCCCATCGGTCGCTGCAGCTGCTGCTGCTGCTGCTGCTGATGGTGATACTGCTGCTGCTGCTGTTGTTGATGGTGGTGTGCGTACTGCAAGGCGTTCTTGTCGTTGTCCATGTCTAACAGACTTTCTTCCATTTTGCTGCCGTTGTCGGGGTTGCTGGTGTAGATGTACAGGTTGTCGTTGGAGTTGTAGTAACCGTTGCTGAGGTGTTGTTGCGACTGTTGCTGCTGTGTTGATGCTGCTGCTGAATCTGCGACAGCTGTCCCATGTCGACGGGCTGTAGAAGGTGTAGGAACTGGGGTTGAACGAGGAGCGAGTCTGTAAGACACCAAACAAAATGCAATCAGAAAAATACCTTACGAATATATATGTAAAAAAAAAGTAATTGTTCATACACCGTGAGTATATAAATTTATTTTTTCAAAATACCTCACGTTGCACACATCTAACACCTCTAACAATTCCTCCCACATACACACAAAAAGGAGAGCAAAGAAAAAATACAGACACATGCGACAGGCTAAATAAATCGGTACCTGTCAGAAACTCTATAATTTAGCAACGCTTTGATTACATCCAGTTAGTTAGTTATGTTTAAAAGGGTCAGCGGACTACTAGGAGCCAAATCAGGACCTCAGCTATCATATCTGAGTCTCTTGATACAAATACCCACACTAGTATTAACACATCGTTTAAAATTTATGAGGACAAAAGCACAATTATCTGTTCAACTCCGACGACACCTGTATACTTTATTAAAACACTATATTTTTATCAAATAAGTTTACCTCTTCAAAAAGAAAAAATAAGATCTACTGAAATCTCACGAAAAAGAACCGATAAATCACTGGTGGAAAAGAACTTCTCTCTGATACACATCAAATCAGCACATTCTGTCAAAAAAATGATTAACACTGAACAAGCTGTCACACGCAACACACCATGGGAGGTTTCCTTCTGAATATCCAACTGTGCGTTATATTAGCTGTGCCCAATATGTAACCGTGACAAACCGATTCCTCTTACTTTAAACGTACCACCGATGGGAAAGGATTCAACATTACCAACCTGCGTAATGGGAAAGACAGAAGAGAAAATTCCTTTTCCCCATCAATTCTTTCACGTCAACCTTGTTTATAATCATTGTCAATCCTGGATCCTTCGATTCTACACAACTCCACAGTTTGTCATGCTTTGAATTCCAACGTAACACTTGTCGAAAACTGACGCTCATGTCTCCTTTTCCCGTCGTCAGCAGTATCATCTCCTCACAGCATCTGAACTGAAGGAAGGACTCCGTGAAACTGAAGGCGAAGATGGTGACAGTCTTGTTCAAACACAGGGTTAGCAGACTGACGAAGGGTTTGTTTCCCGTGGATTAACGATGAGCACAGCCGAATTCTTCAGTCTCTCTGCTTATTTCGGGTTGTAGGATACAGGAGGGGTAGAGGGGGAAGAGGAGGGGGGGAGGGGGGGGGGGGGGGGGGGGGGGGGGGGGGAGAGGGCGGAATGGGCGCTGGGGGGGGGGGGGTGGAATGGGGCGGGGTGGGGCCCTTCTTTGGGGCCTGTTTGTTCCTTATTTCCTCTGTTTTTTTTCAATTTGTTTATTTTTACTTTTTTTTTTTCTTACTTGTCGCGAGTTGTGAAGGAGCGTTACTCGTGAGCTGGTTTATCGTCAGATTGAGATGCATGTGTTTTTCTTATCTGGGGTGCTCCCTTGTTTGTTTGTTTGCTTTCTTCTTTATCCTTTCTCTTCATAAGTGTGTGCCGATACAAATATTTCAAAGTTTTTTTGTTTTTGTGTTTGTTTTTTCTCAAACCTCTTTTTACTATTTTCCTTATTTCTTCTTCTTTTTTTTTTTTCCTTTTGGCGAGGGGGAGGAGGGCGATTCCATCCTCTATTCTTTTTTCAACTTTTTTTTGTCTCCTTCTCCACCAACTCACACACGCCATACAATTCTGTCGGTTTCCTTTACTGATGGACATTCTAATTCGAACTTTAGTGTTTTGGTCGATTTTTTGTTGTTTGTTGTTGTCTCTTAAGTTTACAAATATTCGCTGAGGCTAATTTATATATTTACCAAAAATTAACACAGAACTAGGCGTCTTTTGTCGTCACCTTTCTCTTCTCATCTATTTCCAGTCTCTTAGTTTACCTGTCTTAAAAACAGATGGGAGGGGGGGGGGGGGGGGGGGGGGTAGGGAGGAGAGAGAGAGACAGACAGACAGAGAGACAGACAGACAGACAGACAGACAGCAGCAGGCAGGAAACAATGTTAACACTTTTATCTTTTTTAATTCTATGTGAAATATTACCTTTTAGTCTGTTACTTGTACGTGAATTATGAAAAACAGTTCCAGAATTTCGTTTTGCCACAGAGGCATGACTGATGGCGGCAAGTCCCCCCCCCCCCCCCCCCCCCCCCCCGCCCACTCACACACACAACTGTGGAAGCGAGGGACACACACACACCACACACACACACCACACACACCACAAATTTGAACGAGGGACACACACACCGCCGCCACGCACGCACGCCACACACACACACACACACACACACCACACACACCTGTGAAGCGAGGGACACACACACACACACCACACACACACACACACACACCACACACCTGTGGAGCGAGGACACACACACACACACACACACAACACACACACACACACACACACACGCACACACACACCTGTGGAAGCGAGGGACACACACACACACACACACACACACACACACGCTCTCTCTCTCTCTCTCACTCTCTCTCACTCTCTCCCCTCCTCTCTCTCTCTCTCTCTCTCTTCCCGTACAGACAAAAAACCGCTGACCTGTATTCATCTGGAGAAGATCTCCGCCTCGGACAGCACGGTCTGTGCCTCCCCCTCCCCGCTGACCAGCCGTGCGGCCCCTCCCGATCCCCGCGCCGCCGGCCGCCATGGGCACGGAGTCGTACAGCACCTGCAGGCCGGGACCCTCGCCGTGCTGTAGGGGGCGGGGTCGGGAGTCGTAGTCCAGGAACTGCTCCTCCTGCTTGACGGCCGCCAGACCCTCCCCAAACTTCCCCCCCAGGGCCATGGCGGCCAGCTCCTCCTCGCTCAGGTACGTCAGACGTTGCTGCTCGGGTGACGACGATGACGAAGGCTGCTGTTGTTGCTGATGTTGATGGTAATGTTGAAGCTGCTGCTGCTGGTGTAGCTGGTACGGGTGGGTGTAAGAGGTGTGGGTGGCGTCAGGGTGTTGCTGCAGTTCCCCACTCCCGTCCACCAGGTGATGCTGTTGATGCTGTTGTTGCTGGTGGTGGTGGCGGTGGGGCTGATGGTGCTCCGGCAGGTGGGTCATGGCTGCCTGCGTCACTTTCAGCTTCAGTTTGTCTTTGGTGGTCTGCTTGACTGTCTCGGCATCTGGGTCAGGAAGAGTCTGAGCCCCGACAAACTTGTCAGGCCGACCCCCCTGGTGAGGCGCCTCAGCGCTGAGGCTCCTTCTCTACAGGCAGCAGAGCGCCATTGGCAAGAGGCAGGAGCAGCATGGAGGCGGGGGAAGCGGAGCAGGGGTGGGGAGGGCGGTGGAGGGGGAGCTCACGCTGGACGCCAGCACGTCCTCGGGAATGCCGGCCACAGCGGCGGACACTTGGGGCGCATGGGAGAGGACGAGGAGGACGTGGCCACGGACAGACAGGGCACGGTACCGAGGGACTGAGGAGGACAGAGGACGCCGAGGGCGGGAGGAAACATGCCGAGGAGGTGGAGGTGATGATGGTGGGGGAGGAGGGCAGGGAATGACGACGTTTGTTGGACCTGCTCCGGGACCCCTCCTTCGGCCGTGCCCGGTGCGAGCCTGCCCGCCCTTTGACCCCGCGCGAGTCTTCCCGCGCGCGCCGGAAGCCTTGGTGTGGGCGGGCGAAGAATCGGGCGAGGGGTTGGAAGCGGAAGGGGAAATCCGAAGGGTGGTTGAGACGAAGAGGAAATGACGCAGTGGCCGCGTGGCGGTATCCCGGATGACGAAATCGCCGACACCTTGGCGTTCAGAGCGACGGCGTCCAGCTCAGCGATATCACACCCTGACGTGGAAATAGTCTGGGTGGCTCCGTGCACCCGCATCACATTGTCCTCAGGCTGATGATGACCGTCGTTCACCAGACTCTGGGCACCTCCCACCTCACACACTCCGTCAACAGCGCCTCGGGAGAGAAGCCGTGGTCGAAGGCCGGCTCCTCCAGCACGGGCAGCCTGTCTCCCACAGGGAACCCCCTCTCCGCCAGCGTCGTGCTGGGCATGCTCTCGCTATGCCTCAGTGACCGCACGGGCGCGCCTCGCACCGGCTGGTTGGGACGTCTGACCGCTCGTCGGTTCAGGATAGTCGTCTTCTGCAGTGAAGGGGGCCCGCGAAGACCTACGCCCTGTCCACCACATGACGACTAGAGTTAGCGAACGCTTGCAGTGAACGTTACATGGTGTCCTAATGTAATAGAGCCTGTTCAGTGGCTTAGGCAAGCACAGCGCTACACTTTTACACTTTTAGTCCAATCTCTCTCTCTCTCTCTCTCTCTCTCTCTCTCTTGTGTGTGTGTGTGTGTGTGTGTGTGTGTGTGTGTGTGTGTGTGTGTGTGTGTGTGGTGGTGTGTGGGCGTGCGTGCGTGCGTGCGTGCGTGTGTGCGTCGGTGTGTCTGTGTGTGTGTGTCTAATTGTCTGTCTGGTCTATGCGCGCGCGCGCCGCGCGCGTGTGCGTGCGTGCGTGCGTGCGTGCGTGTGTATGTGTGGTGTAACGCACCTTGGGGAACGGGTGGTATGAGCTCAGATTAAAGTAATGAACTGGTTTGTGTTCGGGGAAAAAAAAGTAATGAGCGGGCGGGATAAGACACACACTGGGGAAAGGGTGGAAATCGAAAAGACACAGATCGCCATTGACTTTCCCTCCAGTCAGTCAAAACGCAGAATGAGACTGACTGCATCGGGCGTCTGCGTGTTTATGCTCCTTTCCCTTTCCTACACCAATCATTAATATCAGAGGCGTTCTGCTTATAACATCATTCTTCTTTACCATCTAACAGGTGAACACTTGATGTGGATGTGATGGGGAAGGTGTGTCGGTATGAAGGAAGGCGGGTAAGAAAGAGAATGGGTTAGACTCGCATACGTGCTCACCAGGGTACGTACACGCGTGTACACATTTCACAAGAATTTATGTTATTTAATGATTAGTTCAGAGATGCTTATCTAATCAAAGCAAACGAGTGTACTAAATTGATCAGGCAGTTGGTGTCATGTTATGGTGGTATATGCCAAATACTACCAATTCTGCAGACAGTGTTTACTACTTCCTCCTCTCACATAATCTTTATCGAGCACGATCTACTCTCAACTGGGAAGCTTTCGGTAATACCCAAAACTTGAATCATTCTTTGGTATTCCCGAGCCGGATTCGACCGAGATCCAAGTGGTATTTACAGAAACAGTTTCGGAACATTGTATCAATTCTGTGCTCCCCATCGAAAATTCTCGCTTTTTTAACGCTACTGGGAATTCTTTCATAATCTACATCAATCCTTGTCAACATGATCTGAATTAATCCTTGCATACAACCATTCGGCATGGAATACAAACACTTGAGAGAAAGAGAACTATGCTTTTCAGAACATCAAAAAACCGTTGGAGAACAAACTAAAAGTTCGGTGTTGAATGATGATGATACCACTTGTAAGCGTCCTCTTTTTCACCAAACTAAAATTGACAATAAACAAATATTCCAGCAAATAAAGTCTGTTAGCAAGCAATAAAACCTTTCCTGATCCACCGCCAAAGTCCAGCTTCTTTTAACCGTAAAATATGCGGACAAGCGTTAGCCAACCCACCAGTTGAGGGCCCTTTTCGCGGTAACCAGAAAGTCTCATCTCTCCCCCGGGGACACCGTCCCCCCTCATCACTATCTCTTAAACGTAGAGGTAGGTCCACATAACCTTCACACAGGCAGTAACCGCGTCTGGAGTTAAGATCTCTTCCCCTTTACCACAGAGTTCCTTCCGTGTAGATCGAAATCATGTTGGACTTTCTGCATGTAAATCCTTCTTCTGTGTGTCTGGTACAAGATTGAAATCTGCATTGCAAAACTGCGTTATGTCAGTTTGTCCGTTTAATGACACTGGTCTACATTTTGTGCTTTTACTTAACGCCCTGTTTTTAACATTAGATATTACACATCAAGCGTGCGCGCTACTGAATTCAAAGACTACTTTATTTCATTTAGAACAAAGGTTTGTCACTCACTGAGAACTCAAAACCACAGTATTGGAAATGTACTGATGATGGAATTTTTTCTCTCAACAAGTTCAAATTTAAGAACGTTAACACACTTTGTCCAGGAAATTGAATACCAATTTTCTTCTTGCATGACCAATAAATGTAGCTAATTTCTTGTAGCCAACCAGAAATCACTGAACCCAAGAAGTGCGTGCGTGCGTGCGTGCGTGCGTATGTGTGTGTACATGCGTGCATGCATGCGTGCGTGCGCGAGTGCGTGCGTGCGCGCGAGCGTGTGTGCGTGCGAGCGTGCGCGCGTGCACGTGCACGCGTGTGCGTGTGTGTGTGTGTTTTCAAAGGAAGCCAACCTCCAATGACTTTGGGTGTGTCATTTATTAGGTGTTTATTTCATACGCGTCCGAGTGTTTCTTCCTTTCATTTATTCACGTGAGAAATGGGAATGTGGGGTGGGGAGGGGCGGCTGTGAAAGAGCGGTGAGGGAGGCCTGGGGACAGAGAGAAGAGAGAGAGAGAGAGAGAGAGAGAGAGAGAGAGAGAGAGAGAGAGTGAGAGAGAGAGAGTGAGAGAGAGAGAAGTCACAGACAGAGAGAGACAGAAGGAGACAGACAGAAGCAAGAGAGAGACAGACGGACGGACAGACAGACACAGACAGAAAGAGACACAGAGAAATAGGAACGGGGCAGCGTGGGTGGAGAGAAGTTCTCTCCCATCTATCCCTCTTTTTTTTTTTGCTCCTTTACACTACCTAATCCCTATATTTGTAAGCGCAGGCCCAGAGTCTTCTCATAACTGGGAAAAAAACAACGTGGAAGCAGTAAACACCACAAACACGGCAGTAAACTGTGGTACACTTGAGCGCTTCCCTTCACCTTTCATTCTCAGGCCGGAGCATAAATCACGTCCCTTGTGGTGACTCCAAGACCGGATTAAACAGGACCACAGGCACTCAGACAGACGACTCAAGACATCAAAGGATCCCCCCAAAACTCCCCTTACCCCCCCCCCCCCCCCCCCCATCCCTTCCAAACAGCTTCCTTTACTTCAGATGCATGCAGCATATGGATAAGGAAAACCAAAACGTACGTTCTTTATCACCCTGAAACCGAGGACAGGCAATACAAAACGGTTTGTCTTCGCCTGAAAGGGAGAGTCCTTGACATACGAGCAAAACATATGGAGATGATCACCGTAAACGCCAAAGATGTGTCCTGCGCTTTCCACACACACACACACACACACGCGCGCGCGCGCGCGCAGAGAGAGAGAGAGGGGGGGGGGGTAGGGGGGTCTACATAGTATCAGTGAGACGGACAAAGAAACAAGCATTTGGACGGATGGAATACCAGTACACCACCCACTCATCTATCGCCCCATCCCTTCGTCCCCCATACCCACCCCCATCCCTCCTCCCACACCTCCCAAAACGCATCCGACATCTTACCCCGTTCTCCTCGGATCGGATCTTGCCCAAGGAAGCGGAAGTGACGTCCATGTTTACCGCTGCTTCCGTAAAGGAGACGTCGACTTCCGGGCACGTGACCTGCGGGTCGCCATCGAGAATAGGGTCAAAGGGATGGAACTTAGCCAGTTCGTTGTTCTGCGGATCCAGCAGGATGAAGTAGTCGTTGGCGTCTGTCGAGGACACCAGGGTCCCCTTTCGTTTCTCATCCCCAGCCCTGGCAGGAAGATGCCAAATGATTGTGCATGTCAAGAGAGAAAAGGCAGAGTGAGTGAGGAGAGAGAGAGAGAGAGAGAGAGAGAGAGAGAGAGAGAGAGAGAGAGAGAGAGACAGAGAGAGAGGAGTATGTGTGTGTGTGTGTGTGAGAGAGAGAGAGACTGAGAGAGACAGACAGAGACAGAGACAAAGAGAGAGAGAGACAGACTGATAGACAGACAGACGGAGACAGAGACAGACAAAGAAAGAGAGACAGAGACAGAAACAGGGAACTACATTGACACTGAGAGAGGAGAGAGAGAGAGAGAGAGAGAGAGAGAAGAAGAGAGAGAGAGAGAGAAGAGAGGAGGGAGGGAGGGAGAGACAGACACAGATACAAAGACAATGAAATGGACACATACTTCACTGTCCATTCAGCAATAAAGCCTTTCAGACAGGGAGGGGGAGGGGGGGGGGCATGTTTGAACTTAACTCAGTAAAATCAATCGCTCATCTCACCCCTCCCTTCTCCCCCCGCCACCCCTCGCCCACGACTCATTTCGACAGCTACCCCTCTCCCTCATCCATCCTCCCCTCACCCCCACCTCACCTCTACTCCCCTCCCTCTCCCCCTCCTCATGCACACACTTATGCACATACAAGCACTAGACAGCGGATCATCTCGACAAATATTTCAATGATTAAATATATCACTAGTTTTTTTTTTCTTTTAATTATCTTTTCTCTGATGTTCATAGCTTGTGATATGAATTTTGCTTGATCTGTTATCACGTTTCCATTGCTGGTCGACAAAACATTTGCAAGACGATTCTGGTCAGTGACATAAGAAGGTGAAGTACAGTACATTGCTTTCGGATATCTTTGTAAGCTGTGCAGTAGAATAAGAAATGAACGGCATTTTCGGTTTCTCTTTTACACGACGGACATTTACCATCAGGCTGTCTTTCATCAAGAAACCATCGCTTGCAATTAGTAAGCCCACTAACTCTTAGTCGAGATCTTATATGGTTATCTCTGTGCCATTTATCTTGTAATTAGAGACAAGTATCTTTCTGGCTGGAAAATGTTCTCAAAAGAATAATACCATTTACATTTTTGATTGTTTTCTAATGCTGAATGCCAGTTTTGCATATTACCACGAAATAAGTCTGTCTTTCAATTCAGCGAGAAAACTGCACACACCTTCAACTCCTTTAAACACCCACACTATACCAAATCCATTTACGTTCTGCGCATTGGTTAACCAATTGTTATGCCCAGATTCATGCTGAATAGGAATATCTCATTTGCCTATCGGCATAGTCGCGACATTGGTAATTTAACGAGCTTTAGCCAGTATCTAATACATGTCATAGCTGTTTTTACACCGAGAGAATTTCTACCGGTTTCTCCATAGTCCAATTTGTTTGAGGCGTGCAGGGGAACGTTCAGACATCTTTTTAAGCCTGATGTATGAACAGTTTCTATGATATCACTATCTTCTCAAGACTCCAAACTCCGGCTTCGTTAATCAGAATTGGTTCAATCTCTGTATCAAATGGTATAAGATATCTGTAAATCTGCTGTATTCAACCTTCTTAATGTCTTAAATATTTCAATGATCCCCAACTCCTCTCCTTTTTCCCTTTCCTGCAAGCCTCAGACAAAGCAATAGTGATACTCAATTTTGTTGTAAAATATATTCCAAGACATTTATCTGAATTTGTTATTTTAACTTCGTCATTCCCATAAAACCATTTTTTCCCGGGAAGTTATATACTCTCCTTTTCTAACTACCATAATGGTTGTGTGTGTTTTTTTCAAGATTGACTGTCAAGCATAAACGATCTGCTTCAGTTTTTAAGCTTTTGAGTTGATTCTGCAGACTAATGATTCAGACAATATAATTACATCATTAGCAAATAATTTTTAGAAGTATTTCTAAAGCACCTGGAATAAGCTGAATACCATGCTTATCTCTCTCTTGACAAATCAATAGCCAGCTCATAAATAAAAAGTAAGAAAAGTGAGAGGCTCAACGGCAACCTTGTTTCACATCTCTAGGACATTCACAGTAGTTTGAATAACAGCATTTATCACGTACACAGGCCAAGACAGAGTCACAGATACCTTTAAGAGCACAATACAATTTCCCATTTACACCGGGTTTTTTCTAGGACTGTCCATAGTGCTTTCTATTAACCGAATCAAAGGCTTTTCTAAAATCAACACAGCAACATACAATTTGGTATTCTTAAGCAAACATTTCTGCACTACTGCATGCAAACTAATTATATGGTCAGTTGTACTAAAGCCAGCTCTAAAACCTGCTTGCTCTGCTACAATTTTTCTTCCTTTTCTGCCTTTTCAGCGAGTCTTCTTTAAAAACAAACGTATATACTTTCCTACCAATACTGGCTAATGCTATACCATGGTAGTTATCAGGCTTGTTCACATTTCCTTTCTTATGCACTGGTGCGATGATGGATTTAGACAATAATTCACTCGGGAAAGATTCCCAAATTAAACAGCTTATTGAAAAAAACACGACTAGAAAGCCAATTACTGTATTGTCTGCATGCTTTAGTAATTCAGCAAGAATTTTGTCAGGGCCTGCACTTTTGCCAGCTTGGAAATAGGCTCATCAAACAAAACATCAGACGCATCGTGACAGAGAGAGACAGAGATAGAGACAGAAACAGGAAGATACATTGACTTTGAAAAGAGAGAGAGAGAGAGAGAGAGAGAGAGAAGAGAGAGAGAGAGAGGAGAGAGAGAGAGAGAGAGAGAGAGAGAGTTAAAGGCGCTACTATTAAGAATTCGATAACAAAACCAAAGAAACATACACCTAGGAGAATCTTTTGAACCAAAAAAGGCACACACAGAGAGTGTGGACAGCGGAAGAGAGAGAGAGAGAGAGAGAGAGAGAGAGAGAGAGAGAGAGAGAGAGAGAGAGAGAGAGAGAGGTGCTAAGTGCGCTATCATGAGGAATACTATAATGTAAGCAAAGAAACAGACACCTGGTGAGAAATCTTGTGAGGGGAGAGAAGGCACAGAGACAGGCAGAAAGTGTGTGACAACGTATTTGGGGAAGGTGGGGGGGGGGGGGGGGAGGCAGACAGAGCAAAGGGAGGTGGCCAATGTCAGTTTACGAAGAATTTGATATACATTAAGAAAGCCGACACCTATCCAGAAATGTTAATGTGTTTGTGTGTGTGGGGTGTGTGTGTGTGTGTGTGTGTGTGTGTGTGTGTGTGTGTGTGTGTGTCGTGTGTGTGTGTGTGTGTGTGTGTGTGTGTGTGTGTGTGTGTTGTGTGTGTGAGAGAGACAGACAGACAGATAGACAGATAGACAGACAGACAACAGACAGACAGACAGACAGACAGACAGACAGAGAGACGATGGAGAGGGTGAAGATAAGCGAAGAAAAAGGGTAAAGAAGAATTTAATACACATGTAAGCAAACAGACACCTGATTAGTAAACACATGATTTACAGCCTGATGTTTTTTATGACTATGGCTTGAATAAACAAGCTATCTGGTTGAAAGATTAACAAGATATCAAAGCAGGACATTGCGAATGATCGCTGAAGGAAAGCACACATAGATGCAAGCGAGCGAGCAAGCAAGCGAGCGAGTGAGAAAGAGAGAGATGAACGGATGATAATAAAAGTAAGATAAAAAAAATAGATATGTAGATCGAGAGATGTACTGATAAATAGAAAACACACCAAAAAACACCAACACACACACACACACACACACACACACACACACACACACTACACACCCCTCAACAACCACCACCACCACCACCGCCAACATCACCATCACCACAACCCGTACACATCACCTCACTTACCCAGAAATCACCCCCCATGGACATGGAACAGTCAGACACCACGACGGACGACGACGCACCACGCCACCGTCCATATCCTCGCCGGAAGTCGAGACAGAAACGGAAGCGGAAGAAGCAGGGGGCAGCGGGCGGGGGACCCACGGCCACAGGGGTCACCGGGTAACAGACTGAAGGACCACAGGGTCCACAGCTGGAGGGTCACAGCCTGAGGGGCCACAGCCTGCGGGCCAGCGAAGCAGTCCCCTGACCGGCCCCCTGCTTGTCCCAGGCCTGCAGGTTTTATGTACTCGTGGAGGAAGGCCTCTCTCTGGGCGTCCTGCTGGGCCCCCCGTTGATGCGATCTCCGCCCGGGTCAGGGGTGCCCGAAGAACCCCCCCTTGTCGTCCGGCGGACCGTCCATCTCCGACACGCTTTCTCACCGGGAGGGAGGACGGCGTCGGCGAACAAACCCCCCCTCTAGCGTCGTCCCTGGAACCGGCCGCGGAGGTGATGGTCTGCGAGGGTGCAGCCGCCCCCCCCGGAGGAGGACAGAGTCGTCGGGAGGAGCGCGGAGGGGTAGGGGCAGAGGAGGGGTTGGGCAGGAGGTGTCCGGGGGAGGAGGAGGGGGAGGGGGGTGGGGGTTCGTGGCTGCGTCCAGACCGCCGCCTCCGCTGCCCTCATCGCCCTCGTCTGGTTTCCTTGAACGGCTCCTCCCTGCACACAACGTCAAGCTCCTGTCAGTCCGGTCAGATTAAAACTGGGAAACTTAAGAGTATTGGGATTGAAGAACCCCCCCCCCCCTCCCACCTCCCCCCCCCCCCCCCCCCCCACACACACACGCACACACAAAACGAATGTTTACTTCGAGATACACTGTACTTCTTTGCTTATGCACGTCGAAAACGTAGACAGTCTTGTCATCACGGAGCCACATCACACATCGCCCGTAGCAATGTACATTTGTATAGGAGCTGCCATGCACCACACCCCACATCTGTCCACCCCGGTGACACGCTGGTGCCGGGACTCAAACCCTGGCCCGCAAACCACATCCCACGCAAACGCTGTTTATAATACGCATAAGTAACCGAAAATTTTGGATAACGAAGAGCCAGCTTGTTTTGATTCGTTTGTTTTTTTGGTGGAGGAAAAAAAAAGACAAAACACCAAGCGGTAATTTCTTTTCTGGCGTTTCGGCAATCTCGCCTTCCAAAAAAAAAAAAAAAAAAAACTTATTAGCATCTGATCACAACACAGATCACATCAATACCCCCCCCCCCCCCCCCCCCCCCCACCCCCCCCACACAGCCAGGGATGAACATGGAGCACCGCTCACTTCAACTTTAAAAAAGAAAGAAAAAATCCCAGTGAGAACGGACAACAAATCTCTCTCTCTCTCTCTCTCTCTCTCTCTCTCTCTCCGCCACACACACACACTCGTTCTCCTTCCCACACACACGCCTGCACGCATAT
>CM031600.1:39605237-39613692 GCA_018398815.1 Conus ventricosus
TGTGCCTTGTCGCCATCATACGACTTTACTCGATTCGTGCTGGGTTTTATTTTTTTACTCCAACCACCAACTATACAGGATTCATCAAGCTGTTACTATGTTAAAAACGGACGAAGTTCAAAAAGAAATGCTGGTTTTAAGACAATTCTATCTTTATTTGAAACAAAAAGGAGAGAAAAAAAAGCAACTGGTCTCAATTACGTTTGATCAGATAAGGTGAAATGTATTTATCTCTTTCTTTCCAAGTCGGAAAATAAACTATACTATGCAGTAAACATAGCAGAATGAAAGTGTCAGTGCACCATACATCGGTTCTTGAATAAACCCAGACGCTTTGTATCAACGCCAAAACATTTTTGTATCAAACGCCAGAACATTAAGATCAGCAAGTGAATGTCAATCTGTTAAACACACACACACACACACACACACACACACCACACACACACACACACACACACACACACTGCATGACGAGTGTAAGTCAATTTCAGAAAGGAAAAAAATGACAGTAGGAAAGAATAGGAGGTTGCAGTCCCCACTGTTAAAGAAAAAAAAAGAAAAAGAAAAAAAGTGGAAAAAAATTGGAGGTCGGAGGGGTGGGGTAAGGTCTGAAAATTAACATCGAAAGGAACATATCTGAAGACGTGCCTTAAGTGGTGGTTTTCACAGTGTTTATACCCATCACAGGAGCAATCGCTGCTCCGTTTATTGATAGCAGTACGGTAACAAACTCCACGTGCACGGATGCGCGTCCTCACTCGCCAGTTCCGCTTGGCGTGCTGTCACTTTGAAGGAACATGTCGAGGATCTTCTTCCTATCTTTTGCAACGAAGAAAGATACTGTGCTCAACGATTTCATTCGGTCTGGTTTTTCTTTCGGTTTTATTATTCAAATGTAGAACATGATTGGCGAATATGACACATTCCGTGAGTAGTCAATTTGAATCATCATAACCACAGAAAAGCCGAATGTTTAACAACAACAACAACCGCCGAGTCACCCTTTTCAAACCTTTCCTTTCGCAGCATTTGCTTTCGCATCAACACCGCCTCCTCCGTCTTGTCCCTTTCTCCTTTTCCACCTTCCCCCTTCCTCCACCCCTACCCACACACACTCTCTCTCTCTCTCTCTCTCTCTCTCTCTCTCTCTCTCTCTCTCTCTCTCTCTCTCTCACACACACACACACACACACACACACACACACACACACACAACAACCTACCCCGCCTATTAAGGATTCGCCAAAGCACATTAGAGTTTTGGGATCTTGGCGAACTAGAACGACGCCCCGGTGGGGTGGGGAAATATGTTCTGTAGCGGAGGGACATTAAGCCTCATGAGCGAGATGAATCCACGTGTCCTGGGGGGCTTGTTTCACCCATGACTCATTCCACACCAGACACAGCCTTGAGATGGAAAGACCACGGAGAAATGCTCGGCTGCTTTGTGTGTGCGGCTGTGAAGATGTGACAGCTGGGGTTCGGTCGGAGGGGTAATTACGTTACAAGGACTGGTCCCCAAACAGACGACCACAAACAAACAGGCCATAACTTGGATACGAAGACAAAAAGCGTAGGGCTTTAGGCGCTGGCGCAAACTAAATCAAGGCAGGACCAGGAAAGGAAAATCTATTATGAATGAAATTAATTTGTTTATGATAAATCAAACGTACTCTTGACAAACAGAAAACAATGCCTTTCACACACAAACTTTCTCTCTTTATCCCTCCAATCCCCCCCGGCCCCCTCCTTCTCTCTCTTTTGCCTCCTTCCCCTCTGTCTCTCCCCAGCCTCCCTCATTTCCCCCTCTCTCCCTTCGTCCGTTCGTTCCCCTTTCTCTCTCTCTCTCTCTCTCTCTCTCTCTCTCTCTCTCTCTCTCTCTCTCTCTCTCTCTCTCTCTCTCACGCCAAATCACATCCGACCATCTCTCTCTCTCTCTCTCTCTCTCACGCCAAATCACATCCGACCACTATCATCACAACTGCCATCAATCAAAACATGATCACGAATGCTACTGCTATCATAAATAATAAAACTACATAGCTAGGAACATTTTAGCCCCACATATATCTGGTCCATGTGTTGAAATCTCTTCTCTCTCTCTCTCTCTCTCTCTCTCTCTCTCTCTCTCTCTCTCTCTCTCACACACACACACACCACACACACACACACACACACACACACACACACACACACACACACACAGAGACGGGTGATGAAGACACGTTCTTCTGCTCCTGTAAACCAGAGCCTGGGTTGTTGTTTGTTTGGTTGGTTTTTTTTTTTTTTTTTTTTTTTTGGGGGGGGGGGGGTAAGTGGCGGGAGGAAGGGGGTCTGTTGACAGAGAAGCGGTTGACTGACAAACGTCCTCAGTGGATTACCCAGGAGGAGGCTGGAGGGTGCTGACAGAGACCAGGGATCATTCGGACCACTACTGATGACCCAACCCGCAATGCAGCGGAGCCGTGCTAACGGTCGTGAAATCAAGTTCTGCTGCGAAATACAGTGCTCGTCTTAGATCCTTCAAAATGTTTTCGCCAAAGAAGATTCTTGGATAGATATAAGAAGACGCCGACAGAAAACCACGGTTTACAAGCAGCCGCTTCTTTCTTTTTCTTTTTTTTTCCCTGTAAACGACCAACATATGTTTACACTGCGATGACTAGCACAACTATGACCTAGTCACTTGAGTCGTCAGACCACATCTTCCTATCTCTGTCTTTGAAAGGAGAGAGAAGGGGAGGGGGTGCGCACAGAGAGAGAGGGAGGGGGGCGGGCAGGAGAGAGAGAGAGAGAGAGAGAGAGAGAGAGAGAGAGAGAGAGAGAGAGAGAGAGAGAGAGAGAGAGAGAGAGAGGGAGAGAGAGAGAATACGAATATGAATATTTTTTATTGAGGATAGAATGGATAAGCTAATAGCTTTTTTACACCATGCTCTCACAAAGAGAGGAGAGAGAGAGAGAGAGAGAGAGAGAGAGAGAGAGAGAGAGAGAGAGACAGAGAGAGACAGAGACAGAGACAGACAGACAGACAGTGAGAGTCAGTGAGAGAGACAGACACAGAGAGAGACAGACAGAGAGACAGACAGAAAAAGAGTGCCACCTCTTCAAGTCGCTGTATCTACGAGAGAGAGAGAGAGAGAGAGAGAGAGAGAGAGAGAGAGAGAGAGAGAGAGAGAGAGAGAGAGAGAGAGAGAGAGAGAGATTGAGAGAGAGAGAGAGACGAGACAGACAGACAGACAGACAGACAGACGACAGACAGACAGAATGCCACCTCTTCAAGTCGCTATATTTACACAGCCACGTGACTCGCAACATATGCTGCTCGGTTTCTTCACTCCTTGTGAGTTTGAAAAATAAAACACACACACACAAAGAAGATACATACATAAGTTGTTTCCTTGTTTTCTTAAGAAGAATGGGAGGGGGAAAATACCTTATGTATGGTAAACAGCACGTCTAGCTGTTGGCGAATGTAACTATGTTTACTGTGCACACCACGCCCCTCTTCCGCCTCCCCCTTCTTCCTGCCCCACCGCCCGCACACGTCCCACCCACCCTCTCCTCCTCCTCTTCTTACACACTTCCCGATACCCCCCCCGTCCTCCTCCCATCATCCCCGCTTCGCCAAAAACTCTCGGGTGGGGGGGGGGGGGGGGGGGGGAGGGAAAGCAATCTTTTTTCCACACCCCAAACGATGTTAATGATGACGTGAAAATAGCGATGATGATGATGATGATGAACGAAGAGGATGAAGACAATGGACACGATGAAAGGAACTAAAGGAAGAGGATACGGAGGGAAAAAAAGACTGCAAGCGTTGATGTTGTTTTTTTGTATAGTTGATGTTGCTGCTATTGTTGCCGCTGCTGTTGTTTGGCGGTGTTGTTGCTGTTGTTTTGTTGTTGTTGTTGACCGTAACCTCTGTCTTCTCCCGCACTAAGGCAATGAACGTAGCTAACCGGAAGCTGTTGTAAAGATATGACTGCGAGAAAAAAAAAAAGAAGAAAACGTCAGTACACATTTTCTTGACAGGCAATGCGCGTTGCCTTATCTAATAAGAATTCATTTGAACTCAGCCGGGAGGCATGAATTTTCATATAAATCAGCCGCTGCACGCAATTGAAGTAAGACAGACGGCTGGATTTTTATTTCACTCGTCATTCTAGTATCCAATAGGACACCAAAAAAAAAAGAATAAATGCATTTTGCGGCTATCAGCTTTTCATGTCAATGTGCCATATACTCTCCCCTCTCTTCCATTTGCCCCCCTCCTCACCCCCATCCCTCTCTCTCTCTCTCTCTCTCTCTCTCTCTCTCTCTCTCTCTCTCTCTCTCTCTCTCTCTCTCTCTCTCTCTCTTCTCCTCTCTCTCTCTGATGGGCACACGCAGATACCCTTGTTGAACACAGTTTTGTCCATTTGTCTTTGACCGTCAACATTTGCAATTGTAATTCAGCTGCAGTTGATTTCTTTGATGCCCTTTTCATCTTTCTTTTCATGTTTTTACATCACCCCCTTTCCCTTTGGGCAAGGTTTAAGGAAGCTGTTAGCTTCGTTTTGAAAAATTTTACTCTGTGTGTGTCCCCACACACCATCTCTCCCCTCTCTCTCTCTCTCTCTCTCTCTCCTCTCTCTCTCTCTCTCTCTCTCTCTCTCTCGTGTGTGGATCTTAAGGCAGTCTGGAGAGGACTCAAAAGGAAAAATAAACATTCAAAGGGAAGATGTATATCTTAAATACTGAACTACAACAAGAACAAATCACAATGCAGTCTTAACGACAAAAGGCGTAATATTTCGGTCCATTGAACAGGTTGTTCGCTTCTAATGCAGACATTTTCCTTCGGCGTTTCAGCGTGACTGTCCCACGTTTTGCGACTGGAAATACGATGCTCTCTTACCCTTCAATGCATATGTTAACCACGCGGTTGCTAGTTTTCCTGCACCGGGAAATTTAAGTTTGCCTTTGTTCCTTTGCCCCCATAGTAATAACCTTGTGGTCTATTCCGTCTAAGTTTACAAAGTATCGGTACATTAGTCGCCGCCGCAATTCACGGTGCAACTGTGTCAGAGTGAACATTTGTTGTCCTGTTGTTATGTCTGAGGATAGCGTTCAGTCGGCTGCTCTGTGTGCGCCAGAAACAGTACATGGACATCGGTGGCAAGTTAGCAGCTTACCATGGTGGATGGGTACTGTGTGCGTTTCTAAGATTAGGCGACTGCATTAAACAACCCTTTTTTCCGTGCTCTTTGAAAACAACAAGCCCTTCCATTAGCACTGAACTGAACATGTACATCGACAAGGCAGCAGCAATAATGGTACTGGGAAAAAACAGACTTCAGTTTTTAATGTCACAGGAGGAAGGTGGGGGGTTCACTGCGTGCGGACAAATCCATAGACGCTACACCACATATCATAAGCGATGAGGCCACAGCGCGCAGCTAAATAAAGAAAGAAGAGAATTAGGAAAAGAGAATCTTGGAGGAGACCCGGCAAACGGCTGCCTTCGCCTCAATCCAACGCCTTGTCTACATAATGTCTATAGTGATTGACCTCAGTGGCTCCAAAGCTGACGATGTATCCAAGCCGGGCGAGAGCAATGATTTGCCGAAGGATGGGATTGTTCAAAGGCGATGCGTGGGGATGCATGATGTTACAAGAACCATACGGCTTCAAAGGAAATGCAATGTGTCTGGCTGGCCACCTGCAAGAAGACGTTCAGAAATGTTTGTCTTTATCACTCTTTTATTGCTCCTAATGTTTCTCCTGTCTTCGTAGACTAGAGCAATGGATATTTACTCTCTTTTCCTCCACTGGTCAGTAGTTCATTTGTCTTCAAAAGAAAGAAAGAAAGAAAGAAGGGAAGGAAGAAAAGCATTGTGACAGGTGGCAGATTACCTACGTTTTCAGCTGACCGACAGGACCTTCACCTCACACAGGTCACGTAAACAAACCACAGAGAGAGAGAGAGAGAGAGAGAGAGAGAGAGAGAGAGAGAGAGAGAGAGAGAGAGAGGAGAGACGGGGAGAGAGACAGAGACAGACAGACAGAGAGAAGGGGGTGGGAAGACAGAGACACAGACAGACAGACAGTGGATTCTCAAAGTAACCAATTCAAATCTCTCTACGACTCAAACTATTAAGGCCCATCACGTACGGTTATTCAGAGCTGGCCACCACATAAACCCTGTGCGCCAAAGGAGGACGGGGGTAAAGCCACCGTCTGAAGTCTCCTGGCCTCCACAGGTGTCAAGTCTTGCAGAACCACGCTATGGCACACGGCCCAGTGCTCACCAAAGGACCGCTCATCCCCCGCGCTTTGCCTCAATAGCTGTGCACGTACATATTAACATCGGCGGCACTTTCTGTCCGCGCTGCCGATCATAATCACTCTACTGCAGGGGACCAAACTTTTTTCTTTTTTTTTTGGAGGGTGGGGGGGGGGGGGAGGCAATGTTGTGGATGGAGGGAGGAGACGACGTTGGGGATGGGGGTTGGTAGGGAGAGAAGGATGCAAGTACCGTGCGTGCGTGCGTGTGCGTGCGTGCGTGCGTGAGTGCGCGCGCGTGCGTGTGTGGTGTGTGTGTGTGTGTGTGTGTGTGTGTGTGGTGTGTGTGTGTGTGTGTGTGTGTGAGAGAGAGAGAGAGAGAGAGAGAGAGAGGGTGTGTGTGTGTGTGTGTGTGTGTGTGTGTGTGTGTGTGTGTGTGTGTGTGTGCGTCTTTGTAAGAGAGAGAGTGTGCGTTTATATGTATGTGTGTGTGTGTGTGTGTGTGTGTGTGTGTGTGTGTGTGTGTGTGTGTGTGTGTGTGTGTGTGAGAGAGAGAGAGAGAGAGAGAGAGAGAGAGAGAGAGAGAGAGAGAGTGTGTGTGTGTGTGTGTGTGTGTGTGGTGTGTGTGTGTGTGTGTGTGTGTGTGTTCGTAAAGTGGTGATGAGGGGGAACAGCATGACATTGCACCCCTATGCTGCTCCGAACCGATTTCAGAAGTCTCTTTGGGGCAATTAAAATGGCAGATATGGGACGGTCCGGCTAATTTATGGCGATAACATCACTTAAAAGTTCGCTCACTCCAGTTAACTGCTACCTTCTTTTCGTATTCTTAGCTTATAAGAGCTTTCAATGCGCCCTCTCTCTCTCTCTCTCTCTCTCTCTCTCTCTCCTCTCTCTCTCTGCTTATGAGAGAAATTGATATTTTGACACCTCTCTCTCTCTCTCTCTCTCTCTCTCTCTCTTTCTCTCTCTGCTTATGAGAGAAATTGACGTGTTGACACCTTGGAAGCAGCCAGCCATGACATCACGCTCACATAAATCTGGCACTGGCTCCTATTGTCATCAGCATATCAGTACAAAATGAAAGAGGTCAATGAACTTTCTCCAACAACTTCTGTCTGCCCTGCAAACTACAACAGAAGAGGGAACGGTGGACGGTGGGCAGAGAGAGAGAGAGAGAGAGAGAGAGAGAGAGAGAGAGGAGAGAGAGAGAGAGAGAGAGAGAGAGAGAGAGAAAGCGAGAGACAGAGAGAAAGCGAGAGACAGAGAGAGATACAGAGACAGAGTAACAGACAGACAGACAGACAGACAGAGAAAGAGAGACAGATACACAGAGAGAGAGAGTCATGCAGAGAGACAGATAGAGACAGAGAAAGAGACATGCAAACAGACAGAGAAAGAGTTAGAGAGAGAGAGAGAGAGAGAGGAGAGAGAGAGAGAGAGAGAGAGAGAGAGGAGAGAGAGACAGACAGACAGACAGACAGACGAGAGACAGACAGACAGACAGATAGAGAAAGAGACAGACAGACAGATCGTAACTTGATCGCTGCTCACTGAAATCCTCGACAATCACGCTCGCTTTAATTTCGCTTATTTGGTCTGCGTCTCACATGCTCGTTCATCACCGCGTTTCCTTATGTTCTCTCATCCGGGCTACAGCAGTAACGGAGCCTCGGTGAGAGAGAAAAGAGAGAGGGAGAGACAGACAGGCAGACAGACAGACAGACAGACAGAGACACAGATACCGGTGCGAGAGAAACAGAAACAGTGACAGAGACAGAGAGACAGACCTACACACAGCCAGACAGAGAGCTCGGCTTCCATGCTCTCACCGACTGAGCCTTGAAACTTCTAAATGTTCCAGAAGGACCGAACCCTCGACCTCTCGCGCCAACGTTTCCTCACTGACCATCATAACAGAATGGTGTAAGTTGTCGCCTCAAGTCTGTGCCAATGAACATTCGACTGGCGTGGAGTGAGTGGACCATGTGCGACTGGCTTGGGGCGGAGCGGTTTGGGATAGACTGAACGGTTTGGAATAGACTAGACGGTTTGGGATAGACTAGACGGTTTGGGATAGACTAGACGGTTTGGGGGTTACACTAGAGTGTGTCCGGTCAGACAATGGACAGAATTGCCGTGGTATGGGGTGGGTTCTGACAAAGTGGATTGGATCGGGACGAGTGTG
>CM031600.1:39615075-39617575 GCA_018398815.1 Conus ventricosus
GTGTGTGTGTGTGTGTGTGTGTGTGTGTGTGTGTGTGTGTGTGTGTGTGTGTGTGTCCTACGGTATGCCGTGACCCTGCCAAGGGAGTAATCGGACATTCCCAGTGTTCCCACGTCGTGGGAGTTTATCAGTGTCCTGATGATAGCTTTTGTGGTGCCGTGGAGGTGACTGGTGTATGATAGCATTCAGTCCAGTGAAATTCCTGACAAGACGGAGCAGTCGGTCCGTAGTCAGTCCTTTCCCCAGCCATTCCGGCTCATGGCATGGCCTGTTACTGTGTGTAGGCGTGGTCGAACGCAAACCAAAGCATCCATCTCTCTCTCTCTCTCTCTCTCTCTCTCTCTCTCTCTCTCTCTCTCTCTCTCTCTCTCTTCTCACACACACACACACTCACACACACACACACACACACACACACACACACACACACACACACACACGCACAGATACAATCTCTCTCTCTCTCTCTCTCTCTCTCTCTCTCTCTCTCTGTCACATACACACACACACACACACACACACACACACACACACACACACCACACACACACACACACACACAGCGAGAGTGAGAGAAGGAGAGAGACAGAGAGGCAAAGACAGAGAGAGCGGGTGAAGGGAGGGAAGGAGGGAGGGGAAGAGTGAGCGAGAGAGAGACAGAGACAGACAGACAGAGACAGAGACAAAGAGGGACACAGTGAGATAAAGAGAGACAGAGAGAAAGAGAGAGAGAGAGAGAGAGAGAGAGAGAGAGAGGAGAGGAGAGAGGAGAGAGAGAGAGAGAGAGAGAGAGAGAGAAACAGAGACAGAGACAGAGGACAGAGCGAGAAAGGCAGACAGAGAGAGAGAGGAGAGAGAGAGAGAGAGGAGAGAGGAGAGAGGAGAGAGTGAGAGAGAGAGGAGAGAGAGAGAGAGAGAGAGACTTGACACTTTGACATTTTATTGTCATTACCAAAGAGGTCTTTTGACAAGGGGGGAGAGGTAACAGAACAATAACATTTCCCTCTTCCTTTCCTGCAAACAGATAGTACACATTCATTCCTAGTGTGCACCAAATCAAAGGTTAAAAACAAATAATTCATAACATTTCCTTATGTCCTCACGCACAGGAGTAATGCAATTTATAAAAAAAAAAAAAAAAACCTTAAGACTGACTCGACCACCCACTCGATCAAATGATGACAATGTATCTTACTGATCTCTTCCACTTGCGATGAATGATAATATTCATTCAGATATCTCTTATAATGGATTATCTGAAATTTCACTATCCTTCATCTGTCTAATTGAGAGAGAGAGAGGGAGAGAGAGAGAGAGAGAGAGAGAGAGGAGAGAGAGAGAGAGAGAGAGACAGAGACAAAGACAGAGACAGAGACAGAGGGTTGGGGTGGGTATATGAGAGCCAACTAGCTTGGAAAACACACTAATAACCACGTTCTTCATGAAAGCAGTCAGTTGCCTCTAAGAAGCCAGTGAAAACAATCGAATTCACGTCCTGGTGCTAAACATGCACGCATCGCAATCCTGCACACACACACACACACACACACACACACACACACACACACACACACACCTCCCAATTCTGCAGGTGCGGCAATGCCTTCTCCCTCACTATAAAGGCTGCAGCAGACCATTCACACAGACAAAAACAACGCGGAGGTCGGGTTCTAAACAGTTGCCACTTCGTTCCTTGGGTTCTCCACACAAAAACTGGCGTTCTCGCTGCCCATCCTCTGACGGGCCGTTTCGTCTGGCAGGCCACACGCCACAGTTAGCATTTTGCATTACAACACTATATAATCCATGGAAGCGTTTTGAGGCCTACCATAAATTTGCGCCAGCATTTCATGTTAAACTGATATTTGATCAAAATAACAAGTGCCCACCAAGTATTTCCCTTTTTGGGGGAGAATCTTCTGATCTTCCCCGTAATTGACACATTTCAGGCCTTTGCACTCATCCGTGACTCTGTCTTTGCACCAGCTCCAAGAACCAAAAAAAATCCCTTTCCTTAGATTTAAATTTGACTGCTTAGAACCACCTGACTTGTATCTCGACGGCCACAAGAGAGAAACGAGAAGAATCAACTTTCAGGCACAATAAGAATTCTCAAAACATCCGACTGCGCCAGTCTTTAAAATACTCGACCCCCAATCTATAAATACTCGGCTCCTTAAAGCAAGGCCTTGGCGCATTAATTTGTGGTGTGCAGCCGGCAGTGTCTACAGTCAAGCTCCCAACGTTCCCCCATGTTCTCTCCCCTTCGCCCCCCTCCCTCCCCCTCACCCCCACCCCACCCGCTTTCAACCTAACGCTCCTGGGAGAGAGTTATCCTCGTTGGCAAGATCACGGAAGTTTGGGCGTCGGCGTTAAAGCCTAACGTTACCTAATCTAACCGGACGCTTGCTCCACCGCTGACCACCTACTACTGCACTGACCAGCCGACAGCAGCAGACGTGTGGCGTGCCGTGTGTGGCCGGCACCGGACCACAGCATT
>CM031600.1:39625075-39645075 GCA_018398815.1 Conus ventricosus
ACGTACACACTCTATTATTTGACACGAGATGACTGACCAGTGTTCAGGTTTGCCTTGGAGTTCACGACACTTCCTAGCGGACCCTACCACTGAACTCGTCTTTGCTTCATTCCAAACTCTTGGCGAAGAAAAAAAAATCTAGATAGAAAATGCAAATCTGCACGAGGCAGAACTGACAAAAAAGGACTAAAAAAAAAAGGCTGTTTAATTAAGGATTGACAACAGGGTTGCGCAGGAGGAAAATCCTTGTTATGAAAAAAACAAACAGGAAAATACTTGTTATGTAAAAAAAAAACAACAATTGGGCTGCAACGATAAAATAAAGTGAACAAAAAAGGCATGAAAAAGAGAGAGAAAAGCAAATGACTGGAAGAACAACTAAACAGAGGCCTAGACTGAAAAAGAAGGACTGCAGAGAAGGCATGCTGGATCCTGAGCAACATATGTTAGTTTTTGTTATGGTTTCCTGGGTGAATTCCCCCCCCCCCCCCCCACTCCTCCTCCTTCCCTCAACATACACACACACCACGCACGCACGCACGCACGCGCGCGCACACACACACACACACACACACACACACACACACACACACACACACACACACACACACACACACACCATTGCACCCATTCATTTAACTGTCAGCGGAGAGTTTTAAAGTACACGAGCTAAAACTATATTATTCAGATCATACAAGTTGCGAACAGGGGGGGGGGGGGGGGAGGGGTGGAAGGGGGAGGATGAGGAACAAGAAGGAGAGGCAGGGGGAAGGGGGGGGGGGAGCATTGAAGTGATCACTGAGGGAATGGAGACTAGACAAGTTGTTCGGATCCTGTGACAGGAAACCATTTCAGACAGAGATTTCTTTTCTTTTTTTTTCTTTTTTCCCTTTCTTTCCTGCTCATGTGTGTTGATGAACGGGCTTATTCAAATGGCCCTTTAAACATGCAAACATCAGGAAACAAGCAATGCGCACGCGTACGCGCGCACACACACACACACACACACACACACACACACACACACACACACACACACACACACACGCGCACTCACTGTTACTATGTACGTGGCTGCCAAGCGTTGCATGGGGGAGGCGGAGGGGGGAGGAAGGTGTGTGTGTGTGGGGGGGGGGGGGGGGGCACTATTCAAACCTTGTCATGGAACAACCAGCAGCCTTCCTCCGGGGCCACGAACGACTAGGTAGTTATCTACACTTGAACGAACGCCTACAACTCAATTTCCTGGGGCGTGATGACATTTGAGACAGATTGCACTTGGCATGAGTTGTCTACACTTTTTCCTCTGCTGGTTTTTTTTTTCTTTCTGTCTGTCTTCTTTTTCCTTCTTTTTTTTTTTTCTCAATCGTAAGGAGGGGCAACGATTAAGAGGAGTGGGCGGGGTCAAGTCAGATGGGAGTGGCAGTGGTGGTGTATAGTGTGGTGCATTAAAACGGTCAACGTCAAACGATCCAACCCTCTAAAGTGTAAAGAAAAAAATGTGTAGGTGGGTTTGTCAGAGAGAAAGTCATATCGTGTGGGGGACAGAGAGGTCATGGTGAAGAGAGAGAGAGAGAGAGAGAGAGAGAGAGAGAGAGAGAGAGAGAGAGGGGAGGAGGGACGGGTCGGGGTGTGTCAGGGAGGCATAAACGGAAACTGATGTACATCACGCACAGAGAGAGAGAGAGAGAGAGAGGAGAGAGAGGAGAGAGAGAGAGAGAGAGAGAGAGAGACAGAGACAGAGACAGAGACGTAAAGAGAGAGAGAGAGATTCAGATTCAGATCCAGGCGATTAATTCATATAACAGGCCAAGGCCCCTAATGAAGGGGTGTGTGACCATTCGTAACACAATACTCATAGGCAACAGAATCAAATTGGTGAAGAAACACCCAATAACTCAAAACAAAAATTTCAAAAAGTGAAACCTAAGAGAGGAGAGAGAGAGAGAGAGAGAGAGAGAGAGAGAGAGAGAGAGAGAGAGGAGAGAGAGAGAGAGAGAGAGATGTAAATGGGTGTTGAGATAGAATTAAGATTCCCCTCCCCACCCCCCCCCCACCCCCTCATCTCCCAAATGGATGGCAGCTACATCCAGCTGGTAACTACTAATGGCTGTTCCTACCAATCGCAATCAATTTGGTAGAATTCGGCGAATTACATCGCCCGGTATACATTCACACATACATACATGTATACACACACACACACACACACACACACACACACACACACACACACACACACACTCACATGTATGTATATATATATATATATATATATATATATATATATATATATATATTATATATATATATATATATATATATATGCATACATACATACATACATACATATACACGCACGCACGCACGCTTGCACACAGACAGACACACACAGAGGAACGAAACAGAAATGAAAATCAAAGACGAAGTTTAAACAATCAAGTTTCCCAATGCAACCCCCCCCCCCCCCCCTCCCCCTTCCCCTCCCCTTAAACGCCTGCTTCATTTTCGATTCAAACAAGGTCATCATCATCATGGATGTCCGTCGTGGTCGACGAAGACGTCAGTGACTCCGCATGTGTGAGCGCAAGCCAAAGCTGGACACACAGATACGTCCGCACTCTGGGCATGCGACAGGTGTCATTGGGTCAGGTCTCCTCTCTTTTCGGGCTTGGCAAGCATTGTCTAAGAGGGCTGGAGGTAAGACCTGTAACCTTTTAGGATTACGTTCAACCAATTTTCCCCCCAAAATCGCACTTATGTCCTCTGATTAGCAGCAAGTGCCGTCAAAATGTATACGCTGCCCACAATGTTGCAAATCCGACGCTGAAGAGCTAATAAATAAACTGTGAGTGATGGGGTCTCTGACGTATACATGCATTTGTCAGAATTCACTACACTGTGATATCTCTGATGCTGCTTTCATGATTACTCGCTCGTTTTTCTTAGCTATCGCACTGAATCCTCTCTCTCTCTCTCTCTCTCTCTCTCTCTCTCTCTCTCTCTCCTTCCTCTTTCTCTCTCTTCTCGTCTCTCTCTCTCTCTCTCTCCTCTCTCTATCAATCTCCTTGGTATCTGCTAACAAGGTGTTGTTGTCCACCCGCATTTTCAATTGGTAGGAGAAAGTTGAAACATGGGGACAGTTGCATATTTGTATAAAAAAATAATTAATTTAATAATTTTTAAAAATGAATAGCCTAGCAATAGGTCTAAATGTGGTGTGTTTACACATGCGCTGCGAAGATGCGTTCGGATTATTAGACATCGTTTAGCTCAAAACAAAACTGCTCATGTCTTGTGCATTGCACGCGCGCACGCACTCACAACACACACGTCCACACACACAACCACACACACACACACACACACACACACTCACACACACCACACCACACACCTCACACACACACACACCACGCACGCACGCACGCACGCTCGCACGCACGCTGCAGCACGCACGCCACGCAAGCACGCACGCACACACACACACCACTCACACACACACAGCAAGCAGCACGCAGCACACACACGCGGTCTTCTCTATCTTCACACACACACACACACACAACACCACACACACACACACACACAAAATTCCTCTTCACGTTGCACACTCTGCCCAAAATTACACAGCCATATGTCCCGGCACAACGCTAGCACGTGGTACTCTTCTATGAGCATGAAGGCATCATGTGCAGGAACACTGCCACGGCTGCTGGGTCACATTGGGGTACTCAGTGTCATGGTCTGGCTCGGCTTAGCCAGGACACCACCTAAGGCACTCCCTACACACCCCACCATCAATGCCTAGTTCGTGCATTGTTACCCTGATAGAATCAGGAAAGGCTTCTTTTTTCTTTCAAGCTCTGTTCAACTGATCTGTGTAGATGTGAGGGGGGGGTGGGGGGGGGAGAGCGCCTGGCGGATGGTGTGGATTCTGAGGGGGAGGGGGGGGGGGAGAGGCTGACTGCTGACTGGTGTGGATTCTGAGGGGGGGGGTGGGGGGGGGGGGGGGGGGCTGCCTGGCTGATGGTGTGGATTATAGTGGGGCGTTTTATTGTATATATCTCTCTCTTTCTCTCTGTCTGGTATGTTGGTGTGTGTGTGTGAGTGGTGTGTGGTCGGTGTGTTGTGTGTGTGTGTGTGTGTGTGTGTGTGTGTGTGTGTGTGTGTGTGAGTGTGTGTGTGTGTGTGGGTGTGTGTGTGTGCGTGTGTTATAATCTTTGATTTAACGTTTCTGTTCACCAAAGTTAAAATTAGACAAAATAAAATTATAATATCAAATAAATAATAGTATAGTAAGATAAAATAAATTAAATGAATGAAAATAAATTGATTAATAATATTATATTAGATAGATTAAAACTGTCCACCCACATGTCACTCTTGCTTACCCGAATTCATGACAGATTTACTCCATACGCACACGCAATCTTTCAAACAACCAAAAGGCGCACTACCGAATGTTTTTCTTTATACCCTCTCTTCAGGGGAAAATACAATTTACTAAATCATCAACCACTTGTAACAGAGTTTAAACCATATCTCTATCCACACTGAGAGACAAATTAAATCTGCACCCATGTATTCTCTCCTCACACCGAGAGAAATCAAATCTTCATCACATATATCTCTCCTTCCGAGGGACAAAATCAATCTTGACACATGTATCTCTCCTCTCACCGAGAGAATTAAAATAGTCTAGTTCCGCTTCTATAAAGCTATGGCCTTCACATTCCGTTATCCATAAAAAATCCGAACAGGGAGAATACATAAGCTCCCGGAATCACTGAGGACCTGCCTGCCTCATGAAAAAAAGCTCCTGCTTTCTCAATCCCCTGTCTCACTGAGGGACAATATACTGCCCCCTCGAATTCTCCTGTCTGGAGATACGAGTCTCGACTTCTCTCCGGACTGCTTGTCTCATTGCGAAACGACGAGCTTCATACTCTCTCCTGGAGTTGGACTTGCTGAGGGCTGAACTACCGGTATTGTTCCCACACCATGGCCATCTTCAACCACCTAACGGGGTGTAAGATGAAGGGTGAAGAGCGAAGGGTAAAGGGTGAAGGGTTGAAGGGTGAAGGGGTGATGGGGCTGCTGCTGAAACACGAATAAGGTTCGTGTTAAGTAACCTGCTCTTCTCAATTATCTTATGAATTCTTTCTCTCTCTTTAAGTTTCCCCACTGTAGCTTCCCCAACTATCTATCGCACTCACCTGGTCATGTTGGTCAGGCCAACGCGGACCACCGTCCTGACAGGTTCGAGTCCTCTAGGCCATCTGCTGGGTTTAAAAACTGACTCTTTCCCCCCTTTCCTAGTGGAGTGGCATACTCAGTAGTTCAAAACACGTGACCGCACCTTACCTTACCAGCCCTTGATTATACTTATCACTCTGTGGTTCACTTTCACCAATGACCTCATTCGTTTCTTGAATGTGTCATACTCACTATGATTTTGGGAACGCCCGCTACACTAGTCAAGCTCTTGAATATTCTTCCTTTAGTTGTGGCATGGGGGGAAATGAATTCATAATCACTAACTACATGTGATGGAAGCGTCCATGCCTTGATGTGAGGCTACGTCACATGACACCCCCTTCCTGGGACTGAAAAAATTTTCTCCAGAAATTTTTTTAACGGATATACAACTTCACTTAAACACATCTTCAGCCATGTATCTTTAATGTGTAACCATCGCATCATGGATTCACAAATAATAATCCAGTTATAGAATCAATCACTGGATCACCATAAATAGCTTATTTTTTCAAAAACTTTCAAAAAAAAACAACATTCTTAGTGATCACCATATTCTCAAGAGACATTTCACCCTACATTTCATGGATAAAATAAAAATCAAAATTAGGGATATCAAACAATTCAAAGCACAAATTGTGTCATACATTAAGATGTGAAGACATTTTTCCTTTATCTTTGTCTCAAGCATATGTCTCAAAACCTCATGAAATGAGATATTTCCAAGTGAATGTTTTCATAGAATGTAAACAAAATCAACATAGTTTAAAATAATTTCTTTTTCCCAACATGTAATGTTATAGTCCTTGAAAAGTCACATGCTTGCCATTGTTGACATGACAAATGAAAACAATTGGTTTGTCTCATAGCACAATCAAAACATGTATATATAATTTCTAAAGAGATTATTTGCTCATCACATATACATATATAGTCATCTTCACAGAAGTTAGCATTAAATAGTACATGATTTTTTCTCATTTGTTTACCAAAGAATATATATGTATTACATCAAAATCAAGTAGTTGTTTGCTTGCAAAAAACAATTATAGTCACTTCAATAAGCAAATTATGGCATTAATACACTTGAATTTAAATTCGTCAGTAGCATACAATGCACCGTTCTCAAAAGTGATCACACCGTATTCATTAAGAAAGACAAAAACAGGAATAGTCTTCCTTGAAGACAGTTACATTTGTCCATGAATATTCACGCACGTGACAACAAATCTGCAATGACTTTTGTGTTCCAGGCACTGGGTTCAACAGTAAACTGGAATTCCTGCATGCCCATAAAAAAAGACCATCTTAATAACTGCTGTTCTTTGTCTTTGACGATTCAAGATCGTCAGAGGCCTATGGTCCGTCTTGTAACTGAAACTTTCTTCCAGCAAGAACCTGGCGAAACTTCTCACATGCCCATACAATAGCCAAGCACTCTTCTTCAATTGTTGGAGTATTTCTCCTGTGTCTTTGGAACTTCTTTCGGGCCGTATTGCACTGGATGTAACAAGCACTTTTTTCTGCAACAGTACCGCTCCCATTCCTATTGAAACTGGCATCAGTTCTTAAAATAAAGTAGTCTGAGCGGGAGGGGAGGGTAACAATAGCTCAGGAAATGAGTGAGGGTGTCTTGAACACACTCCAAAGACTTCTGGCACTCATCAGACCACACACTCTTTTGTTCTCGTCCTTTCGTCAGTTCAGTCAAAGGGCCGTCAGGGACGCAAAGTGGGGTACTATCGTCTTATAGTTAAGACAACAATCCGTGAGTGACCGGATCGGTTTCGTGGTAGTGGGTTTGTGTTGTAAGGTAAAATCTTTTCCCCTTTCTTTACCGCTGGCATCATTTTTTTACCACTGAAATAGTGTGACCCAAAAACTCGAGAGTTTTGAAAACCGGCCAGAATTTTTGATGGTCTGGCAGTCAACAAAACTTTGAGTCTGCAATAAAAACAGCTCGTAAGTTTAGAAAGGTGGTCCTCATGAACTTTGCAGCCAACAAAAATGTCATCAAAAAAACTGACTGCACCACATTCATGGAGTTTCAGGGCTCGCATCATTCTGGCAAAAGAAGCTGGGGCATTTTGCAACCCAAATGGCATTTTCGTCCACTGGAAAAGACCAAATGGTGTTTGAAACGCTGTCTTTTCTGTCAGCTTCAGCCATTGAAATCTGCAGTACCCTTTAGTAGTTACTTTCACAAAATATTTCCATCCGAGCTAGCTGAACAGAAGGTCTTCAATGTTGGGATAGGTCGGCATCGAACACAGTGAGTGATCTTATTTACTTTTTGTAATCGATGCAGAAACGCAATGATCAATCAGGTTTGGTCCACCAATACACTGTGGCTGTACGGTAGATGTAGAAGGTTCTTATCACCTTTTATCAGACATTACATTGATTTTCTCTCTAACCACCTCTTTTTTTGCAAATGGGTGGGGGGTTATGGTCTGGTTCGCCACTGTATTTCAGAAGTTACGGAATACGATGGGGTTTCAATATCAGTTTACTGTACTGGGGTATCCGTCAACACATTCTGAAAGTCTTCAAAATGCTTTGAGCTGTTATGTTTGATTGTAGACAATTCTTTCGACAGACACATCCTCATAGGGTTTCACCTTTGATAGTACAGATAGGAAGGGGTCAACATCATCTGCACTGGTAGATGTTAACATTCCTACATTTGCTGTTTCATACCTTTGTATCTGTCCCTGTACGTTACATTGGGTTACAAATTTCATCACAGATAATGTCTGTCATGTTGACACAGGTTTCTGACACAGGGTGACAGATCCACTCAACTGACTGGTTGATTGGCAACATTGTACGTTCAACATTACTTTTCAAATACAGGTCCATGAATTACCTTCTCAGTGTTGTTTGCCATTTTGATTTTTAATTTACTGCAGAACGTTTTTCGACCCACCTGAAAGGCCCTTCCAACATAACACGAAGCTTGTTAGTTCATCAGTCGTCAGCACAAGAACTTTATCCTACATGAGGTACGTTGCCTTTGCTTTCTGTCTGCAATGACCTGGTACACATCAGTTTTCCGTTCGCTGACGTTGAGCAAGCTCACATGCATCCTGCAAAAACGATTATGCCGTTCATAAAAACGTATTGGTAAACCGTTTTTACTGTCAGGTATGTCGTCTTTGTCCGCTTACATTGTGTCATCCTCTAGATCCGAAGGTCCCCTGGTGAGTGTCCGAAAAGAAGCTCAAATGGCGAGAATCCAGCGTTTCGTTCGGAATTTCCCTGTATGCAAAAAGCAAAGCGGTACGACACGAATCCCATTCCTGGGCTCTTGCCTTGCAACCTTTATCAACTTGGACTTTAACGTTCCATTGAAAGTTCAACCATGCATTCGATTGGGGATGATATGGCGTGGTTGAATGGAAAGAGATTGACAAAGTCTGTAAATTTCTCTCTATGAGATCAGAAATGAATTGAGTTCCACAATCCGAGGAATTTCGTCTGGAAGACCCACTCTGGAAAAAATGCAAGTAAGGCTTCAGCGACAGATTCTGTATCAATTTCTTCAGTGGAATCGCTTCTGGATACCTTGTTGCTGTATCCACCAAAGTCACGATTATAGCGATATCCGAAGAAGACAGTGGTTATAGGTCAACATGATCAATAGCTACTTCCGAATGGAACGGAAGATGAGAGGGCATTTTGTGCAAAGGTGCACATGGACGCGACTTGCTGAGATGATTTGGCTGATGTCACCCATGGAACGGCTGTTGTCTGTTACTTCCTTTGTGACAACCGGCAATAAAAAGATCCAAGAACTTCTTTAATGTTCTTTGATTTCCGCAGTGACCAGCGACAAAGCATCATGTGCGTGTGCAGTACTGTTTCTCTAAGTGGTTTTGGAACCACAACTGTCTGTTGTCCTGTCCAGGTACACACCTGTACAGAATGTTGAGTCAGGATGTACGTTGGTTTGTCCGTTTGTACGTCTGTGTCAGTTCTGTTTAGCAGCAGAAAGTATTGTCGTCAGCGTCTCGTCTTTTCTCTGCATTTCTTTTAAAATCATCTGGGAGTGTAATCTGGAGTTCATCCAGTTTTGAGACTTTTAGCGGGCTTTGTAGCCTTTCCCTGTCTATGACGTTTGATTAGTATCCAAGACAAGAACAAACGATCCCTCAGCACCACCATGTACTGTAGCGACCTGGCAAATGCCCAATATAAGTCGCAGACTGGGTTAGCTATGACACAGGACCGGTAAGGAACTCGGAGTTGTAGTAGTACGGTGTGTCGACTGAAATTTTCTGCAGCGGGAAACGTTTCAATCTTGCTCCAACGACTACACTTTTGGCAGTGTTGAGTACTGGTCTTGAAGCACGAAAGATTCAGCTACCCAGCAGTAGGTAGTGCACCAGTGTTCTCGCAAACCGAGGCCTGCCAATCCAGTAGATGGCTCGTTTTCTAACACCAGTCATCAACAGATTGATCTAGGTGCCAAAACACGGCCCCTTTTCACAATCAGTGGAGGACTAATGCGGGTTTTGAATCACCGGTCTGAATGGGCAATTATTTTCAGATTGACTTGCAATCACAAAAAGATCATCGCATTGTTGATCATGCAGTGACTGATTTTGTGAACTTCGGTTCAGTCCACGAAACTGGCCCCCAAAAGGTCTAGTGGTGGTCGTTGTCCCGACCTCGGAACGTTTGCTGAGGAGTAACGGGTCTTTCCGGCGGTGAGTACTGGTATGACGAAAGTTCCAAACTCGAAACGCGGAAAGATCCCTGTCCGTTCTAGGGATAGGTATATCTTGTGGGACTCAAATTGACCCCACGATTTCCTTTCCTGTAACTTCCCTGTCTGATGGGGTTAGTAATGACGCATGAGACTTCAAAGTGGAAACTTTCCTGTCCTAGCCACGCCTTATCTGGGGTTGAGCGATACAATATGATCAGCCATCTGACAACCATTTCCTCCACGTTTTCAAATTGCCTTTCTTTAAGGAAAGTGGCGATTCTTTGCTCACGCTTGAAATGTTTACTCTAAGAAAGGAGATCTTCGCATTGATTGAAAAAGTTTTGATTCGTTTTAGGACAAATGAACCATCGATCCAAACAATGAACATACGGATCAGAAACGACGGAAAATACGATTCTCCATTTTCAGGGCGCTCAAGAAACGGTAACGTTCGGGAAACGATCAGCAGCCCATTGAAAATTTCTTGTGGAGTTCTTCTTTCAACTGATCCCAAGTTTAAATTTTGTTTCGCTGCATAGTGAGTGGTACAGTTGTCAAAGCGCTACCCTTAACTTGAACGAAGCAATTACATGTCTCTTTCCTTTGGCAACCACTAAGGCGTTGCGTGACTTTCAATCGGAGGGGAAAAGAAAAAACTATCAAAGGTCAACCGTTTTTTCCTCAAAGGTGGCCAACTTTGGAATATTTGGCCGCTTTTTTGGTTGAGGCTTGGCTGCGGACCGATGGTGGAGGTTCTCTCGATTGCCTGGATTCTTCTAATTTCTGCTTCAGTCTCTAATTCTAACTGCCTCAACTTAAATTGTCCGTTCTTCAGCTTCAGCTTCCCTCTGTAATTTTTTTTCTTCAATTTCAGCTTCCCGCTGTAATTTATTTTCTTCAGCTTCTCTGTAGTTTATTCTCTCGCGCCCTCTGATAATTTATTTTCTTCCGCTTCCCTATGCCGTTTATTCTCTTCAGCTTCCTTGTAGTTTATTTTCTTCTCTCTCTCTTAGCCTGTTGCCCTATCTGTGCATTGTTGCACATAGTTAGTAAGTTTTCTACCTCCAACCCAAGCGTTTCCGCTTGTTTACTTAATTAATCAAAATCATCCATACTGAATTCGTCAGATATAAACACCAAAACAATATAAAGTATGAATAAAAATAAGGCGATATTAAGATGGATATGATGTTTACATAAACCGTTTAATTTATAAGTTATATACAAATACAGAGTTCAAATTTCCGGTTGGTAAACAAAAAACAGCTACTTAAACAGGGTAGATATGTAATCCATGGAATGTATTTTTCCAAAATAATTTGCAACTGTTATCAATTTGAATTTAAAAAACAAAATGAAGTTTTAATTCAAAATGTTTTCTATTGAGAGAAAAAAAAAAAATAATCACAATAAAGTTTTCTGAAAATAATTCGTTATAAGTTTAAGTTCCTCAAATGTTCTTGTTGTCAGTCTTTCTTTCTTACATAATTTCAACTGATTTACAAAACAAATGTACCGCCTTAACCAAAAATGAATATAACTTTACAAAACAACTGGATAAAAACAATTAAAAAGAGGGAAAGAAGAAGAAACACAAACTAGCGGAAATCTACCTAAAAGATGAAAATGTTGAAAAAGAAAAATAGATAGGAAGCCTATTGAGGCGAAGGTTTAAAGAGGTTTGGAAAAAGGGGTGGTTGAAAAGGAACATGAAAGGATACACAGGGACCGGAACGTAAGAGGACATCATAAGAAAAGCAAGAACCCAACAGACGCCCCTAGTGGTCACTGTCTCCCGTTGAAACTGAGAGACGGGAAAAGAAAAGAAGGGAAAACAAAATCACTGCACATTTACACCACACTACCGTATAATACCAAAAATTTTAAACAATCAATCAATAAATGACATTCACCCAAACTCAAAGAAATCTGCCACCACCACCCAGAAAAAATGTCAAAAAGATAAGTGTTTATTTGGGCAGAGCTGTAAACAACTCCACCACCTACACTAACTAGGAACGGAGGATGAAGTTGTCCCACCTCTGAGGTGGCACAAGGGGAAAAAATCAAACTGAAACAATAGGGAAAGCGAAAAGAACTAGATTATTTATGAGAAGGGAATAGACTATTGGACTCCCCAACGCCATGTCCCCCGGCTAAACGCAGGAAAGAGGTTGGAGGCTATCAGTTTTCCCGGGAAAAGGGACCAAAATTCTTAACCTCTAGGGGAAGGAAAACGCCTCCTCCAAACGCCTCCCCCTTGCTGCCAGGTTCGAAGCAAGAGGAGGTTGAGGCTATCGGTACTGAGGTGGGGAAGGGTCAAAAGAAATCCTACAAAAAAAAAAAAACCCTTAACGAAGAAGAGCAACCAAAAGTATCTCAACCACCTTAACACACATAGAAATAGCAAAAACAACAACAAATGCAAATATTATACACAATTAATATTAAAACTTTCTTCTTTGTTTTCATCCATCAAACCATTGAGGGTACAAATAGAAATCTTTTTTTTTTCTCTTTCCTCAAACCCTTGAGGGTACAACTAGAAATCTTTTTTTTTCCGGGGAATCAAAACGGCAGCTACGCCGTGTAAACTGGAGGCGGGGTCACCACTGTCACTTGTCACTCTTGCATACCCGCATCATGGACGCATTACTCATACGCACACGCAATTTTCCAAACAACAAAAGGCGCATACCGAATGTTTTTCTTCTCCCCCTCTCCTTCAGGGAAAACAATTTACTAAATCATCAACCACTTGTAAACGCGTTTACACCATATCTCTCTCCACACTGATGAGACAAATAAATCTGCACACATGTATCTCTCCTCACACCGAGAGACAAATCAATCTTCACACATTATGCTCTCCTCACACCGTGAGACAAATCAATCTTTACCATGTATCTTCCTCACACCGGAGAGATAAAATAGTTTCTAGTTCCGCTTCTAAATGCTATGGGCCTTCACATTCCGTATCAAAAAAAATCCGAACCAGGAGAATACATAACTCCGTAATCACAACGTGAGGACCTGCCTGCCTCAAGAAAAAGGCTCCCTGCTTTCTCAATCCCCTGTTCACTGAGTCAATCTACTGCCCCCTCGAAATTCTCTGTCCTGGACGTTACGAGTCTCGATTTCCTTCCGCGATTCTGTCTCTTGCGAAACGACGAGCTTCAACTCCACTCCCTGGGAGTTGGACTTGCTGGGGCTGAACTACGGTATATGTTCCCACACCTGGCCATCTTCAACCACTCACGGGGTGAAAGATGCAGGGTGAAGGGCGAAGGGTAAAGGGGTGAAGGGTGAAGGGTGAAGGGTGAAAGGGCTGAAACACGATTATGGTTCGTGTAAAAGTAAACTGTTCTCAATTCCAATATGATTCTTGTCTCTCTTCTTTAAGTTTTTCCCACTGTAGCTTGCCCAACTATCTATCGCTCATGGTAATGATGGTCAAGCATCGAGGACCACCGTCTGTCAGGTTCGAGTCTCTTGGCCATCTGCTGGGTTAAAACTGACTCTTATCACCCCCCTTCTCCTAGTGAGTTGTCATACTTCAGTGTTCAAAACACGTTGACCAAGCACCTTACCTTACCAGCCCTTGTTAAACTATCGGACTCAGTGGTCACTTTCACCAATACCACATTCGTTTCTTGAATGAGTCATATCACTATTATTTTGGGGACGCCAGCTACAATAGTTCAAGCCACATGATATTTTCCTTTATGTTGTGCATGGGGAAAGGATTCATATCACAAACTACATGTGATGGTGCGTCTATGCCTTGATGTGAGGCTACGTCACATGACATAAACTAAATAGGATAGAATAATAAAGAATGTATGTGTGTGTGTTGTGTGAGGGGGGGGGGGTTAGGTATGTGTTGTCATGGATGGGTTTGTTATTGTTTGTGATGATGTCAGGTGTATAGTGTCCTTTAGTAATAGTGGAATAATTGTCCTTCACCCTTTTCTGTCTGTCTTCACATATTAAATCTATTCTATTAAGTAAATTGACAGATCTGATAATCATATAAAGTATCTATCGATTGGGACTGTCCCAAAATCAATTCAGTTGTGCGACGGTCCTACAGCACAGCCAATCATGAGCCATCCCAGCATGCCACCGTTGTAAAGTTCGATCCGTAATCTCGAGTTATGGTTTAGGAAAAAATTGACTTGCATACTGCATAGAATATTCAGACTGTTTAATATCTTAAATCTAAAAGTAATAAAGTCCCAATGTATCCTACTATCTTAACAATTAACAGATATAATTTAATAAACGCAGGAAGAACAACAATAAATCAACAAATCAAAGTAAAAAATACCACAGGATGGAATGCAAAATTAGGGGAAAAAAAATTTTAGAAGCTAAAGTCATTTACAATTATTTTCAATTGGTTTAATGGCTCATAATGTAGCAGCACGCCCCCTAAAGTTTTAGTACATTGATGCTTTAAGTTTCAGAACAGTGTAGGAGTAATGCTCTTATAGTAATCTGGTTTCAATTATACAGGTTTACATTTTAGAAAATTTTGTGCTAAAGCATTTAGACGAAGTTAAAAATCAAAGTTATAATATGTCTGGATTTTGTATTACTAAGATATGTCAAGAGTAACTTTGAATCTGCGATAGGTTATTTAATCCTTTTATACAATTTTGTGAATATTGATGTTTGATGTCATCCAGAATCTTGATTAATTCATCTTTAGATATTTTTTCAATATGTTTTTGCATTCATGTAATCTAACTTTATATTCAGCTGTATTGTTCTTCAACTTTACGCGCTGCACTTTTAGTGCTCTGTCAACCACTTCATTATAATATATCCAATATGTGAAGGTACCCAATAAAAGTGATACTGATGTTTTTAGTGATAAACGGATGTATTGCATGTTTTATTTCTAGTATCATTTCGGACGCGTTTTAATATTTTGACATTTGGAAAGCTGGTGGTGCAGATTTCGAATCGACACATATAACACTTTCGTTGGCCAGTTGTTGGAAGGACTGATGATATGCTGTACCGTCTTTAATATTGCTACCAATTTCAGCAGGTAAAAATGGAGTTAAGTATGATCACCGATATGATACTGTTTCACTATGTTTAGTTGAAAGGAATTACAAATGGCTGCCCCTCCTTGCTCTTGCCATTCTCGAGGATGATCCCGTCTGTTATATATTTTAATATGTCATTATAATGATGTCATGGGTAAATTAATCAATTTTTTAAATATTCGGTGATTGTTCTTTGTTCATATCTATATGGTCTATATCAAAATTAGGTGTTTAACTTGTTTCCCATGATGGACAACTGAGCGAGAAAGAAGGCTTCATGGCAACCTCTTTATCTTTTATATTGCAGAGTTATAATCTTATCCGAAGACATATGTAAGCTTTATTTATGGGTTGTAGAGAATGTAGATATTTTTGCTCTTTTTAACAAAATCATGTTGCGTGTCCTGATTTACTTCTTTTTTTTACTAAAAGCTATCATAGGCAGATGTTTGTAAATACATATTTTGACGCACAAACTTTTCTGTGCGTTATCAGTGGTTAGAACACCCGCTTACTTATTACGTCCTAAATGTGATCATGAGATGGTATCCCAAGGGATATTTATAAGTTTACAATCTATTTACTTTGTAGTTTGTTTATCAAATGCTTTGGAGCACTAAAAATATTTCTCTGAGGCATAAGATAACCGTGAACGCACGAGAGAATTTGCAAGGGATACAGCGTGTGTGTGGTGTGTGTGTGTGTGTGTGTGTAAGTGTGTGTGCGTGCGAGCCTCCGAGAGAGAGAGAGATAGAGAGAGAGAGAGAGAGGAGAGAGAGAGAGAGAGAGAGAGAGAGAGAGAGAGAGAAGGAGAGAGAGAGAGTCTGTGTGTGTGTGTGTGTGTGTGTGTGTGTGTGTGTGTGTGTGTGTGTGTGTGTGTGTGTGTGTGAGTGTGAGCACGCGCCGTATCCTTTATTTTTCCTTTCAGTGGTCTATTCAGGCTGGATGCCTTGTGGTCATGATGGGTGGAACAGTTTCATAAATCATGTCTCCTTCAGTCATAACGCAGCTCTCTCCTGTCAGCGGCAGCTTAGCGACAAAACAGCCAATGATGTATATGTCACAGACACAGAATGCTAAAGCCTGTAGACACCACTGGGCCCGCCTGTCTTGGCTGAACACGTGCCCATTATACCCAAACGACCGCCAGCATTTGTTTGCCAGAACGCGCGCGCGCGCGTGTGTGTGTGTGTGTGTGTGTGTGTGTGTGTGTGTGTGTGTGTGTGTGTGTGTGTGTGTGTTTATGTTTGTGTGTTTGTGTGTGCACGCGCGCGCGTGCTTGCGTACGTACATGAGTGCATGCGTGCGTTGTTTTCCTCTAAAACGGACATGACAGAGCGTTAAAAAAAATTTACATGTATTCTTCACCCCCGTGGCACCTCCTTACTCCCAAAAAAGAAAGTGTTTGTGAGTGAGCAAATGGGGAGAAGTGTTAAGGATGCGAATTCGTTGAGTGTAAAGAAAGTTTTAACCTTGCGTGCTTGTAGATTTGTTTGCGGAATTGTCTGCCCACACATTTTGGCATGTAACAAGGTTTAAGGCATTATCAGCAAACGTCACCTGAAGTGGAAAGGCTTGAAAAGAAATGCCTGGAAATACACACATTTTAACCATCTGGTGACGGCATTTGGACGCTTTAGTTTGATTGCCGTGTCCAGTCAGCTCAGACATGAAGGGAGAGAGAGGGAGATAATCAGTCAGCTAGCTAAACGCCCGCAGAGACAGGACAGGAAGAACAGGGAAAGAGAGAGAGAGACAGGACAGCAAGACAGAGACAGGACAGCGAAACAGAGACAGGACAGCGAGATAGAGACAGGACAGCGAAACAGAGACAGGACAGCGAGACAGAGACAGGACAGCGAAACGGAGACAGGACAGCGAAACAGAGACAGGACAGCGAGACAGAGACAGGACAGCGAGACAGAGACAGGATGGGAAGGGAAACGACAGACAGGACAGCGAGACAGAGACAGGACAGCGAGACAGAGACAGGACAGCGAGACAGAGACAGGATAGGAAGGGAAATGACAGAGACAGGACAGCGAGGTAAACGACAAAGACAGGACAGCGAGACAGAGACAGGACAGCGAGACAGAGACAGGATTGCGAGACAGATACAGGACAGGAAGGGAAACGACAGAGACAGGACAGCGAGACTGAGACAGGACAGCAAGTCAGAGGACAGCAAGACAGAGATAGGACAGGAAGGGAAACGCCAGAGACATGACAGCGAGACAAAGACAGGACAGCGAGACAGAGACAGGACAGCCAGACAGAGCAGACAGGACAGGACAGAGACAGAGACAGAGACAGAGACAGGCGGAAGACGACAGCGAGACGGAAGGACAGCCAGACAGAGACAGGACAGCAGAGAACAAAGAACAGGAGACAGCGAGACAGAGACAGGACAGATAGCCAGGACAGAGACAGGACACAGCAAGACAGAGACAGGACAGCGAGACAGAGACAGGACAGCGAGACAGAGACAGGACAGCAAGGACAGAGAAGGACAGGAAAGGAAACGCCAGAGACATGACAGCGAGACAAAGACAGGACAGCGAGACAGGACAGGACGGGAAACGACAGAGACAGGACAGCGAGACAGAGACAGGACAGCAGGACAGAGACAGGACAGGAAGGGAAACGACAGAGACAGGACAGCGAGACAGAGACAGGACAGCAGGACAGAGACAGGACAGGAAGGGAAACGACAGAGACAGGACAGCGAGACAGGACAGGACAGCAGGACAGAGACAGGACAGGAGGGAAACGACAGAGACAGGACAGCAGGACAGAGACAGGACAGGAAGGGAAACGACAGAGACAGGACAGCAGGACAGAGACAGGACAGGAAGGGAAACGACAGAGACAGGACAGCAGGACAGAGACAGGACAGGAAGGGAAACGACAGAGACAGGACAGCGGGACAGAGACAGGACGGAGGAAACGACAGGACAGGACAGCAGACAGAGACAGGACAGAGGACAGAGACAGGACAGCAGACAGAGACAGGACAGGAAGGAAACGACAGAGACAGGACAGCACGACAGAGACAGGACAGCAGGACAGAGACAGGACAGGAAGGGAAACGACAGAGACAGGACAGGGATGGGAGGGAAACGAATAGAGACACTCTGGCACAGAAGATCGTCACAGAGGCTTCGTATTGTCCTGAACGTAGCTTCTTCTAGTCTGGATCCAATACTCAGATTTGCCGGCAAAGAGAACTGTTGCATCGGATTTGACGCATCTGAACACGACTGGGTCTGCCCGTTCAAGCACTTTGTGGCTGCACGTTTACAAGGGTCGGTCACTGGTTTCTCATTTAGACGATGAAGAAGTACAGACACACTGACAGTCAATCAAGACTAAGAGAACGAAAAATAAAATCCCCAAGAGGACGGGCAAACAGACGTACATTCTCTCTCTCTCTCTCTCTCTCTCTCTCATCTCTCTTCTCTCTCCTCTCTCTCTCACACACACACACACACACACACACCACACACACACACACACGCACGCACGCACGCGCGCGCACACACACACACACACACACACACACACGCACTCTCTCTCTCTCTCTCCCTCACACACTCTCTCTCTCTCTCTCACACACTCTCTCTCTCTCTCTCTCTCTCTCCTCTCTCTCTCTCTCTCTCTCTCTCTTTCTCTGTCTTCTTCTCTCACTCACTCACACTCACACTCTCTCTCTCTGTCTCTCACTCACTCTCTCTCTCTCCGTCTCTCTTTGCCCCCCCCCCCCTTTCTCTCTCTCTCTCTCTCTCTCTCTCTCTCTCTCTCTCTCTCTCTCTCTCCTCCAGTCAGTATTTACCAGAACAGGAAGTGATCCAGCGTGTCCAGGTCTGAGGAGTGGTTTCCACGCGTGTTGAAGGGAGGGGAGCACAGGAGCTTCACGTCCAGGTCGCACAGCGACCACGGTACATCCACATCGGGACGCACGTACAGCGCGGTTTTGGACGCCAGCTTGTGACCAGTCCGAATCGATGGGTAACAACAGTCAGGCGCGGGACGTGAACACGTGGACACTGCGCCACACAAGATCGTCACTGAAGCTTCGTCATGTCCTGAGCGTCACTGTTCCAAAGTCTGGACCCAATATTCACATTTGCCAATGAAGAAGACTATCACCTCGGCAAGTACCCGAATGCGCGTGAATGTGCCTGATCGAACATTAAGCGGGTTGAATGTTCTCACTCAGCAATGTGCGTCCTGAGTGTGTGACAAGTGTTCTCACCTAAAAGAAGGAAATGCATCCAGCGCCCGTCCGCGTTCAAGCTGCCGTTAAGTTCTCGAGGTGTGACCAGATTGGATGAATTTAGGAATGGGTATTGGGTGCACAATGATGCAAATAGTTTCCAGAAGCGTCTATCATTAAGAACAAAACAATGCCAGTTGACATGATCTCTCTCAGACTGCTCTGACGTGCACAAGATGGTTAGATAAAAAAAAAGTCCGCCTTTGATGTTCTCAGTGTAATTTCACTTGGAACCTGTCACCTTGGAAAAGAAACCCCTCTTCACCACAGCCGCCGTTTTCATACAGCCGTTGCAGGTTTATCCAAACGTCTCCGATGGATCCACGTTCACAGAGGGTGCTCCTACAGCTGAAGAAACGAGTACGCCTACCTCCACTCAAGAACGGTTACTGATTTATCCAGTTAGCTCTTAGAACAAAATTCCGACAACTCTTCGCTTGGCTTTGGGGGAACTTTACGCCTAAGACAATTTGCCACGCGCAGAAAGATGGATGAACTTGGGTAGGTCACGTCGTAATGATCGAGATCAGATCGGTAGTACTAAAAGTGACTTTCTTTTTGACACGTTGGTCGGTGTGAACGGGTGAATATCGAAGGACAATGGACTCGATCTCCTGCAAGACAAGCAAAAGTATTTCTGACTGAGGTTGTGTCCTAACAGTCCATACCTACACTCTGTCGTGATCACCGG
>CM031600.1:39655075-39665075 GCA_018398815.1 Conus ventricosus
CTCCATGTGGTTCCCCGCCATTGCCCGCGCCAACCGAACCTCCCTACTGTGGGCTCCATGTGGTTCCCCGCATTGCCCGCGTCAACCGAACCTCCCCACTGTGGGCTCCATGTCGTTCCCCGCCATTGCCCGCGTCAACCGAACCTCCCCACTGTGGGCTCCATGTCGTTCCCCGCCATTGCCCGCGTCAACCGAACCTCCCCACTGTGGGCTCCATGTGGTTCCCCGCCATTGCCCGCGCCAACCGAACCTCCCCACTGTGGGCTCCATGTCGTTCCCCGCCATTGCCCGCGTCAACCGAACCTCCCCACTGTGGGCTCCATGTCGTTCCCCGCCATTGCCCGCGTCAACCGAACCTCCCCACTGTGGGCTCCATGTGGTTCCCCGCCATTGCCCGCGCCAACCGAACCTCCCCACTGTGGGCTCCATGTGGTTTCCGCCATTGCCCGCGCCAACCGAACCTCCCCACTGTGGGCTCCATGTAGTTCCCCGCCATTGCCCGCGCCAACCGAACCGCCCCACTGTGGGCTCCATGTCGTTCCCCGCCATTGCCCGCGCCAACCGAACCGCCCTACTGTGGGCTCCATGTCGTTCCCGCCATTGCCCGCGCCAAACAAACAGCCGCATTGTGAGCTCCATGGGGTACGGGTTCCGGTCACCTGACCGGGTATGTGGTGGAGTTGTCCCCATCCCCGAGATTTGTCCATGATGTGTGTGTGTGTGTGTGTGTGTGTGTGTGTGTGTGTGTGTGTGTGTGTGTGTGTGTGTGTGTGTGTGTGTGTCTGTGGTGTGTGTCTGTCTGTGGTGTGTGCGGTGTAGGTGGTGTAGGTGGTGGTGGTGGTGGTGGTGATGTGTGTGTATGTATGTGTGTGTTTGTGTGTGTTTATTTTTTGTGTGTGCGTGTGTCTGTGTGTGTGCATGTGCGTATGAGTATAATTTCAGATACTGTAAAACGTCCCTGACACTGTCGACAACATCAGTCCTGTGTCGCTTTCCTGTCAAACGAGACTCCAGACACGCCGACATAACAAGAAAGAGAGGATTCTATGGCTGACCTTAACGTGTCAAAAATCCTTCATTTGTGGACCAAGACACCAACGAAGCATGGAGGCGTGCCCACGCCAGTTATGTCTGCGCTTGCAGAAATTCCTTTGGCTTACACTTGAAGCAGGGCTTTTCACGTACACGTGACATGTCATCTGACATACTTTTATCAGCAGGGTCTGTTCAAATCGCCGTATTTTCAATGCTGAAACAAAATCAAAGATGAGATTTTTTTGTGGAGTATTAGGTAACGTGTTCCTACAGTGGACAGAAAGAACTTTACATTCCGGGCTGACATCCAAAATCACCGAGAGTGACACGCCAGATGGGAATAGCCCATCCTTGAAGAGTGAAAGGACAGGCCGTAGTAACACTGCTCTGATATCAGGGGAACGCTGCCACATCGAAGGGTAGTGGAATGGCAGTTTCTGTTCTGAATGCCAGCAGAATTCTACCGCGACATCTGACTGCGAACTGTGCTTTGGGGATGACACAGTATCCTGTAATTCTGTGGTCTGTATTCTGAACCCTTTGTTGTCAATACGCCAACAGAACTGATGTGAAGAGTAGCTCATTCCGCAAAAAAAAAAAAAAAAAATCACGTGCTTGTTAAATGTTAATGCATACAGAGGTTCTTCGATTTAAGGCATTCTGGAATATTTATCCCCCCTCCACCCCCCCCCCCCCCCCCCCCCCCACACACACACACACACGCGCGCGCACACACACACACAACACACACACGCACACACGCACGCACGCACGCACGCACGCGCGCGCGCGCGCACATCGTTCATACGCACTATCATGTACTCGGATGATTCTGCGACACCCTTTAACCCACTATACAAACTAAACGGTGATTGATCAAGTTGAACTTTTCCTCCAGGACTGACAGTTTTTCCACCACTCATTTCATTCGCCCGACACAATTGCATGTTTTGTGATCAAGGGCTTCGCGCTTTTTTTTTTCCTTCTAAATTTCCCCAAGATACAACTGACATGTGTAACCCTTTGAGGGAGAGGAACCAATCCTTCTATGAGATTTTGAATAAGGAAGAATCCGTGCCTCTTTGCCGGGTTACGTCCCTTTTGACCGCTTTCAGTTATGTTCTCTTCTTTTCTTTTCTTTCCTTTTTTCTTTTCTTCTTTTAATCAGCCGCCTGTCAATTGTCAGCTGTCAATGCTCTGCGACATCTGAAATGATTTCCACAAAAGAACTTCACCTCTCAATTCCACGAAGGAATCTTGTCTGTCTTTTTCCCCACTCCTCCACGTAGACTGCGTGTGCTCACCCTCCGCCGTTCCTTTTCTCTCTTCTTTTTTTTTTTAATTTACTCATGGAACCCGTAGAAATATTACCTGAAACCAAGCCTACAGACAAGAGGATTCTTCCTCTAGAACAAAACGTTATAGCAGGATCGGATACGGTAATCAGACTGGCACAGCATCCCCATACTCCTCCCGCTTTGGGTGTATTACCGGATTAACAAGAGGCGTGTGAATTGCTATTAACGAAAAAAAAACAAAAAAAACCCTGATATCAAAATGCGGGGGGAGTACAGGTCAAACTTCGTCCTGACACCTGCGCAGGGCGGTCAGTCACTGGGTACTTGGGGGCCACACACGCTACAGGGCATTCACAGACCGAACAAAAATGGATAGGCACAAAACGGTGACACTACCCTGACGCCGCTGTATTGTGTGTGTTGTGTACCAAGGGCACGACAGGGTCCAGGAATGCCATTTGAATGCAACAGAAGCACTGTGCGACCTCTTCACAGGCAGAGGAGAGAGATGGAAAAAAAAAAACAGGAACAACGGAATCAAACAGATTCAGTGAATGTTTCAACGATTCTCTGAAAAAAATATTATTAAAACAATTTACTTTCAGACAGAGAAAAACTGCGCTCTCGGGAGGGGGGAGGGGTAGGATTGGGTGGAGGAGGAGGAAAGCGAGAGAGGGGAGAAGAGAGAGGTTGGCGGGGAGAGAGAGAGAGAGAGAGAGAGAGAGAGAGAGAGAGAGAGAGAGAGACAGACAGACAGACAGACAGACAGAGAGAGAGAGCGAGACAGAGAGAGAGAGAGCGAGAGAGACAGACAGACAGACAGACAGACAGACAGACAGAGTCTATTCCTGTGTGTATCTGTGTATGTTCGTTCTTTAATTTAACGTACACATACATGGAGTCGAACATGACATGATAACAGCCATATTTTGCGGAAGACTGGGCTATAACAACGTGAATTTGAATCGGTATACACGGCTTGAATATGGATAAAACTGAAAGGGAAAAGGGTAAACAGGGCAGGACTGAGAAGACTCGACAGCAGAAAGTACCCTATTAGCTGCAAGCCACAGCCTTTGGATCCCCCTTACTACATCAAAGCAAACAAACTACAGTGGCTCCTTAAACATTTTCTTTCTCAGCCCTAAGGCCCTCCTCTACCCAGGAGTGAAGGAGTGGGCAACTTCATGGCCTGGATCAGCCAAACAGCCATCCTGGCCACTTCACCTCAGCACTGGGGGGAGACCTAAGGAGTTGAAGGACGAGCTAGGACGCCAGACAGCCTTCAGACAGCCATCAGACAGCCCTCACACAGCCTTTCAAGGATCTTGCAGAACGCCCCCGAAGCTTTACTTGCCTGTGTGTGCACGTGCTCTTTACCGTGACTCAATATGCTGGCTTCGGCGACAGGCAGAACTATTAAGCGATGAGCACACACATTTGCACGCGAGTGCGCGCACACCCACACCCACGCGCGCGCGCGCGAGCGCACGCACACACACACACACACACACGCACACACACACATACAGGTTAAAAAAATACCGCAGTTTAATATGCAAGACTTCAACTCATCTGGATTATTGCTATATTTTGTTTAACTTCACAATGGAAGTTACTGTTAACCCAGCAGTGCCCACAAACAAAATGGATGCGAAAAAAATCTTATCAAAAATAGATGTGTCCAAGTCTGGAAAGACGTATTCATTGCTTATGATAACTCCCGAAAACACGAAAAAACGGATTAGTGCAAAAATTACAGCCGTGCCTGTGTTTTCCGACAACTTCAATATTATACCAAACAGCGATTCATATTTCAAAGTCGGAGACAGAGTCATGTACTTTCAGGAAAGAGAGAGAGAGAGAGAGAGAGAGAGAGAGAGAGAGAGAGAGAGAGAGAGAGAGAGAGAGGAGAGAGAGAGAGAGAACGCACCTAAATGAAACGAAAAGCATTTCATTGGATATTTGCAAAATGTTACAATGTGTGTGTGTGTGCGCACCTGTTCTATGTCAAAATTCAAAATGGTGAAGAAAGTGAACGAACAAAAAACTGGGGTCAAGCATCCTGCGTGAACAGGGTCGTCTGAATGTGCGCTTACGGCACGGATAATAGTCACAAGATCACCCTCTTGACTGAATCTGACACAACGCTGCCTTAACACGCTTGGGAGATTTAGCCTGTGCAGTGTGTGTGTGCGTGTGTGCGTGCATGGTGTGCGTGTATGTGTGCATGCGTATGTGTTATGCATATATGCATATATGCGTTCTTGAGCGTGTGTATGTGAGTTAGTGAGAGAGAGAGGGAGAGCGAGCGAGAGAGAGAGAGAGAGAGAGAGAGAGAGAGAGAGAGAGAGTGTGTGTGTGCGTGTGTATCTGTGTGTAAGTGTAAGTGTGTGTGTGTGTGTGTGTGTTGTGTGTGTGTGTGTGTGTGTGTGTGTGTGTGTGTTTGCGCGCGCGTGCAAGTGTATGCGTGTATGGAGGGATGTATGCTGAAATGGGAGAAGGTGGGAAGGGGAGACAGATGGGGGAAGCGAGTGCGGACAGAACCAAACCCATTCGATTCACTGTACGTTTTTCACCATCTCTGCACACACACACACACACACACACACACACACACACACACACACACGCGCGCACGCACGCACACGCGCGCACGCACGATGCAACTAGTTACTCTGAATGACTTTTTTTTCATTAATTGTTTTTCTTCCGACAATGCAGCTCATTTCGTATTAACACTTCAGACATATTACACCGACAAAGTCAAAAGATTTACGACAGCATGTTATAATGGCATCAAGTGTTTGGGTGGTTTCTTGTCGGGGTAAACAAGAGAAATAAGAGCACCCTCGCCCTGCACGTAAAAAGCAACAAGATATATGGCCCCGTAAAGTAACACCTCTCTCTCTCTCTCTCTCTCTCTCTCTCTCTCTCTCTCTAACATGAAAAACAATAGACGCGCATTTTCTTTGCGGATGTCTATCACAACTGTCATCAAATATTTCTTATTGATCCATAACTATGACAGAACATCATGAATATGTAGAACTGTGCGATCCAATTCCGCCAACTCCCCACTGACCAAACCATTGCCAATGCCTATATTTACATATGACCAAACTGCATAACAAACCATCCGTGGTGTGGGTGGGTGCGTGGGTGGGTGGATGGGTTGTGCGTGCGTGCGTGCGCATGTGGGTGCGTGCGCACTTGCGCACGTGCGTGTGTACACACACACACACACATATATATCTATACATATATATATATATATATATATATATATATATATATATATATATGTATATATGTGTGTGTGTGTGTGTGTGTGTGTGTGTGTGTGTGTGTGTGTGTGTGTGTGTGTGGTGTGTGTAGGTGTCAGCGTCTGTCTGTCTGTCTGTCACGTGCGCGCACGTGCGTGTGTATGTATGAGTGTGCCTGTGTGTAAATGTCTGTGTCTGTCTGCCTGTCTGTCTGTCTGTCTGCCTGTATGTATGTCTGTCTGAGTGTATGTGAGGCGGGGGTGTTTCTTTGCGAAGGATTCTACGCTCATGTTCCGCCCACAAAAAAAAAGAGTTCACTGGATTATCACTTACCAGAAGAAGAAAAAAAAAGCACGTTACCCGTGTGTGTGTGTGTGTGTGTGTGTGTGTGTCCATTTCCACTTCCCTGTCACACACAGGAGGGTGGGGGTGGATACGTGCATTTTTTTCACTCCAAGGGGAGGTGGGTATCAGGACCCTGCCCCAAATCGCGCACGGGGAAGTGCTTTCACATTAGGTTGGTGGAGCAGGTCTGCCTCAGGTCCAGAATCACACACACACACACGCACACACGCACACACACACACACACACACACACACACACGCTCCTTTCCCAGTCAATTCAAGACGCAAAGTGCTCTGATTGATACGTTTTGTCGTCTGGGATTATTTCAAAACTGTGAAGAAGAGAGCGATTTTGGGATAAAGGATAAGGTCGGTCTGGCTTAACTCCTCGGGCATGGCGTGTGTGTTGTGTGTGTGGGGGGGGGGGGGGGGGGGTATAAGGGGAGGGGGCGGTGGTTTGGGCACGTGACTTTTCCCAACCACCGGGTAATGATTTCGGAAGTGGAATAATTACGGTGTTTTTTGCATCGGTTCGCGTGACTGTCAACACTATGGGCGTGAGCGCACGCCTCCGATCACGGAAAATAGCACGTTGTGTTCCGGTGAATTGACAGGCCCTTCCCTCCGCTCTCATCTTACACAACCCACTTCAAAGGTAAAGACCCCCCCCCCCCCCCCCAACAGGCGTGTCTTGAGTAAACCTGGATCTCCAGTTCAGCCATCTTCTCATCGAACGTTGGGGGATTCATTCGACACCAGGTTAACGTTTTAGCAGGCGATTCAATGACGCGCCTTTACGGTGTTTACACGGTTGGTTTGAATAGGTAAGTTACATCCAGGTTCGACGTCCAGCTTCAGTTACAGTTTCATCAAGGAGGTGTCACTGCGTGCAGACTAGTCCCCTACACGCTACATCACATCCGCTAAGTTTCGAAAACACATTGCGCTCGATTTAAAAAGCTGATGGATAAATGAATGAATGATCAAGATGAGAGAATTTAAGAAGAGGGTCTCGTGGCTACGACTTTGCAGATGTCTGACTATGCATTAGCCTAACGCGCCGGTCAGACCTTGGGTACCTCCCTAACACTGACTGTGCCACAACGTCTTCACGTCCACCAACCGTTTAACATGATACGGCAGACGGGGATAGCCATTTTAGGATAGCCAAGGAGAAGGGACCTATCTTACACTATGCCGCACTACCAGAACAACAGCACATTGTGGTGGGCAACGTAAATGGTCATTTTAATGTTGGCACCAGTGTGATTCGAACTCGCAACACTGGACTGCGAAGTCCTTGCTCCAACCACCTGAGCCATGCCGGTACTATGTCTGGCACCCTGCTTGGCTAGGTGTGTGTGTGTGTGTGTGTGTGTGTGTGTGTGTGTGTGTGTGTGTGTGTGTGTGTGAGAGTGTGTGTGTGTTTGTGAGTGCGCACGCGCGCGTGTGTGTATGCGTGCGTATGTGCGTGCGTACGTATGTGCATGCGTGCGAACGTGCGTGCGTGCGTGTGTGTGTGTGTGTTTGTGAGTGTATGTGTGCATACGTTTGTGTATGTGAATGAATGTGTGTATGTGACTGAGTGAGTGAGTGTGTGTATGAGTGAGGGAGTGAGCGAGTGTGTGTGTGTGTGTGTGTGTGTGTGTGTGTGTGTGAAAGGCGTTCAGAACTTCACTGACGTCACGTGCATGGCAAAGGCCGTCCTGAAAGGCGCTCAGAACTTCACTGACGTCACGTGCTATGTTCTGTGCCAATCTCCAACAAATCTGTTCTAAGCAGAAGTTATGCTGACGACATACCTCATGCGCTACTCCACCGTTTTCAACACCCAAATTCCCTCAATGGTTCTTGCAATACGCACAGAAGGCAGACCTGCCAATTGTGTTTCTGGTGTCCCTGACCATTACAAAGCCGTTGTGGCAGATGTTCATGTGACAGCTTACCTCCAGATCCAATCAGCACACAGCTGTGATGTCGCGAGACTGGTGGTTATGAAAGAACTTGGCTCAACACAGACACACACACACACACCCCACACACACACACACACACAACACACACACACACACATTCTCTCTCTCTCTCTTTTCTCTTCTCTCTCTCTCTCTCTCTCTCTTCGTATCTCTGTATATGTACATATTAACTATAGATAGATAGATAGACAGGTAGTTGGATAGACAGACAGATAGAGAGTTACATAGACAGATATCAGATACATAAGATAGATAGATAGACAGGCAGATAGATAGAAAGAAAAATAGTTAGACAGGTAGACGGAGAGACAGATAGACAAATAGACAGGCAGATGGATAGACAAACTGAAGATAGATAGATCGGCAGACAGACAAACAGACGGATAGCTAGTCAGCTAGATAGAAAGACAAACAGAGATATGTGCGTATGTGCGTGCGTGCGTGTGTGATGCCACAGTCGGTGTTGTTCAACTCCGAACCTGGGTTTAATTCCTGATGCCCAAAGCATAAGTTGTGCCGGGTATATCTTTTGTGTGGTTCACAACTGAACTGGCTTCACTTTAATAGTCAGAATATAAAGCTGTGCTGTGTCACTTTTTTTTTCAAACCAAAAATACATACACCTTGATACTGAGTCTGGAAATAAGTGAGTCTTGTATTACGAGGAATCCACATCAAATGTTGGCGTTTTTTGGAGCAGTAGACTAGTCACCATAAAACGCTATTTGTGCACACAAGGGTACAGCTGACAGAAGAAATAAGGTGATGACAGTAATGACACCCAACAAACACAGTCACCAAAAACCACGAGGAGAAGCAATGCTGACTTTCAACACATTTCTGTTGGAAGTTCCATGAAAGATGTTGGGGGGGAGGGGGGGGGGGGGGGGGGGGGGGGGGGAGGGGGGAGGACTCTGCGGCCAAGTGGGCAGAGCGTTTGGCTGCGGAGCCGACGACCTAAGTTTCGAACCACCTTTGGGTCGGATTTATCCAGCTTGAAAACCTTCTCTGTCCACAACACAGCGAACTGGGAGCTGATTCAGTCTGAGGGAGGATTAGCAGCTGAAGAAGAAGACAGCTGGACCCCCCCCCCTCCATTCTGCCCTGCACAACATACTGTGTGAACGTCTCCTCCAGTCTCCCTACCCCCCCCCCCCTCACCTCACCTTACAATCCCCCCTCCCCCCCCCCCCCCCCCCCCCCCCCCCCCCCCCCCCCGAATGAGAATGAAAACGTCACAAAAACAACAGACGCGTGACATCAAAAGATGGAAAGAAAGGAAGCAACCAACCAACCAACCAGCCTAGGAAGCGGACGAAGAAAGAGGCAGGAGGTTGTGGCACCAGATGTTTGTCTCGTTACTCAGCGTCAGGGTTGACCAGCCCTTCATGCCCCAGGTGGGGTGTTCACCAACCGGCCCTCCACTGTGTCAACACCATCACGCCTCGCCTCTCCCCCACACAAATATGTTCTTACTGGGCCCCGCACAAGGACCGCTGCTAAAAACCAAGTGGACCTCATCTGTCGTCGGCGGCACTGCAGGAGGAGGTGGTGGTGGTGGTGGTGGTTGTTGTGTTGGGGGGTGGAGGTGGAGGAGTGAAGGAAGCCGGAACAGCGGGTATAGAAGGAGGGAGAGAATAACAATGATAAGGGCAGGACAAAGATGTATTTTGCTTGGAAATTTCCACGGTTCATTTGGTGGATAATGTCTGTATCCATCCAGTGTTAAGGGAATCGGAAAATCCATTGTTAAAAATGGACATTTTTTATTTGTCAAGTAACCCATGGGCGTAAAGTACTAATGTGAATAAAGTATAGAAAAGAATTCAATTATTTTGGTATTGCTGGTGGAATCGGTGCAATACTTGTTCTGACACTTTCAAGGACTCAAAGAGCAGCAGGTACCATAAGACTTGGGTTTGTTTTTCTTTAAATAAAGTCTGGGATTTATCATGAATCGATGCCTTTCAACAAGTTATAACTGCCTACATTTACGGCTGTCTGTCGAAATCCCTGAATCAGAAGAAAGTGGTTTCCTATTCCCGGTATTCCTAAAGTGCATCCCAAGAAGAACTGGTT
>CM031600.1:39670075-39672575 GCA_018398815.1 Conus ventricosus
ATGTTCTATTGGGTTTAAATCGGGACTGAGGGCTGGCCAGGGCAGCACATTGATGTTGCTATGCTGAAGAAATTGCTGGGTGGCCCTGGCTGTGTGTGGTCTTGCATTGTCCTGTTGGAATGTCCAGTTTGGGTGTTGCACAAAAAAAGGAACGACATGGGGTCTGAGCACCTGGTGGATGTAGCGCTGTGCATTGACACCCTGTCCGCGACCAGGACCAATGTTCTGAAAGATGACTGGTCCTATGGCGTGGTTAATGCCAATTGCACCCCATATCATAACGTTCGGGCCTCCCCAGGGGTTCCGCTCTACCACACAGGAGTCAGCATAGCGTTCACCAGGTCGACGCCATATTCTGACACGACCGTCAGCTATGTCAATACAAAAACGGCTCTCATCTGAGAACAGTATGCGTCCCCACTGCTGCCTGCGCCAGTTGATTCGGGCTTGTGCCCACTGCAGCCTGTCCTGCCGGTGTCTTGGTGTCAGTACCGGACCTCTGTGAGGACGCCTACATGCCAGCCCGTTCTCCTGAAGACGCCGCCGCACAGTGTTGAGGCCGATTCGTTGCTGGAGATTCCCAGGTACCTGTCGAGCAGTGTTAGCGGCCGTTTGCCGTCTGTCCCGCAGATGGGTTCGAACAAAATGGCGATCCTCTCTTGGTGTGGTGACCCGAGGACGGCCTGGCCGGGGACGATCATCAGTGGTACCAGTGACTCGCATGCGGTGCTGCAGACGATAGATGGTTGAGATGTGGACGTTAAAGATGTTGGCGACCTGCCTGGCATCCACACCAGCCTCCAGATGGCCTAGGGCACGATCGCGTTCCTCTGCTCGTAGTCTTGGCATCTCTGTAGCGCTCAGACGGCAAGTCGTTATCTGAACCTTGTAGCGCGGCTTTATAAAGGCTGCATGCCTGCGTACTTGTCGCTGGTTAACTTTGCTCTGCATGGTGTTCACGTGCCTCACATGCAGCAACCAGTTTGCCATTTTTGTTGACCCTCCAATGCCGGGAATGATGTGTTGCTCACACAATTTTTTCACTGCACGTGAGTCTTGGACCCAAACAACTTGCCACAATGGTTAAATATTGTACATTCACCCCTTTTCACCCGAAAAATAGCCTTTCAATTTTTCGCATTTTTTATGGAAGTCAGTATATATATATATATATATATATGAGGGCGGGACGTCAAAAATCTGGAAAGCTTATTCTTTAATCCTCAATAAAGATAATTTTGACTTGACTTGACTTAACATACACACAGAGACAGACAGACAGAGACAGAGACAGAGAGAGGAGGGTTGGAACAGACAGTCAGAAAATGTGGGGAACAGAGAGTCAGATTCAAAGAAAGATAAAGGACAGAGTGGGAGACAGGCTAACAGACAGACAGATACACGTACAGAGAAGCAAACAGACACACAGACAAACAGGCAGGCAAGCAGACAGACAGAGAGACAGAGCGTAGGATGTGTACGCAAACCCTGCTCTGTAAATTCGTTCCCTGTATTTATTCTGCGTCCTATTTTCGGTCGATTTTGTTTTGTTTTGTTTTGGTTTGGTTTGTTTGTTTCCTCATTTTTGTTCTTTTTTCTTTCATAATTTCATAATTTTTGCACAGGCTATTCCCTGGTACATACTGACCAGAACGCAAGTTGACAGAAGGACGAGGAAGGGAGGGGAGAGTGATATGGAGTTTAGGATGAAGATGAGGCCGGCAGACATAAGAAGACGTTGGCGGGTGGTTGGGTGGGTAACATCAGTTAGAGGGCAAGCATGTCCTTCACCAGTCCTTAGTTAACCACAGTGATCCGCCGCCGATGGAGGAGGGATGCGGTCAGAAGCACATCAGCGGTGACCACTAACCCCAAACCCGAGCTAAGAGTGACGTAAGAGCGAAACGTTGACCGTACGTTCGATCATGTGAAATCAGACGAAGAGTGCCCCATCTTGCGGACGAACCAGACAGACTGAATAGAAATAATGACCATGCAGTTTAAAAAAAAAAAAAAAAAAAAAAAACAATGTGGAATGTAGAACACATGTTCAGGGTTGGCAACATCCAATCCATCTTGTTTGTCTGCCTGTCTCTTTCGTTTTCGGAAACAATCTCTCTCTCTCTCTTCTCTCTCTCTCTCTCTCTCTCTCTCTCTCTCTCTCTCTCTCTCTCTCTCTCTAAGACTTCCACAGATTGTGTAACACTCTTTTTAATGTTCTCTCATATACGTGTGACAGCCATTTACGGTTTGTACCGTGCGCATGTTTCGGTTTGTTCTGCTTACTTTTTTCCTTCTTCTTCTGTTGCAAAAAATGTTGTTAAAAGCAAATACAAATGTTTAAAAAAAAACCGATCTCTTGCTCTGATGTAAGACTATTGTGGGCAGAATAAATAAACCTTGCATGACCAAGAGGCAGCGGCGGCTAAGATTAGAAAAGTGACTTGCTTACTGTTGCCAAAAACAAGTGTGGAGTAAGGCGTGTCCACTTCTCAAGGTC
>CM031600.1:39677575-39685075 GCA_018398815.1 Conus ventricosus
TGTGTGTGTGTGTCGTGTGTGTGTGTGTGTGTGTCTGTTGTGTGTGTGTGTCTGTGTGTGTGTGTGTCTGTGTGTGTGTCTGTGTGTGTGTGTGTCTGTGTGTGTGTGTGTGTCTGTGTGTGTGTTGTTGTGGTGTCTGTGTGTGTTTGTGTGTGTGTGCTGTGTTGTGTGTGTGTGTCGTGTGTGTGTGTGTGTGTTCGTGTGTGTGTCGTGGTGTGGTTGGTGTGTCTGTGTGGTGTGTTGTTGTTCTGTGTGTGTGTGCTGTGGTGTGTGTGGTGTTGTCTGTGTGTGTGGTCTGTGGTGTGTGTCTTGGGGTGTCTGTTGTGTTTCGTTGTGTCTGTCTGTTGTCTTCTGTCTGTCTCTCTCGTCTCTCTCTCTCTCTCTCTCTCTCTCTCTCTCCTCACACACACACACACACACAACACACACACACGCGCGCGCGCGCGCAAACACACACTCACAAGCGCGTGCACACACACACACACACACACACACACACACACAACAGCACACAAACACACACGTACGTACGTTCGCATGCACGCACGGAGAGAGAGAGAGAGAGAGAGAGAGAGAGAGAGAGAGAGAGAGAAGAGAGAGAGAGAGAGCGAGAGAGAGAGAGAGAGAGACAGACAGACAGACAGACAGAGACGGTAACACAAACGTATAAAACTTACAGGAAACCAAGGGTCCGCACAGTTCTCATCCGAACTTCACACATATACCACGTGGCAGAAAGACTTCACACACTTCTCGCACAGACCACGTGGAAAACGTCCACAACCGCAACACCACCGAACCCCACGGCGTGCAGATAATCATGCATTATGGGCTTCCAGCTTAACACGTAGGCCACGCGGTCCACTCCACGACCCTAACATCTCACAACGCAGAAGACGGAGTCCACGACGTGTGGAGATATAATCCACGATTTCACACATAAAACGGCGTAGCTGGGTCCACAAGCTTAGCACGTCGCGAGGTTGTAAAAAGAGTCCATGGCGTTCAGGCACAAAGACATGATAGTCCACGAACTTTACACAGCTACCATACAATACACTCCACGTCGTGAGCACCTACACAACGTTGCAGAAACCGTCCACGTACGTCCGTCAGACACTATGGTACACGAACTTCACACACAGACCATGGACTACGAATTTTATTCATGTGTTACGTAGTCCGTACACTTCACGCACGAACAGGTGGTAGACAGACGATCCACGGGCTGAGAGAGAGAGAGAGAAAAAAGCCAGCGCACGTGTTGTTCAGGCTTTCCTCACATTCCGGCGGGACGCGACAGCGTAATTCAGAGCTCTGCCCACTGGAAACGACACCACAGCTTTCATGTGTACAGGTCAAAACACACAAAAAAAGGAAAAAAAACCCGTTGACTTGAAGTTTTCTTTTTCTCCAGAATAAATCACTCTACGTTCACCTCCAACTACTCTGTCTGTCTGTCTGCCTCTCTCTCTCTCTCTCTTACTTTTTTTCTGTAATTACAATTATTATTTGCACACGGCTGTGAAGCAGTACAGGTAACGTCTGCCCAGAAGACCTACTGTGAAATACTGACCGCAACTCTTTGGCTGTGACGTTCACTCAGGGCGATATCTCCGACACGACATTTGAGGGACCTTTCGTCCACAAAGGCTGGAAGGGAAAGCCTCATTGAGTTTGTCAGCCACAAGGGGACCCACTTGTCCACCGTCCGAAGTTCTGTGTTCACCCAGGCACACTACATGGAAATGGCAGCAAGCTGATACCAGTTCCGTGTTGTCATTTTCTAAGTCCTGGGTCACTTCAAAGTGCCCATGTGAGGAACTGGGAATTCTGCGTCTGACCAACAACCCTCACAGATCGTTCCGTAACAGAGGCCTGATCAACCCTGTGACGGTTAGCACACCCATAGGCTGCGGGGGGGGGGGGGGGGGGGGGGGGGGGGGAGTCGAGTTCCCACAAGGTTACGTCCAACTCCACACCGTTTCCAACATACTTTATGATGGTCTCATCTCCAAGGCAGAGACTTGACCATGTGCTATCAGCAACAAAATATGAGAAATCCAAACAAATATCATGAAACGCTTGATCCACGCTGCGATTTTTTTTCCAATCAATCTACTGGGCAATCGTATCGATCAGTCAACAGATCATTCTTCACGGAATGAGTGGATCAGTCAGTCATTCAGTGATTGAGAAATCACATTGACGGAAATCGTCCTTAAAGTCCTCCGTACAATGGAGCCTAAGCCAAAATATTGTGGGTCCGTCATTGAAAGCGGAGAGAAAACAATAACAACGAACGCAGTGTTTTGTCTTGTAATTTGTTTGTCCGTGTTGTGTAGGGGGGCTTACCATCGACTCTTTTTTTTTCAAATTTGCTTCAATTTCCGCCTGCAGTACCTGACCTTGAAACTAACAACAACGAAGGAAATCACCCACTGTTATACTGATAACGCCGGCTAGCTGTAAGCTGTCTACTTCCATGCTATTCTAAAGGCCTGCTTTCCCTTCTCACGCACGTGGACTTTTCAAACTGACCACATCACCCCAACAAGTAAGGCTTTCGGCTCACACAGAATCACCACAACCTCCACAGCACAGAACGGCCACTGTCCTTCTTCCCGGTCTTCGAGATTCGTTGACATTGGCCACACACTCGCCAACCTTTCCACCGGCAAAAACCTCCTTTTCTCTCCAGCTGTGTGAGTAGGAGCGTGTCACACGGCATTACACCGTTTTGTGTGGCTGAATCGGGGACACGCTCCATTGGAGGCGAGTCCGGAGAACGGCTGGCGCTGGAAGGGGTCGTGGAAACTGCCGTTACCCTTCCATAACGCCGCTACACCTTGTGTACGCTTTGGTCGGCTCGTTTTCTAACCACAGCGTTAGGTTTTAAGAGTCCCGCCAAACGTTGAAAAATTCATTCATCTGCTTGTTTCAGAGTCCCGAAAAATGTTGAAAAATTCACCGATTCGCGCTCCAATGTTAGTGGACTTTTCACGTGTCTTGTTTCAAACACATCGCGGAACAGATCAGTGGTCTATACAAAAATGAAGAAATCGATGAAAGAAAAGGTCTCTCCGTCTCTCTCCCTAACCCTCCCTCTGTCTGTACGAGTGACGTGGGTGGGGTGGGATGAGGGGTGGGGTAGGGAGCATGCGTACATCCCACGACGAGCCCGTTTCCCTGTGTGTGTGTGTGTGTGTGTGTGTGTGTGTGAGTGAGTATACGCGTGCGCGTGCGTGTTTATGTGTGTATGTGAGCGTGCATGCGCGAGTGCGCGTGTTGTGTGTGTGTATGCGTGCGTGCGTGCGTGTGTGTGTGTGTGTGTGTGTGTGTGTGTGTGTGTGTGTGTCTGTGAGTGTATGTGTAAGTGTGTGTGTGTGTGTGTGTGTGTGGTGTCTGCGTCTGTGTGCATGCTTACACGAGTGTGTGTGTGTGTGGTGTGTGTTGTGTGTGTGTGTGTGTGTGTGTGTGTGTGGTGTGTGTGTTCATACTGTGCATGCGGGTATAAATAATAATAATAATAATGAATACTTATATAGCGCCTATTCTCGGCTAGAGGCCAAGCTCTAAGCGCTTTACAATCATCAACACTCGTTTACACAACGGGCTGCCTACCTGGGTAGTGCCGACTGAAGAGCTGCCAGCTGGCGCTTCATTCAGTCGTTTCCCGTGTCATCCAGTCAGTATCGTTCAATATCGATCACTCATTTTCCTTACTTCCTTCATTCTTTCCATTTCTCACGCAGGGTGCATGCTATGTGTAACGTGTCATCCATACCAACGGCCAAACTGGCCTACTCTTTAGAAAGTTGGTGATGGGATTTTACGTGTGTGCAAGATGTTATGCATGCGTTCACACACGGAACCTCGGTTTATAGTCTCATTCGAAGGACTGTATGGGAAATGGAGTCAGAACCAATGTTAACTCCGAGGGAAAAATCCCCCTGTTCCGAAACGCCCCGGCGGAGGTTCGAACCCGCAACCCCAGGATCACCAAGATTATGAGTCAGGCGCTCTACCAACTGAGCTATTCCGGCTATTCCGGTATTGGCAATGACGGTAGTTTTTGCAATAGCTGTGGTGTATGTGTATGTTAGAATGTGTGTATGTGTGTGTGTGTGTGTGTGTGTGTGTGTGTGTGTGTGTGTGTGTGTGTGTGTGGTGTGTGTTTGTGTGCACTATGAACGTATATGCATGTGTCTGGGTGCACACACTCACTCTCACTCACTCTCTCTCTCTCTCCTCTCTCTCTCTCTCTCTCTCTCTCTCTCTCTCTCTCTCTCTCTCTCTCTCTCTCCTCTCTCTCTCTCACACACACTCTCTCTCTCTCTCTCTCTCTCACACACACACACACACACACACACCACACACACACACACACACACACACACGTGCGCGCGCGCGCACACACGTGCGCGCGCGCGCGCACACGCACACGCACACACACTTCCTCATTCACTAAGTCACTCACTCCGGCACTCTCTCTCTCTCTCTCTCTTCTCTCTCTCTCTCTCTCTCTCAGATAAATGAATGGATCGTTAGATTTAAATATAGATATAAATACGCGCGCGCGCGTTTGCGCGCGCGCGCGCGTGTGTGTGTGTATGTGAGTGTGCGTGTGCGTGTGCGCGTGCGCGTGCGCGTGTGTGTGTGTGTGTTGTGTGTGTGTGTGAGAGAGAGAGAGAGAGAGAGAGAGAGAGAGAGAGAGAGAGAGAGAACAGAACAGAACAGAATTTTATTCAAAAAGGCCAAAGCCCCATTTGAAGGGGTGTGAACAATAACAATGAATATATGATACAAATATGAATGACACTGTCATCCCATTATAAGCATGAGGACAAGGTCAAATGCAAAACTGGAAACCAGTTTCTAAGTTACAAAGGAAAATAATGGAAATTCAATAAAGAAAATCATTACATTCGTACATTTATAGACTCAATCAACAAATTCACATTCATACAGCAACAGATGATAAATCAAGATATAGCTATTTCTCTTCTCTTAAAGGCTTTGTAAAGATATACAGCAAGATTTTTAACGACTTCTGTCTTTCGTGGTGCTAAAAGTAATGTTAATCTGAAATCACTAGGATTATTATGATATTTTGGATGTATTAAACTATGTCTTAAATCATCGAAAGCAGGGCGCGGGCAACAAAAAACAAAGTGAATTTCATCATTTGTGGCAGATCTACACAATGGGCATTTCATGACACGTTCGTTATCCCTGTTATATCTTGAACTATGCACTGATAAATTAGAAATCCAAAATCTAAATCTTGTTAGTGTGTATCGTATAAATCTGTTCAAATCCAAAAGTAAGTATGTCTCCAGATCATGAGACATCTTGAATTTTCTATAGTTTATAAATCTGTCACTGTCATCCATATGACAATTCCAGCTTTGCCACCTGCAATCGATTAATCTTTGTTTGAACTCTCTTATAAAAGAATTTATACATCCTACACCTTGATTTTCCCATACGTAACAGAAGCCATTACTATTCAAAACATCCCGAACTTTCGAAGCCCAATTAACTTTTCCTCTATTTGACAAATTTAATAACATTTTATATGCTTTGAATGGCAGTCTATGCTCCTCCATTCGGTTAATTTCAACCTGTATCTAATGCAAGAGACAGTAGAATTGATAAACAGGGGGAATCGATTTAATTCACCATATACAAGATCATTCGGTGTTTTGATACCTACCCCTAAATACCTCTTTAACACAAACAAATGAACACTCTCTATCACTGATGAAGCATCTTCTAAACCCCAAATCTCAGCACCATATAGAAGCATAGATTGAATCTGTGAATCGAAAAGCTTCAAGAATAATTTCACAGAGTTATTATTCAACTGATTCAACTTACAAATAATGCGAATAGCAGCTCGTTTCCCTTTGTTCGCTAAATCTTGGCATGCAGGCTTAAAACACAATCTTGTTGAAAACACAATACCTAGGTATCGATATGAATTCACTACATTCATCTTAACATTGCCGTAAAACCATCTCTCTGTGCTTGCTAGGTATCCCCCTTTTCTAAAAACCATAATGCTAGATTTTTCTAAATTAACTTTAAGTTGTAACTGGCATGCAGGTTTATGAAGATTATTTAGTTGTGTCTGCAACCCAACCACAGTTTCTGACAATAGTATAATGTCATCAGCAAATAAAAGAATAAACAATTCAATCATATCCATATTGAGAGAGAGAGAGAGAGAGTGAGTGTGTGTGGTGTGTGTGTGTGTGTGTGTGTGTGTGTGTGTGTGTGTGTGTGTGTTGTGTGTGTGTGTGTGTGTGTGTGCGCGCGCGCGCGCACCCCGACGCATGCATATACGTTCACAGTACACACACATGCACACAGACACAGACACAGACACAGACACACACACACACACCCCACACACACACACACGTGCACGTGCGCATGTATACGTGTGTGTGTGTGTGTGTGTGTGTGTGTGTGTGTGTGTGTGTGTGTGTGTGTGTGTGTGTGTGTGTCTTTGTGTCTGTGTGTGCGCGCCTGTATACGTGGTGTGTGTGAGTGAGTGAGTGAGTGAGTGAGTGAGCGAGTGAGTGAGTGTGTGTGTGTGTGTGTGTGTGTGTGTGTGTGTGTGTGTGTGTGTGTGTGTGTGTGTGTGTCTGTGTGTCTGTGCTTATGCATGTATGTGTACGCGCGCGGATGGTGTTGTCTGTGTGTTCGAGTGTCGAAACGCTACTAAATATGACTGTTATACATAACAACATGTAAAATAAGCCGCTACAACGCTCACAAAACGCGAACTGCAGCGAAGATAAGACAGTTGTCACCGCTCCTGCCAGTTGGCTTGCCTGTATCTGTCTGCCTAAAGAGAACTGGAAAAAAAAACAAAAAATAACCCAGCAGAACGGATTTTCGTCCAGCGAAGCTCCATCATTTGTGATGTCACTGTCTACAACGGGTTACGCTGTGACGTCTCCAGGCACATGTGAGAAGACAGAAGCATTGTTTATGAGGTCCTAACTGTTGGCAGGATCAGTGTCTACGACGCCATTCTGAGGCCCCTGGGTACGATCCGGACGGATTGCCCAACACAACACAACAACGGTTGTTTGTGGTGTCGGTGTCGACGAGTGTTTTCAACGTTTGTGACATCTCTCGGTACAACGCCTACGGAATGCCGAAGAAGGCAAAAGAGTTGTTCGACCAACGTCTACAATGAGTGACATTGCGAGTGTCCTAGGTCCAACACTGACGGAACCCCTAAGAAGACAAGAGAACTGTTCGTATGGTCAATGGCTACAATGGATTTCATCGTGAGTTCCCTCCGTACAACACTGACGGAATGCCCAAGAAGACAAGAGAACTGTTTGTATGGTCAATGGCTACAATGGATTACATCGTGAGTTCCCTGGTACAACGCTGGCGGAACCCCAAAAGACAAGAGAACTGTTTGTTATGGTCATTGGCTACAATGGATTACATCGTGAGTTCCCCTGGTACAAC
>CM031600.1:39695075-39710075 GCA_018398815.1 Conus ventricosus
GATAAAGCTGGAGAACAGATAGTGGGGCATAAAGGACGACCCAGGTAAAGCTGGAGAAGAGAGACACTGGGGGCATAAAGGACGACCCAGGTAAAGCGGGAGAAGAGAGACACTGGGGGCATAAAGGACGACCCAGGTAAAGCTGGAGAAGAGGGACACTGGGGGCATAAAGGACGACCCAGATAAAGCGGGAGAAGAGAGACACTGGGGGCATAAAGGACGACCCAGGTAAAGCTGGAGAAGAGAGACGCTGGGGCATAAAGGACGATCCAGATAAAGCGGGAGAAGAGAGACACTGGGGGCAAAAAGGGACGACCTAGATAAAGCTGGAGAAGAGAGACACTGGGGGGCATACAGGACGACCCAGATAAAGCTGCAGAAGAGACGCTGGGGCATAAAGGACGACCCAGATAAAGCTGGGGAAGAGAGACACTGGGGGCATAAAGGACGACCCAGATAAAGCTGGAGAAGAGAGGCACTGGGGGCATAAAGGACGACCCAGATAAATCTGGAGAAGAGAGACACTGGGGGCATAAAGGACGACCCAGATAAAGCGGGAGACGAGAGACACTGGGGGCATAAAGGACGACCCAGATAAAGCTGGAGAAGAGAGACACTGGGGGCATAAAGGACGACCCAGATAAAGCTAAAGAAGAGAGACGCTGGGGCATAAAGGACAACCCAGATAAAGCTGGAGAAGAGAGACACTGGGGCATAAAGGACGACCCAGATAAAGCTGCAGAAGAGAGACCACTGTGGGCATACAGGATGACCAAGGTAAAGCTGGAGAAGATACACTGGGGCATAAAGGACGGCCCAGATAAAGCTGGAGAAGAGACACTGGGGCATACAGGACGACCCAGGTAAAGCTGGAGAAGAGAGACGCTGGGCATACAGGACGACCCAGGTAAAGCTGGAGAAGATACACTAAGGCATAAAGGACGGCCCAGATAAAGCTGGAGAAGAGAGGCACTGGGGCATAAAGGACGACCCAGATAAAGCTGGAGAAGAGAGACACTGTGGGCATAAAGGACGACCCAGATAAAGCTGGAGAAGAGAGACACTGGGGCATAAAGGACGACCCAGATAAAGCTGGAGAAGAGAGACACTGTGGGCATAAAGGACGACCCAGAAAAAGCTGGAGAAGAGAGACACTGTGGGCATAAAGGACGACCCAGATAAGGCTGGAGAAGAGAGACACTGGGGGCATACAGGACAACCCAGATAAAGCTGGAGAAGAGGGACACTGGGGCATAAAGGACGACCCAGATGAAGCTGGAGAAGAGAGACGCTGGGGCATACAGGACGACCCAGGTAAAGCTGGAGAAGAGAGACACTGGGGCATAAAGGACGACCCAGATAAAGCTGGAGAAGAGAGATACTGTGGGCATACAGGACGACCCAGGTAAAGCTGGAGAAGAGAGACACTGTGGGCATACACGACGACCCAGGTAAAGCTGGAGAAGAGAGATACTGTGGGCATACAGGACGACCCAGGTAAAGCTGGAGAAGAGAGACTCTGGGGCATAAAGGACGACCCAGGTAAAGCTGGAGAAGAGAGACACTGTGGGCATACAGGACGACCCAGGTAAAGCTGGAGAAGAGAGACTCTGGGGTCATACAGGACGACCCAGGTAAAGCTGGAGAAGAGAGGCACTGGGGCATGCAGGACGACCCATGTAAAGCTGGAGAAGAGAGGCACTGGGGGCATAAAGGACGACCAGATAAAGCTAAAGAAGAGAGACACTGGGGGCATAAAGGACGACCCAGATAAAGCTGGAGAAGAGAGGCACTGGGGCATAAAGGACGAACCAGAAAAAGCTGGAGAAGAGAGACACTGGGGGCATAAAGGACGACCCAGATAAAGCTGGAGAAGAGAGACACTGGGGGCATAAAGGACGACCCAGATAAAGCTGGAGAAGAGAGACTCTGGGGGCATAAAGGACGACCCAGATAAAGCTGGAGAAGAGACTCTGGGGCATAAAGGACGACCCAGATAAAGCTGGAGAAGAGAGACTCTGGGGGCATAAAGGACGACCCAGATAAAGCTGGAGGACAGACAGTGGGGCATAAAGTACGGCCCAAATAAACCTGGAGAAAAGACACCAAATCCAAATCTGAAGGAAAACAGGAAACTCGATGGGCAGAGGCAGACGAGGAGAAGAGACATCCCGAGTCGAATCCACCGAGAACCTAGCGTCGATTGGAGTATGCGCCCTTGGAGGGGTGGGGGTGGGGTGGCCAGAACGAAGAGCCTGATAAAGGAGGAGGAAAGCAGTGGTTCTCATGATGACACAAATGTTGTTGCTGGGTGCTCAAGCTGCAGTGACGCTACCTGCAGCCGTAGCCACATCAAAGGCGAATCAAGAGTTTTCTTTTCGCGCCCCTGGAGATTGCTATGCATCTCCTCTGTGTGCTTTTTGGCGCCCGTCAGTGAAATACTGAAACTGAGAACATTTCAAACTGGTGAATGGAACAGGATCGAAAGCACGGACTGACCTTAGCGACTAGATCCTTCAGCTGTTTGTGTGTGTGTGTGTGTGTGTGTGTGTTGTGTAGGAGAGGAGTCAGATTTAAGAGAGCGTGTGAATGAATGTTTCAACACATTCTATTCGTCTTAGTTGTCCTTTCGTTTTCTTTGTTTCTTTGTTTACAGTTGTTATTTTTTTTCCAATCCAGCTCACAGTACACTTGACAACTCTTTTGTTCCTTGAGGATTAATAATATAAGTCAATCTATGAGAGAGAGAGAGAGAGAGAGAGAGAGAGAGAGAGAGAGAATGTTGCTTACAGGCTGTCAATTTAAGGATCGCTGCCACAACAAATATAGTAATTGTAGTGAAATGAGAATAAAATAATTCACACATACATTAACTCACGCATGCGCGCACGCACGCACACGTACACATACAAGTACGCGCGGCACACACGCTCTCGCGCGCGCACACACGCGCACACACTCACTCTTACACACACACACACACACACACACACACACACACACACACACACACACACACACACACACACACACAACCACCGCACGCATACACACACGCACGGACGCACGCAGATTCGATTCAAAGCTACTGTTCTCTCTCTCTCTCTCTCTCTCTCTCTCTCCTCTCTCTCCTCTCTCAAGCGCGCGCTATGTAGAGTAAAACATTCTATCGGTTCATCGTTGGTTCTTATTTAGCAATGTTAAGGCTGCGATAAAAACCGGTCATGCAGAAATCAGTTACACCGGAACCCTGCAGCACTGAAATGATTATTTCCTTCCTGACCAAAGTCCCTCTCCGTGTCAGTGGCCTGGGTTGGAACCACATTCGGATTTAACCGGTTGGAACTATAAATCTGAAAGCCTGAAATCACAGGTTGACGACCTTCCGTCCCTCAGCAAAGGCTGGGCGTCATTGTCGCCGAAACATTCACCCAGAGCTTGTGACATATACACACAATTCAGAAGATGAACGATATTAGGCAGCCACCAAAAACAGGTTTTTGATTCAACGCCCATCTTGCGCTGAACTGAATGAAGATCAGCGATTGCTCGTTCATTTTCGTTGCCCTGGGTGTTTTGTATCTTGCCTGAAGAAGACCTAAGAGGTCGAAACGCGTCGTGTTTTGTCTTGTGATTCGTTTGTCTACGTTTCTGGGCGGTCTGCGTCGCCTCACTTTGCAACCAGAGTTTTTAGTCAGGCAATTCATAGGCAAATCACCCATCAGCGCTGGTGGGGGATCTGGAGATGTGGCCATGCTTTAGGAATACCAGCATGACGCGTACTCTATCACAAGAATCGAAAATCAGCACCAGCCTGTTAAAACAGTCGACTGTCAGTCAGCTTCAAAGACTGTTCAGAATCAGGTCTGGGAATGGCAGGCGAATGCAAATACTTTCCCATTTTTCTTTATTTATTTCTTTCTTTTTTTCTTTTTTTTTTTTTTTTAGTTCTCTGCTGGTGGTCACGATTTATGAATGGTCCCCATTACTTCCTAGGGCAAAAAACAACAACCGTGTTTTCACCATTCCAAAAGGTTAAAGGTTGACGGCCTAACGACTATAGGGCAATGAACTGTCCGCAGTTCACGGAGTCTAGAGCCATCATCATCACAAACAACATAAGCACGCATTTATAATCTGCGCCCCCTTACAAATGATCCCCTTGAAAAGATCTCAAGTTGTGCTGTAAGTTCATTGAAATCAAAGCATTTATGGACCAAATGCTGCGCGCTTGACGTGAAACTGACTAGTATGGTATTGAAGCATTTAGTCTTCAACATTACTTCTTTTTTTTTTCCAAAGGCATCTCAGTCACAAACATTTCGGCTCCATCAATTTGAAGACCAAACTTTTACGAGTTCCAACCAACCCCCCGGTGCGCTTCATTCATCTCTGCCCCTTTTCAATGTGTGGTACATATGGTAGCCTCCTTGCTGTGCTGAGGTTGTATGACACCGGGCCGGGATGGTTGACTACCTTGTTAAACTGGGGGAAAAAAAATCACTGTGATGGACGTTAGTATCAAACACGGAGGTAAATTTCACTACTTTGAAAGTACACGTGTGTACAGCATTTGTGTTCGTCCTCAAAATTAATGACGTGCTGCTTCCAAGAATATAATAACAGTATATAATAACTCCAGACTGGGCGGGCCATAATGTGGAGTTTCGATGTGTCGCCTCTGCCAAGGCGGTTTTTTCACCCGTGCCTGGTGTCTTGTTTCTTTCTTTCTCTCTCTGTCAACATCATTAGGCAAACCCCACTGATCCGATTTTCACCAAACCTGGTGGACAGATAAAATGTGACACAGAGACGAATCCACTGGATCCGGCGCGGATCCGGATCAAAGGGGACATCTAGGATCAGCTGAGCTGAAATCACGCAAGAACCATAGAACCGATCGTTACGAAATTTGGTGGAAAAGTGGAATTTAGCTTGAAGACCAAGTTACTGAATCGTTGCGGGGAGTTAAGGCGCAGATCTGGATGGAAGACTGGACTGGGCTCTGCTCGGCCTTGAACTGAGGTCTCTCGAGAGCCCTTCTAGATGATGCATGACCATTCGTTCATTCCATCATTCATTTCTTTTTTTTTTTTTTTTTTTTTTTTTTTCTTTTTTTTTTTCTTTTTTTTTTTGGGGGGGGGGGGGGGGGGGCTTTTGTTTCTTTTTATGTTGGTTGGGTTGTTTGTTTCGCTAATAACCTTTTTGTGATTGTTTCTTATCTTTCAGGGCTCCAAAGCATGTAAGATCGCCAAATTTACGCTCCTGACCCCCACTCCCCCTCTCTCTCCCTCCCTTTCTCTCTACCTCCCTTCCTCCCACCCCCACCCACCCTCTCTCTCCTCTCTCTCTCACTCTTCTCTCTCTCTCTCTCTCTCTCGTCTCGTTTTTTTTAAAATCTCATCGAATGATTTAGCTCAGCAACGACAGATTGGATGAATACGCTCTGCCTAAAATCCCAATCCTTGATCGAATAACTCTCTCTCTCTCTCTCTCCTCTCTCCTCTCTCTCTCTCTCTCTCCTCTCTCTCTCTCTCTCCATCCATAACCGAGGCGTGAATGGCGGGGGAGGCGAGTGCCATGGACCCTGTAGGACAATCCAGTCACTACACCAGCCATCGTCGTCGTAGGGGTTCCCAGTGGCTATGCCCCTATGTATACCACGCTGGGGACGGTCACTGAACTGCCACCTGACTTTTTCTGCTTCTTGCGTGGGTGGGGAGGGGGAAGCAGATGGGTGAGGGGGTGGGGGTAGGGGGGTGTTGTATGTGGGTACGGCTGTTAGTCATCAGGTTCCGTTACCACCCACTGGTCGGCTGTGAAGCTTGTCAGCGTTTGTGTGTCATTCGTTTCCCTTCATCTGTCATGACGGGCCAGGGACGTCCCATTAACCGCCGTAAACACCACAGTTCAGGGGCTTCGTTTTGTCCCCCCTCATGAATATGCATGAGCCTGTGGAGATGTTTATCGCTGGGTGTTGTGCCCTTATTTCTCGGACGTCGGAGTTCACGCACTTTCTGGCCTTTCTCTCCCCTGCATCTTCCCGCCCCCTCACCCCCTTCCCTCTTTTTCGTCAGCCTGTCTTTTTCCCTTCATGAATATTAATCACGTCATGACATGCTTGTTATTGCCAATTTCTATCAAGAGTTCAGTTCCTGACCTTAATAGAAAGGGATGAATGAGAGTGGACTGACCAGGGATGTTGGAAAACGTCGTCCCACGGAGAATCGTAAACACCGCGCTCAAATGGCCCAAAAAGCTGCTGTTCAGTAGACCTAGGCCTGTGGGCCGAAGGTTTCACTGACAAACTAACACAGCCCACTGTGGGTTCATCACAGATGTTACCAAAGATGGGAATCAGGCTAACAGCATTCGGGTCCGGCCACAGGCACTGGTCCACAGAGGACAGCCCACATTCTCCAGTCCTGTCCCATCTTTGACCTATGTGTGTGTGCATATGTAGTGTGTGTGTGTGTGTGTGTGTGTGTGTGTGTGTGTGTGTGTGTGTGTGTTGTGTGTGTGTGTGCGCGCGCGCGCGCGCGCACGTGTGTGTATGTGTGTGTGTGTGTGTGTGTGTGTGTGTGTGTGTGTGTGTGTGTGTGTGTCTGGGGGGGGGGGGGGGGGTATGTGGCCGTGGGTGAACAATCGCTACCAAGAATGCCATCGTCACCCACACAAGAAGTGCCTCTGCACAATGATCTCCCGCACACAACTGAACATGCACCCAAGCGATGGCGTACGCTTGATTAGACCTTCTGCCCACAGTGACTCCGCATGTCCGCATTCAACAATAATTATATTCAAGACCATTCTTCACGCAGAAGATGGTGGGAGGGGGGAAAAACCGAGAGCGTGGGCGGGGGTGGGGGGTGGGGGTGGGAGGTAAAAGGATCCATGCAGACATAGACCAAGACACGGCGGATGGTGTGCAGTGTTTTTTTTTTTTTGTTTGTTTGTTTTTGTTATTTTTTTTGGGGGGAGAGAAGGAGGGGGAGGGGGATGTGGGCTAGGGGCGCAAGGGGATGTTGATAGGCTATGTATGCTCTATGTGGGTGGCGAGGTAGAGGAGTGCCTGTTACGTGGTTATGCCATTGTCATGTTCACAGTTGCCGTCTTCTCGTTTGTTTGTCCTCTCTTCTATCCCATTGTCTCCTGTTACCTACACTGCCAACGTCTCTCTCTCTCTCTCTCTCTCTCTCTCTCTCTCCTCTCTGTACGTCTAAAGCGCATTGTCTGGATTAGCTATCTACTTCCACACCCTGTCACACGGTGGCGAGGTGCCCCGCGATGCGCTCTGTGTGGTATTTCAGTTGCAGTGTTGCATTCCGCTCCATTAATGTGGCGGTGTTCACGAATATCGGACCAAACATCGCACGTGTTCAGGGCAGTCGACTATGACATCAGCTTGCATGTGGTCTCTAACAATAAGCGGCTCAAAGTTCTCAGTTGGCAGCTGCCCCTTTGCCCCCCCCCCCCCCCCCCCCCCCCCCCCCCCCCCCCCCCCCCCCCCCGCCCCCCCCCCCGCTGTGTAGAGATGACAGTCGCACCAGCTTCTAGCTGTCTTCCCCTCTCACTGCTACTCGGCAGTTCCGTAATTTACATACACTTCTTTCCCTTCAACGCAGCACTTCGGCAATCAGCGCAATGTCCGATTCTTCCCCTTCCCTGCTACACAGCAGTTCCGTAATTAGCACACATCTCACTTCTTTCCCTTCAACGCAGCACTTCAGCAATCAGCGCAATGTCTGAGTTCTTCCCCTTCACTGCAACACGGCATTTCCATAATATACATACATCTCACTTCTTTCCCTTCAACGCAGCACTTCAGCAATCAGCGCAATGTCTGAGTTCTTCCCCTTCACTGCTTGCTACGCGGCAGTTCCGTAATTTGCACACATCTCACTTCTTTCCCTTCAACGCAACCGAGCAGCTCTTCAGTAATCAGCGCAATGTCCGAGTTCTTCCCTTGAAAGTTTCCAAACAACATTTCCAATTCGATTCCCGCCTGCAGTCGCCTCACTTTGCAACTTGATCTAACATTCCCTGTGTTCACGTCATGTCTCTGGCTTGGTTCCTTTTCCGTGCATCATACACGACTCTTCCATTAAAAAAAAACCACGCATTTCTCTGTACAACCCTTCCGTCTTCTCTCTCTCTCTCTCTCTCTCTCTCTCTCTCTCTCTCTCTCCCCCCCCCCCCCCCCCCCCCCCCTCTGTCTGTCTCTCTCTTTGTCTCTCCTCTCTCTTTCTCTCCCTCTCCCACTCTGTCCGTCTCTCCCCCCCCCCCCCCCCCACCCCTCCCTCTTTCCCAACAAGTCCTCAAGGCTTCACAGCATCAGCAGGTGGAAAGGAAACAAAATGGTTCTTCTCTCTCTCTCTCTCTCTCTCTCTCTCTCTCCCTCTCCTCTCTCTCTCTCTGTCTCTCTCTCCGCCCCCTCTCTCTCCCCCCCCTCCCTCCCTCTCTCTCCCCCCTCCCCAAGTCCTCTAGGCTTGACGGCATCAGCGGGTGCAAAGGAAAGCGATACAGTTGTAGTACCAAACCAAACTGACCCGTGAAGGAATCACGTCAGGACCCATTAGTCCCGCCATGAGCGCGCCCCGGGCGAAGACAGCCCCTGATAATCGCCCCATTGTGCCCCGCCACAAAGAGGCCCGGACGGGTCTACCCCGGGTAGAGATGGGCGACAACGATCGTGTGTCGCTGCTGAGCCCGGGTGGGAGGGCGCCGGTGGTCGAGGCCGGTCTCCCAGGACGTCTGTGTCAAGGCATCGCCGCTTGACGGGGCTGTCCCCTGACATCAGATACGGTAGTTGCCCCACGTGCACGCGACAAACGACAGGTTCGGGTTTTCGGTTTCAGGCTGGTTACGCCGTGTTCTTTCCCATTGGATAAAGACAAAAATTTGAGCGTCATTAAGACCTTTGAGATATTTTTTCTATTAATTTTTTCTTCTAATTTTAGACGTTCGACATGTTAAAGAAAATGCATCGCGTGCGCGGTATGACTTAACAACAAAACAACAGATTTATTTCAACAGGATTTATCTGCAAAAACCTTACATATGATATCACAAGTACACTAATTCGGCGGCACACAAAAAAGTATCACACGTCAAACTTCTGTCAATCATTGGGCAGGCAGACATGAATACATATAACACACACACACACGCACACACACACACACACACACACACACACACACACGACCAAGGTTTTGCTTTTTTTTTTGAGCCAGTACTTTGACACGAAAGCTGGGTACATGTGAGCGCGCTCATGAGCAGCGAAGGGAAAGAACTCTGGCTTCTTCCTGTTGTGTCCACCGCTATGCTAATTGCAATCACTTCACCATAATCCTGCTACGATTAACAACAGGCCAGCGCATTCAACTAGTAAAAAAAAAATGTACATCACAACGACGCACAAAAAGATTTTCATTCGTCAGAGTTACATTTCAGTGCTTCATTTACGCACATATGTGCGTCTTTGGGACATTTTATACATCAAAATTAAACTTCAATGCTTCACTTACGCACATAACGTGGTCTTTGTTACGTTTTTATACATCAGAGTTCCTTAAATGCTTTCATTTGCGCACATAATTATGTGGTCTTTGGGACACTTTCATATATCAGAGTTAAATTTCAGTGCTTCAGTTACGCACATGTGTGCGTGTTTAGGATATTTTATGCATCACAATTCTTTAAATGCTTCCTTTGCGCACATATGTGGTCTTAAGGACATTTTCCTACATCAGAGTTAAGTTTCAATGCTTCAATTACGCACATATGTGGTCTTTAGGACATTTTATACATCAGAGTCCCTTAAATGCTTCATTTGCGCACATACGTGGTCTTCGGAACATTCATTAGAGTTAAATTTCAGTGTTTCACTCACGCACACATGGGCGTCTTTGGGACATTTTATACATCAGAGTTACATTTCCGTGCTTAAATTACGCACACATGGGCGTCTTTGGGAACGCCGGTTGTGTCCCCAGTGCAGTGGCTGCAGAGGACCCTTTAAGGACGGCCATCATGGAGAAAAGAAAGTCCAGTCATGAACATTAAATCAATCAAAGAAACAAACGTAAATATCTGCATACTCATTGCAACAGTTCATAACACAATAAATGACTCACCGATTTCCTTACGGCATTACAAAAAAAAAGTTGTAGGCTGTGAAAGGGCATCCCGCCTTTCTGGGTGTTTTGTTCCGTTTTGTTTTGTTCTGTTTTTGTTCTTGTTTTGTTTTGTTTTTGTATTTTGGGGGTCTTTTGTTTCGCTCTAGGATTGCAAGAACGAGTTTTATTGCCATTAAAGAAAATCCTCAAAAATGCCATATGGGCACAGAGACTCTGCCAAATGGACAGTTAGGATTCACTCCGACAACAGAATGTGACAGTTAGTGTTCAATCTTGACAGTGTTTACTGTCTAAATGCCCGTACACTAGCACACATCTCACTTCTTTCCCTTCAACGCAGCACTTCAGCAATCAGCGCAATGTCTGAGTTCTTCCCCTTCACTGCAACACGGCATTTCCATAATATACATACATCTCACTTCTTTCCCTTCAACGCAGCACTTCAGCAAGATGAATGAATGTGATGAATGGGTGAGGGAAGGAAGTGAAATGGATTCTGTTCACTGTTGGTAAATGAACGAACTGCGCTGGCATGGACTTCAAGGTTATGTTAAAAGTTGTCGAAGTCTATACGTATGCGAGAACGTGCGCGCGCGCGTGTGTGTGTGTGTGTGTGTATGTGTGTGTGTGTGTGTGTGTGTGTGTGTGTGTGTGTGTGTGTGTGTGTGTGTGTCCATGTTTGTGCGTGCGTGTGTGTGTATGTGGGGGGGGGGGGGTGCGTGCGTGCGTGCGTGCGTACCTGCGTGCATGTGTGTGTTGTGCACGGAGTGAGGTTAGTGGTGAGGTTAGGGGAGAGGCTGTTGAGGGGCTGGTGAGGGGGGATTATGGTGAAGATAAGCAGGTCACGTCCGCATGTGTGCGAGTAGTTTACCCACCATTGCGTCTGCTGGCGCCGTATCTGTACTGCATGTTTTTCCCTTTATTAGATAAATTAGTGTAGTACGCTATCATTGTCTTTTCTTTCCCCTTCAGAGATTTGTCGTTATTGTCTCGATATGTATTAAGTGTTCAAACGCTTTCCTTTGTCACTCCCCGAATGAGTTTGTAAATGCTCAGAGCTTTATTTAGATTACGTACACACAAACGAAACTGATAATGGTGAAAAGTTTCCAAGTAGTACAATTCGGCGAACGAAAAGATAAAGGGGCGGGGGCGAGTGTGGAGGAGCTGAAAAACACTATTACCGGCACACTCTTACTATCTTCCTGAATTTTTCTGACCCTGATCACCCCATTCCACCCCACCCCCGATTTCCTTCCCCCACCCCACCCCCACCCCTCTCTCTTTCTCTCTCTCTCTCTCTCTCTCTCTCTCTCTCCTCCATTATTATAGGCGTTGGTCAGTCACTGGCCGGCCGTTGGTGGCGGTGATCAGCGGGACGCTGGCTGGTCCCCGCTGGTGCCCCCACTTCAAAGGGGGAGATAAGGTGGACCACAGACACCATGGGCTTTACAAAGGGGCTTTCTTGCACACACAGAGAGAGAGGTGGGGCGGGGCACAGACAGAGATAGAGGCAGACAGAGAGAGAGAGAGAGAGAGAGAGAGAGAGAGAGAGAGAGAGAGAGAGAGAGAGAGAGAGAGAGAGAGTGAGAGAGAGAGAGAGACAGACAGACAGACAGACAGAGACGCACGAAGAGAAAGGCACGCATGGAACGAGAGAGAAAGACGAGCAGAGACAGAGAGAGACATAGACAGACATTCAGAAAGTCACAAAAAGACAAACAGATAAGACAGACAGAGAGTGACGAACAGACAGAGAAAAAGAAACAAAGGTAAAGACACAAAGAGACAACGAGAGGCAGTGGACGAAACAATGAAAGAGGGCACACACACACACACACACACACACACACACACACACACACACACACACACCTTTCATCTTAAAATTTATACAGATGGGTCTCTTTTGGATACCAAAGAAGCAGGTGCAGCATTTACAATTCCTTCACTGAAAATTGATAAATCTTATTATCTTGGAAAAAACAGATCTATTTTTACAGCAGAACTAACTGCCATTCTAATGGCATTGTATTTTCTACTTGACTTTTCAAACCCAATATTCCAAGTCCTCTTTTGTGTCGATTCAAAATCGGTTTTATTCGCCCTAAGTAAAACAAACCCTATAGTAAGACAAGATCTGATTACAGATATTCATCACCTAATACATTTCTTGATTATTAGGGGTACAAGAATTAGTTTCTGTTGGGTTCCTTCTCATTGTGGGATTCAGTTTAATGAGAGAGTAGACAGAGCAGCAAAACGGGGAGCGAAAAATACTAGCGGGTCGGAGGTTATCAGTATCCCATTGTCTATCCATGAGGGATACAGTCTTCTAGAAAATGCATGCTGGAAACATTTTAGGAAAAAACAACAAAATTCGGGATGTTCTCTTGATACACGCATAAACCAGCTATTAAACTTTGACACACTTCATTCTTTTTATCAATGTAGTTTGTCGTCTTCTCGGATCATAATTTCGCTAATATATAAGATCAAACTAAACGCTTTTAAGACAAAGTTTTGCAAAAATATAACATGCCTTTGTGGTGAAATGATAACAAATTCCCACATACTGTTCCACTGCAAGCAATTAAAACCTCATCTACCACCTTTACATAATTGTTCTCTGGATACAGTTGTAACCGATTTATCACTAATGTGTAAAATTGCTGTTTCATTGCATCGAAGTCCTATTTTTTCTGTTTTGTAAAATGGGAACTGGTGTTTTAGTAACTTCTTTGTTATGACCGGTTATTCTTCGATGTTTTATGGTTAGTCATCCATTTTTTGCTGTTGCTGTTAATGTTATTCTTATAGATTAGGTTCGTCTAATATCACAATGTGTATAGACGTTAAATTGAAGACCTAACACACACACACACACACACACACACACACACACACACACACACACACACACGCACAACACACACACACACACACACAGAGAAAGAGGGGGGAGAGAGACAGAGAGTCAGAGAAAGAAGAGAGTAAAGAATACAGAAAAAAGAGACAGAAACAGCCGACGGGGAGGGGGAGAGGTAGAGGGGGGACAGAGGGGAGGGGGAGGTACCTATAGGTCTATTCCCTTTAGGTCTATTCCCTTTAGGTCTATTCCTTCAAGGTCTATTCCCTTTATGTCTATTCCAACCCTAACCCTAACCCTAACCCTTTAAGTCTATTCCAACCCTAACCCTAACCCTAACCCTTTAAGTCTATTCCAACCCTAACCCTAACCGTAACCCTAACCCTAACCTTGTTCCTAGAAGGAATAGACTTAAAGGGAATAGACCTTGAAGGAATAGACCTAAAGGGAATAGACCTAAAGGGCCGCCCCCGAGGGGAGGGCGGTGGCCGTCACGCCAAAAGATCCTCCGGATGTAACGGCTCAGTCAACAAAGCATCGATCGCTTTGAGGTGGAGATCGATCTGCAGGTACCCCTCATCCCCTCGTCCTCTGCAGGAAACCTGATAGTCACCATCGACCCTTTATCATTCCGCTGCCGTCGGCGTTCTCCTAGAAATCCACCTATCTTCCTCCCTTCAATAGTATTTAAAAAAAACAACAGGACAATCAGTATATCTACACACATCTAAATCTACAATGCCTTCCAATAGGTATAACAGGGTTTACAACCAAAAAAAAAATCTCTCGTTCTTTTTTGTACTCCCAGTTCTTATAGAACAGGGAGTACTTTAGAATGTCTGTGTGTGTGTGTCTGTGTGTCTAAGTGTCCGTGGTCAAAATGTGTTCCACTCGCTCCAGACAAAACTACTGGGCCGATCTTTCTGAAAATTTGTAGATATGTTCATTATGGGCCACGGATGATGCCCGATGTTTTAGTTTACCGCTATAGCCGTTACGAACGCCTGTAACGGCCTATAACGGTTTTTCTTCTTTATGGAATATCTCAGAAAGTACTTGGCCAATTTACAAGCGGTTTGGATGATCTTGTGACAAATCGGAGCCTCTGTCCATATGTAAGTGATTTAATGCTGCAAATGGATTAAACAACCGTTAAAAACCGTTATTCTGCCGTTATTTCTTATATATGGGTGGATTTTAATGAAATTTGGTATATAGAAAGCTTATCACACACAAATGGCACTTCTATATATAGTGTTTCAAAATTTGACCGTTAAAAACCATTATTCTGACATATTGTCCGATTTGGATGAAATTTGATATGTACACAGGCTTTAGCCCAGTGAGGACTAAAATACCGGTTTCAAAAGTGTATATTGGTTATATAACCGTTAAACCTTTATTTGGCCGTTATTTTTTTTTATATTGGTGGGTTTTAATGAAATTTTGTATATAGAAAGGTTATCACACACAAATGGCACTTCCATGTAGTGTTTCAAAATCTGACCGTTAAAAACCGTTATACTTGACATATTGTCCGAATTGGATGAAATTTGGTATGTACACAGGCTGCCCAGTGAGGACTAAAATACCAGTTTCAAAAGTGTACATCAGTTAAATAACCGTTAAAACCGTTATTTTGCCTTTATTTCTTATCTCACAAAGCACTAGGCCGATTTATAAGCGGTTTGGAAAACTGGGAGTACGTTTATATGCTTCGCATCTTGTTTTTCTCTTTTTTTTCTTTCAGTGTCAAACATACTTTCCTACGTTTTGTTTGGATGGTTGGTTTTGTTGGTTCGTTGGATGGTTTGTTCCGAATTCTCCTCGATTTTTTTATGTGTACACATTATCTACTCGTCAAGAACGAAGCAAATACACGGGTTCGTCAGTTGTTGTTTTTTCGTTTTTCGTTTGTTAGAGGTTTTTTTATGTGCTTGTCTGTTCCGAATTCTCCTCGTATGTGTACATACTACCTGCTCGTCAAGA
>CM031600.1:39712575-39725075 GCA_018398815.1 Conus ventricosus
ATAAAGACAGAAGTAGACAGAAGCGTTTGTTCTGTAAATGAAGAGGGGGATCTCCCCATTAGTCGTAAACGGTATGGTCTTTCACCAATACTCAGATTGCTATTTAAAGAGGCTGAAGTATAGTTCCACACACACACACACAAAAAACAATGTTATACAAATGATCAGCTTAAAAAAACTTTCCACAAAGAGATAGGTCCGTTTAATCAGCACAGCCATTCTCATTGAAAAAAAATCCCTGTAAGTAAACGGCAGGCACAGCCTGAGAGGAGGGAGAAGAGGGGAGGGGGGGGGGGGTAAAACTTAAATTGCGTTGTTGTTTTTCAGTTTCGAATTTAACGGAAATGTTCCAAATTTTTTATAGTCTCAACATAACAGTCGTGAAGATGCTGGCAAAAGTGATAATGAAGCCCATCTATGAGGACTAGACAACGGCTTGAGAGTGTGGTCAGTGGCCGGTTCCCAGTTGACGACCACTCAGTGAACTGATTACTAACTGTTTCTAGTGATGACGAAAGTACTTTTCCTACTGTGGAATTCCATGTAGGAACAACATTTACCCGCAAGTATAAGACAAAGCAGTCGTAAAAGATTAACGCTAGTCGATCACAGGTATTGGGGAAAAAATGTTGGTGTTGTTCTTTTGAGTGTTAAAAATGACGACATGAATTCTGTTTTGTTTTATTTTAAGTCAGTGAGAGGACAACACACAAAAAATGTAGCTGAGTAAACGTAAACGAACACGAGTAACCTTGTCATTTTCATTGGAGAGGTGGGGGGAGGGTAGTAAAAAGAGAACGAGAGACAGAGAGAGATGAGTGGGGGGTGGGGGGGGGGGTGGAGACAGACTGGGCGGACAGACAGATAGATTTAGGTGAGATAGATGTCAGCTCGTCCTTAACAAGAAAACAGGCACGCAGTAAGGCCCTCATCACGCTTGAAGTTCAGCGCAGTGTCAAACCAGCGGAAGGCTCGTCACCACTGACGGCAAGTCGTATAGTGGCGGAACACAGTGAGGCGAAGACATGGCCAATGGCGGCACGCTACTGTGTGACGCCCTGAGATCTTTGACAGACTGATCGCTACTGTGTCACGTCAATGATTTAGTTCTTGTCTCGGGAATGGGACAATAGCGAAGAAGCTACCAGCATGTGTGTGTGTGCGTGTGTGTGTGTGTGTGTGTGTGTGTGTGTGTGTGTGTGTTAGCGTGCGTGCGTGCTGTGTACATATACATATACATTCAGAGAGAAAAGAAAGAGAAAGAAAGACAGACAGACAGACAAACAGACAGACGGACAGAGAGGAACAATTGACTGATCTGACACAACTCGTATAACGATCACTCAGTCTCACATCATGGAACGAAACTGCAAAAGAATGACTAGTGCTAGTTTCTCTCGGGTTATAATATGCTGATTATGTGTCTTTTCAGGCTTCCATTTTTAATTTTTAATCCAAGGGACGAAGGTGAACTGGTGTGAATAGGGGAGGGGAAGAGAGATGGAGGAGAGAGACAGGCCGGAGTGGGAGTGGGAGGGGAAAGTGGGGGACAGGGGAAGTAACCCAGTAGTTTCTGAATGACGTTTGTTCTTCTGTGCCGTTTAAGTTTCACTCATTTCGATCCACCCGTGGATTCAATTAAAAAGGAAAATTAGGTCGACAACATCAGTAATGGCAAACATCGGATAACGCTCATTTTTCTTCTTTTTTGTTGTTGGTCTGAATTGCACTGAGTATAAGTCCGCTGATGTGTCCGTTGCTTGATTAGAGTTGTGACCAGGCTGGCAGTAACACTGACAGAAAAGGCCTTTTTCATCATTTGATCGAAAGCATTCCCAGCGTAAAACCGTTTAGATCTGATGGGGAACAGGGCAGGGTTACGTCAGGAGTTTTACATTCTACACCCATCTCCCTCCCGCCTTCTCTGTGCCTCAGCTTTTTCTTCATAATCAGATTCTGTAGTTTGCTATTATAATCATTTGACAGTCCTTTGGGGCAATGAAGTATACAGAATGGTCCGACTCTGCTATAGCCGATGTGGAAAATAATCAGTGCATTTATCTACACTCTCAAGTACTCGGTTGATCTATGGTATTGATCACTGTAAATATTAGGCCGAAACCGCCATTATCCTATTTACACTTCTGTAACGGCACCCGCCCTCCCCTCTCTAGAAAGGACCAGGTTCTGAAGCACGAGTCAGTAATTCACCCCTAATGCCTCGTTTTACACCCACCCTACACACACAAAACACACAACACAACGCGCGCGTGGCGCGACGCGCGCGCGCGCGCGCGCATGCGCACACGCACACCAACGACAAACACACACACACACGTCGCGCGTGCGCGCATGCGCACACGCACGCCCACACACTCACACTGCCAACCAATTGAATGGTTCCCTCCTCTCCCCCTTCCCCCCCCCCCCCCCCCCCCCCCCCCCAACCCCCCCCCCCCCCCCCACCCCCCCCCCCCCCCCCCCCCCCCCCCCCCCCCCCCCCCCCCCCCCCCCCCCCCCCCCCCCCCCACCCCCCCCCCCCCCCCCCCCCCCCCCCCCCCCACCCCCCCCCCCCCCCCCCCCCCCCCACCGCACCCGGCCGCCACCATCCCCTCCTTTCTTGAACACAGGCAAAGCATTCAAATCTTCCCCAATCCCCGGGCGGGGAGGTGGTTGATGGAAGCGCGGAAAACAAAAAAAAAAAAAAAAAAGCGGGAAGGGAAGCGGATTTGGGCAGCGATAAACGTTTATCCGACATTTTTAATAACCGAGACTTGTGGTGGTGTGCGGTTTCTGGGCTTACCGCTGAAACGACTTAAAGTCAGTGGATACACACGACTGAAATATGACAGAAGGGAGACACCATGATGAACAGCTAACGCTTCCACTGGGTGCGCTTGGATATAATTACTGGACAAAAAAACATAATTAAACTTATGAGCGGACTTTGTCCCCTCATTAACATCGCTTTATCCTCCTCCCCCCCCCTCCCCCTCAGTTCCCCCTTCGCTGACTCTCCCTTCCCTCCCCTCCGCCTTCCGAACTTTCTTTTCTTCTTCTTTTTTTTTTTTTTCACATCAGATACGCGCTTTCAAACTCAAAGTGTGTTATGGACAAAGAATTAAAAAATATCCGCAAACCGTTCAAATGTTGCGAAACAGTGTGTGGTGGCCGGGGCGCAATGCAATCAAAAAGCTGCTTCCCAAATCCGTCAAAAAAGCAATGAATGTTCAATAACCGTTTCGTCTCCAAATGTCCAAAAAGCAATGAATGTTCAATAACCGTTTCGTTCCAACTCCGTCAAAGGCATTGAAGAGTTCAATAACGTTTAGTCTTCCAAAATCGTCTCCCATATAAGCAATGAATGTTCATATAACTTTTAGTCTCCAATTCCGTACCAAAAGAAAAACTGAAGTTAATAACCGTTTCGTATCTCAAATCCGTCAAAAGAATGAATGATTCAATAACCGTTTCGTTCTCCCAAATCGTCCAAAAAGCGATGAATGTTCAATAACCCGTTTACGTCTCCCAAATCCGTCCAAAAAGCAAATGAATGGTTCAATAAAACCGTTTGTCTCCCGAAGCCTCTGTTTGTTAGGTCTCTGAAAGTTTTATTGTTTGAGTTTCATTTTTTTTTTCCAATAATGACTCGAGGTGTTTTACAGGTGTGTCATCTCGGGTGATTGTCGATGGAGGAGGACTTCGCGCACTGCCCAAACCACACTCACAGCTTGCTTACGATCATTCATATATCATGGCATTCTTCACATCAAACCACTAGTAAAGTCTATAAACTTTACTACACATGTTAACAGAAGTAACATCATGCATATGGAATCAAACAAATAAAACATTCTCTTCTTTCCTGAAACTTCAAAAATCATTTATTTAAAACATTATTAACTAACCGGGTTAAATAGATTTCTACTTTATGGCCAGGTGATTTAACTATTCACGAATCACTGTCTTTTCTTTTCTTTTTTTTCTTTTCACTGTCACTTTTCACATTAAGCCGACACAAATGCTGGAAATGGTCTTGGTCTGCTGGGCCTGGTCAGGTTATAGACTGTTGGCACTGGCGTTGGTCGTCGATGAAAGTGGCGCTGGCCAAGTATGAGGTCGAACCAGTGAAGATTAGAACAGTGACTATCAAACATCGATTGTTCGCCTTTTTTTTTCTTCCTGCTTAACGCATTGCACTCTCTCTATTTCTTAGTTGCTTCTTATCAATGACATGGTTGCTTTTCGTTTCTTTTTTTTTTTTTTCTTGTCTTTCTTTTACTCTTTCATTAGTTAGCCAAACTCTCTCTTTCCACACCTCTCTTTAGTCCTCCTCTGCAGACTATATATGTGCTAATCTATCAATTGGTTCTCTTCTTCTCCCCTCATATCTCTCTGCCCTCTCTCCTTGCAGAGCTTCACTCGAACCTCTTCTCTCTCTCTTCTGTTCGTTCTCCTCTCGTTCTCCCGTTCTCTCACTTCACATCCTTTTATTCGTTCCGATCTGTTCCAAAAGGGCCGAGTACCATTGGTCAGTATTTTACATGATACCGAAGTTATTACCTCCTAATTCATTGGATATTCAAATTCATGACAGTGCAGCTACACACATTTACTCTCGTGGTGGTTCATTGGTCATTTAATTGTTTAGCTAGATTTCACCCCACCACACATACTTCTCCCTCTCTTTCTGCTGTAAACTGCAACGTTTACCGACTAACAATGGCGCTGGTTCCATAATTTGGTAGATGTGCTCCTGAGTAGGGCGCCACGACGTTTCTGACCAAACTACCGTGGACTGACGGTCCAGCCACTCAGACTGTCTGGTGTCTCCCGCTATGCTAAATTGGCTGGAAGCGAGCATGTAAAGCCGTTCTTCCTGAAGCCTCTCCGCTAAGTTAATTGGCGGACCCGACCCATGGGCCGCTCTATCTGGCGCCTAGAATGTTTGAGTGAAGCTTATGTACCGAACAAATTGGCTGGCGACTCCACGAAGTTGGGTTTGTTTTATTTTTCATTTTGTCCGTGGACATTTCCCCCTTGCAAAAAGGACCATGCTCCGCATTGTTTCTCAAACCACGTACAAAAAACAGACAAACCGAATTTGTGATGCACACAGCTACACGTGCAAGTTTAAAAAAAACTATACAATCCTCAAGTTTATAGAATTTAAAATATGGCAATTAGTGAATAACCACTCCAATGAGTTTCATTGACGTGCGCTATTGCGTTATTTCAAATTCATTTATAAAGACCTCTGTGCGACCACTTTTGCGATTCCCCTACTCTGCGGATTTGCCAATATCTTCTCTCACAATTTCTTATGAAAAGGCACAATATTATATGATCACGGATCATTGACACTTCACTGAGGAATCTCCTTCCTCACTTATTTGCAATTAAGCATCATACACAAGCGATGTATTGCTCAAAGCATAATACATCCACTGAACATGTCTCACAAAGAAAATATGACAAGTATCGCACAAAAAAATATGAGCCATAGCAACTGGGACAATGAAACACATAACATCAACATAATGTAATCAACACATATTATCAACAAAGCACCCGGATATGACTGACTTCCTTGAGTTGCAGTTGCTAGAATACGCGACTTAAATAGTCAGCTCCTGAAATTTCTGTCGACCCTGGGATGTACTGAACTCGATACCTGTGGGCTGCAATCGCATTGCCAACGCAGGCACTCTGCTGTTTTTCAATGCGCCTTGCAAGGGATTTTGAGTGGTTGATGACTCAGTTATATCACGAACTCTTTTCACATACAAGTATTTGTGGACTTCTGAGGCCAACACAACAGCTAAACACTCCTTCTCCACCTTTGCGTACCTTCTTCAACTTTGTGTCAATTCTGCTAGCATACCTCACAGGATCTCGACCTCTTCATGCTCCTGAACAATATGCAACCTATCACCGCCTGATGCATCTAGTCCGCAACAAAAATGGTATGGACATATCTGGTAGCTCAAGATGGGACGGGAACCTAGTCTTTTCTTAACGTCTGCAGTGCTTGCTTGCGCGTATGACCTCGCCCACTGCTGGTTTCTGCCTTGCCCAAATCACTGAGAGGACTGTGATTGCTGCGGAAATTGGGAACAAACTCCCTATAGAACCCAATAAAACTAGCAGACTCTGACTTCTGTTTTGGTCTATGGTCTCTTGATTCATCATCTTCTCCACTTTCCCCTTTTCTGGTGCTTTGTGTGCCTCAACAAACAAAACCTCGGATATCGGTTGGAAAACCAAACCTGGCACTTGTTGTCTGGGCTGTGAGATTGCTAGGATATCAGCTCGTAAAACTGGCTCCTAGCCTGCCTCATATTCTCCTCCCATTGTCTCGGATGCTATCAGAATTGTCATCCTGAAATTCACTAACCTTCAATCACCGTAATCAATAGCTTCTCATCATCCGAGGAGAGAAGATGCAGGTGCGTTTGGTCATACAAAAGGAAGTACTCGCCATGGTATAGCCCCTAGGAGTGGAGAATGCTGTGATTCCTTTGAGTCCTCACTCAAGCTATTTAGCACAGTAACCCTTGCTCAGATCTATCCTGGTGAAATATGGCTATTGATGTGGCGATCTGAGCGAACAGGTCTTCCATGTTTGGTATGACCTCTGCATCGGACCTTGGTGACATGTTCGAGTTATAGTCCACACAGAATCGATAGCTCACCTGACTTTTTCCTCACTAGACGACGGGGTACTTTTTTCGATGATTTGGGTCGGTTCAATACCCCATAGTCAAATCTTTTCTACCTCCTCCTCGATACTTGCTTGGTGGCATATGGGGAGGAGTAGGCTTTCACTTACGGGTTTTGCGATGTTAACTTCACCGTTCATGTCTCTAGAGTTGTCCTGCCTTGGTTTTATCAGTCAGGGAGCTATTATGTTTAGGAGCCCCTAACTTCCTCCTGTTCCTATCTGTTCTAGCCTTCATACAGTGAACATCCTGTATGACTCTTCTCTGGGAAAACTCAAGGCACCAAAATCTCCACTTCTTATGAGGGTCTCCTTCACTCCATCAATGATTGCGCTGCGCTATGTGCTGGGTACTCACGCTGATGTATTTGCGGAGAAATTCAGGGAAAAGTTTTGATTTACCCTTCACATCGATTCGGTAGTCCTGATCTACTTTTCATGATGTGTATGGTCCTTCCAATGCATCAGCGCTTGTTGTATTGATCCCGTGGAACAGTAAAGGACTTGATCTCACCATCCTGAGAATTGTTCCTCACCTTCTGTCATAATTGCTTATTCTGGACGACCTACCTCCTGCAAAACTCTCCCTTGCGTTCCTTAACATGTCTACTCTAGCTGTTGCGTAAGTCACCAATACAGTATGTGGTTTTTTTGACTTCTTCGGACTCATGTTCTCCGGACCACAGCTCTTTGAGAATGCCACACCGGTCCTCGTACTTGTCCGGCCCATACACCAGCTCAATAGGCGAAAAGGGCCTGTTGCTTGCTGAGGGGCTTCATGTAGGCGACAGTGCAGCTGGATGTAGCGGTCCCAATCTGCTGGCCTTTCCTCACAGAGCTCTCTTTATGTGCCCTTTCAGCACAAACATTGAATTATCACAAGCCTTTGCATTGTGGGTGGTATGGGGTGTGAGAAGCTGTGTGTTCCATAGAAGCCGTGTTGACTCCTTCATCTCGCCTGAGGTGAACTGTGACCCCTGTCACTGAGAATTTGTACAGGCAGCACCCCACGCGAGGGAAAAGATTGTCTACCAGCCCTTTCAGCGACCTGTTGCGTATCTAGCCTTTTCAATGAACTCGCTTAGGGTATTGGTCGCGTAAGTCCTCCAGCGTCAACTACTCCTGTGCCACCTTTGGAACAGGGCGCGATTGGGCAATCAGATCAAACAGACCCTCCTGAATGGTGTGTCAATTAAAGGGGATGTTTATGAGGCGCCTTCCACTTCCATCTCTTGTGGCTGACCTTTGACACACGTCAATGTCATGCAGACCGCTTGATGTCTGCCATGCTCTGGCCAATGAAAGTCATCAAAGGATTCGGTCAGCTGTTTTGCTGGTGCCGAGATGAACCCGCTTGAGCTGACTCGTGCCCCACTGACATGACCGGGTCACGATAACTGCTTGGTACCTATAAATGAGTGGTCACTTACCTGGTCTTCCCATGGTGAAACACCGGTACAACAGCCCGCCTTTCACATAGAAGTTTCTGTCTAACCTCCTCTAACCTCCTGTTTCTCTCCACCTCTTGCCAACTCCAAGAATTCACGAGCGAAGGGATATTGTTCCTGCGTGCCTATACTCATCAGGCGGACACATCTATGCCTTGTCTTCTTGCCGGAACGACTAATCGGTTTATAAACTTTCCCTCCTTCTTAGCTCCGTGTTTGAAACTGCTGCCCCAGTAGCAGTCACAACTAGGATCCCTGGATCCCTGCCCACTGGACATATTTCCATTGATCAAGTATGAAGGGGTGTCTCCATCACCAACGCGACAACTCGCCTGAGGAAGTAAGGGGTAAGTAATTCTATTTAGCAACTGGGAAAAATCCCTCACAGTGCCATAGATTAGAGTTCCAGGTCTGCGATTTTTGCCTGTCAAATCCCCTTTCTCGACCAGCGTTGTTCGTATCTAAACGCTTGAAACCAGTGTCTCGTAACAATTTCACCCTCTGATGGCCAATACCACCTTCTTCCACTGGTAACGAACCAATAGCTAGTGGCCCTCCATCCATGACACTGATGTCAGTCCAGTGCTACCATAGCTTGCACTCACCTCTTCAGACTGAATCCCTTTTGTTCCATGCAGGTCGTTTCCTGACCGACCCTTATCCACCTTTGCAGGCTGCTGCCTTTCTGGAACTCTGCGACAATCCCTCGCCACATGTCCATTCTTGTGACAAATGAAACACCTAATGTTTCCTTTGCCCTTCTTCTGCCCACAATGGGTTTGGCAGAACTTTGCAGGAAAACTCCCATAGTATCCTGGGCACTTCTCACGGTGCCTGCACTGTTTACTCCTGCACCTTAGTGCCAAAAGTGCCTCTCTTTACTCCTCTGCGACTTTCAACAACTCCCCTGCGTTCTCTGGCTGTCTTCTTTAAAATTGTTTGGTTAACTCAGGGCCGCAACCTGAACAAACTTGTTCTTTATAACTAGCTCTTTAACTCAGCAGAACTCTTCTTCGTACCACATCAACTCTAACCACTTCTCAAATAGTGATCTAGACGTGACCAAACTGAGTGTACGTCTCACCGGCTTGTAATTAGCCTGAACGAAATTTCATCCTGAACCCTCCTGTGAGGTCAAAATCCTTTCATCAACGAATCCTTCACTGCGCCGGAATTTCAGGACTGTTGTTCTGCTGGTACGAGTGAAAATTTGTAATGCCTTACGTCATTTACGCGCAAAATGACAGGCCCACTCATCTGGAGGCCAACCCTGACTGGTCGCAAACGTTTAGAAAAACGTCTGGAAATTTTGTATGCATCAATCGAATGATTTCGCTTAGAGAATTTGGCAAACTTTGGTCGGGGGGCGTAACTGCGCACTGAGTTACTGGAAAGGGAACTACCATCCTCGGTGGTCTCCTTTGTATCTCTTTCTCTAACTTCTAATTGAAATTTTTATCTTTCTGTTTCATGATTTTTCCCTTATTCTTTCTGTTTCCTGAGTTTCCTAGCCTGATTATCATTAGCCTGAATCCTTATTTTTTATTGTGCTTTTCATTTCTGTTTCTGCGCATCCCTTATTCTTTTGTTTCCTGCTCTCATTCTTTCTGTTTCCTGCGCTGACGCTAGCTTTTAGTCCTTTTCTGCTCTGCTATTTCTATGCACACGGCGTCTTTCTCGCGCGTTCATCTTTTCCATCTTTTGTTGTTTTCAACGAATGCACGCAACTCTTCTCCTGAGTAACCTTAGATCACGAGCGACGCTTCAAAGTTGTCATAGGGGTGTTCTTTTCTTCCGCCATTTTATCTCTTTTTTTTTTGGATACAAGGATTTTATTATACGACGGCCAAACTGTTGGTTACCGAACGAGGGACGTAATAGCACAATCCGTCATTATGAAATGGATAATATTAGCTTGGGACAACGTAATTAGTTTTTTCTTAAGACGCAGCGCCTGACCCAACTATAGAGAGTCGTATTATAGGCAATCTGTGCGAAAATGAGTACTCTGGGGTGAAATGCCAAGCTAGTACACCCTTTTGTAGGAAGCAATGCCATGCGTAGTATTTAACTATCTTGGGTAACATACAGTAAGGACAACCCCTTGTATTAGGATTTACATTACTTGAATCCCCACCGCTTCCTCTCTGAGAAGTGAACGCATTATTAAAAATGGGCCAGCAATATCATGGGAAGTCCGCAATAATTGTCAACCTCGGGTGATGTCAGTGGAGGAAAGGACTGCGCACAGCCTCAAACACACTCACAGCTTTGCTTACGTTAATTCATATTATAATGCCATGCGTCACATCTCAAACCACTAGTAAAGTTTAACTTTACCTACAAGGTTCATAGAACGAAACATCAATGCATATGGATTCAAACAAAATAAAACATTCTCTCTTTCTGAACTTCACAATATCATTTATCTAAAACATATTAACTAAATCAGGGTATAATAGTTTTCTATTTATGCCAGGTGATCTTAATATTCACGAATCACTGTTTTTCTCTTTGCCTTTTTTTTTCTTTACACCTGCACTTTCACAGCAGACACAATGCTGGGCACTGGTCTTGGTCTGCTGGCGCCTGGGCAGGTCTTGACTGTTGGCACTGGCGTTGGTCTGTGATGAAAGTGGCGCTGGCCATAGTATGAGGTCGAACCCCAGTTGAAGATAGAACAGTGGAATCATCAACATCGATCTGTTTCCTTTTTCTTCCTGCTCATAACGAATTGCACTCTCTCTTATTCATCTAGTCGGCTCTTATCAAAGGAATGGTTGCTTTTCTTTTCTTTTTATTTTTTTATTTTCTTTCTTTTCCTATTCCATTAGTTAGCAACTCTCTCTTTCCACTCTCTCTTTAGTCCTCCTGGCTCAGACTATCTCAGGGCTAATTCTCAACTTGGTTCTATTTCTCCTCCCCTATCTTCTTTGCCCCTCTCTCCTGCAGAGCTTCCACTCCGAACCTCTCTCTCTCTCTCTCTCTGTTCGTTCTCTCCTGTTCTCCCGTTCTCTCACTTCACATCCTTCTTAGTCTGTTCCGATCTGTCCAAAAGGAGCGAGTAAAATTGGTCAGTATTTTTCCCCTGATCCCCCGAAGTTATTCTCCTCTTAATTCCATTGGATATTCAAATTCATGGGACAGTCACGCCTACACACCGTACTTCTGTGGTGGTCAATTGGTCGTTTAATTGATTAGTAGATTTCACCCCACCAACACTACCTTCTCCCTCTTCATTTCTGCTTTAACTGCAAACGTATGACTAACAATTGGCGTGGTTCATAAATTGGCTAGATGAGCCTGAGTAGGCGCTACGAGTACTGACCAAACCTACAGGACCTGTCGGTCCAGCCACTCAGACTGTCTTGGTGTCTCCCGCTATGCTAAATTGCTGGAGCGACGCATGAAGCCGTCTTCATGAAGCCCTACTCCGCCTAAGCTTAATTGGCCGGACCCGAACCATGGGCCGCCGGTCCTATCTGGCGCCTAGAATTGTTTGAGTTGAAGCTTATGCAGAAAACAATTGGGCTGGCGATCACGAGTTGGGTTGTTTATTTTTTGTCGTGACACAGTGTCATGTCTTCAAATGTCTCTTAATATTTTCTGTGGACATTCTACAAACCGTTCTAGATGTCATCCTTCGTATCCCAAAAGATTGAATACGTTTCTGATACCAATATTTCCAAACAGCCGACAAATTTAACAGCCCATTTCTTCATAACGTTCCTAAAACGTCACTGCCATTTCTCCGAAAAGTTTTAATTTAAAGTTTGTTCAATCTGCTTTATAGTTCCTAAAGGTTCCTAACATTTTACTAACCCTTTTACTCTATAAATGTTCTGAACGTTTACTGCCCCATTCTATACAGGTCAAAACGTTTACCCCCGATCTCTCCAAAAGATTCCAAAATGTTTCTGTTCCATCCTCATAAGGCTTTAACTTTTGTGTCTCAGTTCTTACAAGGACTTTTTCAACTCGATTTGGTTCCATATATCTAAACGTTTCGTCTTTGATTTCTTCAAAAGGCTCCGTGTATTTGCTGATAAATACTAGGTTAAACACAGTGGCTGAGTCAATCACTTACACAGCTTCAATGAGGAAAGACAGCATTTTTTTGGGTTTCCATCAACCTTTTGCGGACGAAATGGAAGAAAAGCTGACAAAAAAAAAGACCTCGCCAAGTCGGTGAAACGAACCAGTCAGATTGGATTTTGGGTGGAAGCTTCCATCATCCAACCTGGCAACCAACTACCCATTGTTTGAAACAGATTCCCCGCCCTATCCTCCTTTCTGTCCGATTCAAGCTGGGAAAACACGGGAAACATTGG
>CM031600.1:39730075-39735075 GCA_018398815.1 Conus ventricosus
AAAAAGTGAACTGGAAGAAACTATTTCGGACTGTACCCACTATTACTTCCCCAGGCAGGAAATAATTCTGCGTGACGGAGGTGTGCGATGTCCTGAGTACCCCTCTAATTCTGACCGAGGCCCGACTGAATCTTACATCATTGCTTCAATGCTGTTGGACTTAGCAAGTAAATGAATTCTAAAAACAGCTTTTAAGACTTCAAATGCCAACACGCTCTGATGCAAGCTCTGATGCAAGCTCTTAGACCTTCGACCGGCACTCTTTCTGACAAATTATAAGTGTTTATCATAACCATGATATTAAAACTGAAATCCTGTGGAACCGTTTAAAGTTCAAATATAACACAGATGTGCTCCAACCTCACTTACAATAAAACACAATTGCTGCTGACAAGAATCGATCATTTTTGCAACAGTCCTGACACATTTTGATGGCTGTCGTCGATACTGAATGCAAACACACACCTCGGCATGTTCTAAAGGATGCATCATATGCTCCTAGTGGGTTATACAACTGAACGTAAGTTGTTGCATCTGTCTGACCAAACTTCGTCGCAAGATGCAAAGTGACCATGGAACGAACTTGATAATGTCTGGTTCCAGTCCAAATCAAACGTTCAGCAACATCAAAAGAACACGGGAGGTGACTTTTTCTCTCTGTATCAACATTTATTTCGACAGAAGGGCGCCCTTTTTCATTGATTTGGTTTTGGACTTTCTATATTCTGTCGTAATCCCCTGTGTATATTTTTATTTTCATGTCTATTTTCATTTCTGTGAAATATGTACGTCGGTTTCCGTGGTTTTTCGTTGTTGTTGTTGTTTCCTTTTTATTGCCATGTTTTCCTTTTTATGCACATAATTCAGCTAATTACTTGCTTTCTCTTTTCCCGCTCTGGGGGGGGGGGGGGGGGGTCACTTCCGGTTGGCGAAGTGTTGACACTGAGTGACAGGAGCTGCGACTTTAAAGTGAAGTTTCACTGACCTGAGCCCCGACATCAACCTGGAGACTGCACTGTCATCACCATGCCGGAGACTACGTTATCTTTCCGAGCCGTTTGTGGAGGATTTGTGTCAGTCTTCCTTGCTTTCATGGCTCGACGAGATGTGAAGAAGAAAGCCATGTTATTCGGACATTGAAACTGGACCGCGTATTTGTACTCCGGCGTTTTTCTACACCGCTGTGGGGACGTGGAGCTGAACCCTGGGCCTACATCTGGCGGAAGGACGGACAGTCTTCGACAGAGCCGTCTGAAGGGTGCCAGTGACGGTTCTGGTGGAGCCCCTTCGCCGTCACGGACAACCGGCGAACCGACGCTGAAGGACATCATGTCGATTCTTAACAGTAAGTTCGACGAGGTGAAGGAAGAAATTCGACAGGTCAGAGACATTTGCGCTGGACTGCATGAAGAGTTGACCGAACTGAAGGAAAATGTTACAAAATTTAAAACGTGAAAATCAGTCTCTAAGGGAACAAAATGAAAAACTGTGGAAAAGTAGAAAACTTGGAAAATGAAGACTGACGACTTAGAGGGACGGTCCAAAAGAAATAATGTTATCTTTTATGGCATTCCCGACACGAAAATGAAACAAAAGAGCAATGCGAAGGTTTAATCAGGGATGTGTTAACAGACAAACTGGACCTGACACAGGACATTGAATTTGACCGACTTCACAGACTCAACAGAAAGGAAGACTCCCCTATTATTGGTCGATGTACTTTTTTCAAAGACAAGGAAAGAATTCTCAGTAACAGAAGAAAACTTAAAGGCACCAACATATTTATTGGGGAAGATTTCTCCTCACGAGTCCGAGACATTCGACGTAAACTTGTACCTCATTTGAAGGCAGCCAGAAATGAAAACAAAAAAGCGACAATGATTTTTGACCATTCGATAATAGAGGAAAGAAATTTGTCTTGGACCACCAAGAAAATCTAAAACTAATTCAATAGGAATACGGCCGGCCCAGCACACATGACGAATACAGATGTTTCTGTCGTATAAAAAATGTTGAGCATAGAATTGTAAATAATGCACAGGGGACAAAAAAATTAGAATCACCGTCTTCTTTTAGCTTTAGCAGAATGTCATCACGTGCAAGTGACTGTTCCCGTGAACCTGTGACAGAGGATGGCACTGCAGCAATGGCAGCCCCCCGCTAGCGTGCACGAGAAAAGCGTGAACACTCGCCCAATCTCCAGTGGTGTCAGTGATGTGTGTTTTGTGGATGGCAGTGAAGATTGTAAACAGCGAGAAAAAAGTGCACGTGCGCGAGGGAGTGAAAGGAATAATGTGTGTATGGATGATAAACGCTTGTCTTTTTTGCACTGGAATGTCAATGGGTTATTGTCGAAGATTGGTGATCAAACTTTATTTCCTATGTTACATCGTTCGATATTGTTTGTCTTGTTGAAACTTTCCTTGATTATTTACAACCTTCTTTTTTTCATACCCATGAAATATTCTGCAAACCCGCTGTACAATTTACTCGTCAAGGAAGACGATCAGGGGAATAATTTGTCTCATAAAAAAAGAGTTTCTGCAACATGTTAGAGCTGTTGATGTTGAGAACAACAATGTCATTATGTTTGTAATATCTAAAAGTCTACTCAATTTGACCAAAGATGTTTTGTATGTGTGCACCTATGTACATCCGGAAAACTCACCATATTATTCGTATTTTGATGTTGATAATGGTATTCGGACACTAGAAGATATTCTGACGGATAAGATATTTGAATTTCCTAATATGTACATACTTTTAAACGGAGACCTTAATAGCAGAACGTCTAATGTTAATCAGGATATAACTGTGAACGACACTATGTAATAATAACTCTTTAAAAAAAACGAATCGTTTTGTGTTAAAAGGGAATCTGAAGACAAGGTACTGAACAGGTACGGTAAATGTTTGCTAAGCATGTGCACAGCTCTAGAATTATGCATTTTAAACGGAGTATGTAATGGCGACCGTCAAGGTCGTTTTACATACGTTTCTGATACAGGTAATAGTGTGAATGATTATGTTTTGGCCTCTGTTGATCTGTATATACGTATGATGGCATCATGTACTCTATATTGTTCAAGAACGCATTGATCTGCCTTTGGAATTCCATGTTAATTTTGATAATGGCGATGAGCTTCATATGAACCAAGGTTATAGCAATAAAAACGGTAAGTTTATTGAAAAGTTTGTTTGGCAGGAACAGAGGGCTGGAATATTCATGCTCTCATGAGCAGTGAAGATTGTAAATCTTTACTCGAAGCAGCAATTGATCTTATTGATGTGGACATCAACTTGGCATTGAATGCGTTTAACAACTGTGTGAAAAAACAAGCTGAGTGTATGAAAACAAGGATCAGAACAGATAAGAGGACACGTAAAGATGCATGGTTTGATATAGAATGTCATGTAGCTACGATTTCGGCCAGGAGGTTGCTTAGAATATTTCGTGGAACTTTAGACGTTGAGGACAGGTCAAAGTATTGTAAATCACGGAGAGAATATAAAACCTGTTACAGAAAAAGCAAAATGAGTATAATACTTGTTTATTAAGTAATCTTGTTAATTCGGTCAATAATCCCAGTGCGTTCTGGCAGATGTACATAAGGTGTCACCCAAAGGGTATCGTGTTCATGCATCAATTTCTATTAATGAGTGGCATGAGCACTTCAAAAACCTCCTTGATAGGATGTGGACAGTTCAATAGAAATAGAAACCGCGTCTGATTTAGAAGCCACAGATGAACTCAATTTATTTGATAACCCAATTTCAAAAGAAGAAATTTTACTTGCCATAAAGAAATTGAAAAACGGCAAATCTGCTGGTCCAGATGGCTTAATTGGAGAAATGTTTAAAAATGGTGGGGAAATAATTGTCGATTTCTTGTTAAATTTTTCAATGCTCTTTTTCACAGAGGAATATATCCCGAAGCCTGGATGGAATCAATTATAGTACCACTATTTAAAAAAGGTGATGTTAACGATCCTGATGTTAACGATAGAGGTGTGTCACTTTGTGACATCGGCAGCAAATTGTACAGTTCTATTATAAACTATAGGTTACAAATATGGGTAGAACAGTATAATATAACCGGCGAATATCAGGCGGCTTCAAGAAAGGTATTCAACAGTGGATCATATGTTTACATTACTAGCAATAATACAGAAGCAATTTTCGTTAAATCGTAAATTCTATGTAGCTTTCATTGATTTTGAGAAGGCCTTTGACTCATCTCAAGGAAACTACTGTGGCCAGTTCTTCAGAAGAATGGTATTAAAGGGAAGCTGTATCAGTGTATAAGAAGTATGTATTCTAACGTAAAAGCAAAAGTAAGAGTCGGCAAAAGAATTCACACACAGTATTTTGTGCACACAGGTGTGAAGCAGGGAGATACCTGTAGTCCTGTATTGTTTTCTCTATTTATAAACGAATTTTGCATCAGAAATCATTGCGAAGGGACGACAAGGAGCGACGTTGTCACACGAGACCCTCGAATTATTTATCTTGTTACTGGCTGACGATATCGCTTTGCTATCAGAAACCCCAGTTGGACTCCAAACCCAATTAAATAATCTCCATAGTATAGCCACAAGGCTTCAACTCAAGGTACATATGAAAAGAGCAGTATTGTGGTTTTTAGAAAAGGGGGATACTTAGCAGCAAGAGAGAGATGGTCTTTGAATGGTGAGGCAATGGAGGTTGTGAATTGTTACAAATATCTCGGCATCTGTTTTACCACACGTCTTGGTTTTTCACCTGCCTGTCAGGATCTTGCGAGCAGAGCAAAAACGTGCATTACTGTGTATACTGAGAAAACTGTATATGCTAAATAATAATTCTTTACCTGTATTACTCAAACTTTTTGATGCTCAAGTGCAGCCAATCGCACAATATGGAGCCGAGATATGGGGCATGGATAAAGCTGTTATTGAAATAGAAAAAGTTCACCTATTTGCTTTAAAAAGATTCTTGGGGGTGCAGCCTAGAACGCCAAA
>CM031600.1:39740075-39745075 GCA_018398815.1 Conus ventricosus
ACTGACATCACAGCATAGTGTACTGCACTTTATGTGTGTGTATCGCCCTGGGCCCACGTCTGCCAACAAGTATACGTTGACAGATGCGATGTTTTTTGACCAGCTTCCAGAGCTTCTTGATCACTGTAACACCCTCCGTGGTCACTTGTGTTTATTGGGTGACTTCAACTTTCATGTGAATGACCTTCGTGACAGAAGTGCATGCAGGTTTTTAGAGCTCCTGTCGATGTATGATTTAAGTCAGACTGTGTCTGGCCCTACTCACAAGGGGGGTCACACTCTAGATCTGGTGATTGTGCGGCCTTCTGATGGAGTTCACCGATCATCCGAGGCTACGTGCGCCTTGGAGTCTGACCACTTTAGTGTGGTGTCTGCCTTCGACATTGATCTCCCTTCCCCTGCCCCGGTGTTCCGCAACGTCCGCAACACCCGTGCCATTGACAGAGCAGCGCTGAGAGACGATCTGCAGGTGGAGCTGGGCAGCATTGAGAACTGCACCGCTGACCAGTACAACACTGCCCTCCGGGACGTTCTGGACAAGCATGCCCCTGTGTCTCGACGCAGGGTGATGGAGAGGAAGGTGGCGTCCCCGTGGTTTGGTGTCCTTGGCGATGAACTGCTTCAGGCAAAACACGAGCGGAGATGTGCAGAGCAGCAGTGGAGACTGACAGGACTCACCGTTCACAAGCAGATCTATCAGAAAGCCAAGAATTTTGTGACTTTCCTTGTTCACAAAGCCAAGACTTTATTCTACATCACCAGTATTTCGGAGGCAAAGTCTAGCAAAGAACTGTATCACATCACCAACACTCTGTGTGCTAGGACTAAAAGTAATCAGCTTCCCACTATCTATCCATTGTCTGCATTGCCAAATATGTTTTCAGACTTCTTTTGTTCCAAGGTTGAGAAAATTCGGAAAGATCTGGACGCTCAAGTGACTGTGGCGCACCCCCTTGGTAAACCGTTCAGTGGTGATCCACTTTGTGCATTCAGTCCTGTCACTAACGAAGAGGTTTTGGTAATTTTGAAAAAATCAGCTCCCAAAACTTGTGATCTTGACCCACTCCCCACGCCCCTGCTCTATGAATGCTTGGAAACTGTTCTGCCTTTTTTGACAAAGATGATCAATGATTCTCTACTTTCCGGTATTTTCCCTGATGTTCACAAGAATGCGATTGTAACCCCTCTATTGAAGAAGCCAACACTGGACTCTAACGATCTGAAAAGTTTCCGTCCAGTTTCAAATCTGTCGTTTTTGTCAAAGATTATTGAGAAAATTGTGTTGTCTCAGCTTTCCACTCATTTATCGTCCAACCAACTATTCAGTATCCATCAGTCGGCCTATAGACCCGGTCATAGCACGGAAACTGCCCAGATGAAAGTTGTAAATGATCTCCTGCTTTCTCTTGATGAAGGAAAACTCTTTGTTTTGACATTGTTAGATCTCTCGGCCGCATTCGACACCATTGATCACAGCATTCTTCTCTCTCGTTTAGAACATGTGTTTGGTGTTTCTGACACAGCCCTTCACTGGTTTGAATCATACCTGTCCAACCGCACTCAAACTGTATCTATTCAAGACTGCAAATCTAACCCAGCGTTAATGGCCTATGGAGTGCCACAGGGTTCTGTCCTTGGCCCAGTTTTGTTTGTTTTGTATACAACACCCTTGTCTGATATCATCTCATCTCACTCTATTCTGTCTCACTCTTTTGCAGATGATACTCAGTTACAAAAGTCTGCAGAACCCAGCCATGTCAATGAGCTGGTTCAGTCAATGCAAGCATGTATTCAGGATGTTAAATCATGGATGACATTTAACAAACTCAAGTTAAACGATGAGAAAACTGAAGCTTTAGTCATTTCTTCGCCAAGAACGTCACTGTCTACTCCATTACCGGACTCGCTTGTTGTCGGTGATGCCACTGTTCCATTTTCAAAATCAGCAAAGAATCTTGGCGTTGTTCTTGACTCACATCTGACAATGAATGCTCAGGTCATGAACGTAATTCGTACAGTTAACTTTGAGCTCCGTCGTATCAGCTCAATTCGCCATTTCCTCTCAACTGAGGCAACAAAAACTCTCGTTTCAGCATTTGTGCTCTCCCGTCTGGATTATTGCAATGGTCTCCTTGTAAATTGCCCACAAGATCTTATACAACGAATTCAGAGATTACAAAATTCTGCAGCACGCCTGGTCTTGAGGGTTCCCCGTAGAGACCACATCACCCCGCATCTCTACACTCTGCACTGGCTCCCATAGCAGCACGCATTAGATACAAAATTGCATGCATGTGTTTTCGCGCCGTCAATGGATCTGGCCCTGTCTATCTTTCTCACCTGGTTAGCATATACACACGGCAAGAACACTCCGCTCATCATCTGACACTCTCACACTCTGCAAGCCACGCGTTTCAACAAAAACCTATGGTGAACGTTCCTTCTTTTTTGCAGCCCCTTCCGTTTGGAACTCTCTCCCACTTTCGATCCGCTCTGCCAAAACTGACTCTGCTTTCCGCTCTGCTCTCAAAACCCATCTGTTCAAGGAATTTTTTCTATAGAAAACATTTTTGTCCTGTTATTGGGTGTGTCATGGCGTTACGTGTTGTAAGTGTTACACTTGAAAACTGATAGTGTGTGTGCGCGCGCGCGCGTGTGTGTGTGTGTGTGTGTGTGTGTGGTGTCAATGTTGGTTGGCTAGCCCCCCCCCCCCCTTTCCTTGCTGTGTTTCATTGTCATAATTGATGAGGTGACGGGGTTTATGGTTTTGTATAGTGATGTTTGTTTTTGACATGTTTATAGTTAAACATTGTAAAGCGCTGTGAGCTCTAGTGAGAAAGGGCGCTCTATAAATGTACGTTATTATTATTATTATTATTATTATTATTACTAATCTGGCTTTAAAACTCGTCTCTTCTTTCAGCAGTAAGGAAAGGAAATGTAATATTGCTTGTAGCCCAGCCGACCGCAGAGGGCCATATGAGGGCTGTCACCGCATCAAGGTCAACTCACAAGTCATTAAAAAAAAAAGGAAAGAAAGAAAAAAAACCTAATTCTTACAACCCTTTAAAAACACCTTCTAAGCACACACCGAAACTTTGTTTAAAATCTTTCTTCTGTAAAATCTTAGATCAGATGAAAATTATCATCTCTTTCAGAAACTCAAAGATCACATCAGGTAGACATCTCTGAACAAGGTTTCCATGGAGTCTGCTGTAAAATGCTTTTGTCTCACATCATGCAAGTCCCAACAATCTAGAAAAAATATGTTTCACTGTGAGTGGTGCATGACATGGAATGCACCATGGAGCTTCTTCACCTATCAAAAGAAAAGAATGGGCGTCAAAGGAGTGGCCTGTGTGCAAACGGCACAAAATTGTTTCTTCCTTTCGGCCGCCTCGGGAACATGGCAGCAGATCTGGTTGAGGTAATGAAGTCTCTACGTATGTGCATATGTGACATGTTTGATTATGTAACTGTGCACTGTGCATATATGTGTGAATGCACCATAGTAGAGAAATGTGTATGTATGTGGGTATATTTTTTTTGTTGTTTTTGTTTCTATATTGTCACGGACAAAAAAATAAACAACCAAAGTCGTGGTCCAGGTTGTGTGGACATAAGCTCAAACTCAAATATTCTGAGCGCCAGCCAGACGGACTAAGTAGCTGACCGACGCCTCGATGTCTGGTCAAACGAGTCTCGACGCCCGGATCAGACTCATCCAGCCAATTTGGCACAGCGAGAAGACTAATCCTAATCCTCTACGGAGACGGTCTGTCCAGCCAGACAGACTAAGTAGCTGACCGACGCCTCGATGTCTGGTCAGACGAGTCTCGACGCCTGGACCAGACTGATCTAGCCAATTTACGACGTCGCCGGAACGAAGAGAGGGGAAGGTAGTGTGTGGTGGGGGTGAAATCAAGCTAATCAATTAAATGACCAATTGACCACCACAGAGAGTAAGGCGTGTAGGCGTGACTGTCATGATTTGAATATCCAATGGAATTAGAGGGAGATAACTTCGGGTACGAGGCGGTAAAAATACTGACCAATGGTACTCACCCTTGGACACGTAGGTAGGGAATAAAGTAATGTGTGAGTGAGAGAGAGGGAGGAGAACGAACAGACAGAGAGAGAGAGAGGAAGAGGTTCTGGGTGTAGGTCTGCGGGAGAGAGAAACAGAGAGATGAGGGGAGGAGAGAGGAGAACCAAGTTGAGGCATTAGCACCAGATAAAGTCTGCAGAGGGAGGACTAAGGAGAGATGTGGAGAGAGAGAGTTGCTAACTAATGAAGAGGAAAAGAAAGAAAAGAAAAAGAAAAGAAAAGCAACCATGTCCATTTGATAGAGCAGACTAGAAGAGAGAGAGAGAGTGCAATGCGTTAATGCAGGAAGGAAGAAAGGAGAACAGATCGATGTTGATAGTCACTGTTCCATCTTAACCGGGGTTCGACCTCATACCTGGCAGCGTCACTTCGTCAAGCAGAACCACAGACCAACGCCAGTGCCAGCAGTCTAACCTGACCAGGCGCCAGCAGACCAAGACCAGTGCCAGCAGTTGTGTCGTGCTTGTGAAAGTGACAGTGAAAAGAAAAAAAAAGAAAAGAAAAGACAGTGATTCGTGAATAGTTAAGATCACCTGGCCAGGTTAAAGTAGAAATCTATTTATACCCGGGTTAGTTAATGACGCTTTAGATAAATGATTTTGTGAAGTTCAGGAAGGAGAGAATGTTTTATTTTGTTTGATTCCATATGCATTGATGTTTCGTTCTATGATCATGTGTAGTAAAGTTATAGACTTTACTAGTGGTTTGATGTGACGAATGCATGATATATGAATGAGATCGTAAGCAAGCTGTGAGTGTGTTTGGGCTGTGCACTAGTCCTTCCTCCATCGACATCACCCGAGGTTGACATATATGCATACTTTGTTTTGTGCATTTTGATGCGTATGTGCGTAATATTCATGTAATACGTTACGTAAAATATTATGTTTAT
>CM031600.1:39747575-39755075 GCA_018398815.1 Conus ventricosus
TGTGTGTGTGTGTGTGTGTGTGTGTGTGTGTGTGTGTGTGTGTGTGTGTGTGTGTGTGTGTGCCTGCTAACACTTACTACAACACGATCTTAGTGCAGGGCCACCATGAAGAGAAAACTACTAAGAAAGAAATTTTAAATAATTAATAGCGAACCGCCAAGAAAACGTAGACAAACGAATCACAAGACAAAACACGACGCGTTTCAACCTCTTAGGTCTTCTTCAGGCAAGATACAAAACACTCAGGACAACGAAAATGAACGAGCAATCACTTATCTTCATTCACTTCAGCGCAAGATGGGCGTTGAATGAAAACGAGGCTGTCATAAAGGAGACAATGTGTGAGTCGAGGTAGTAATGATGATAGTTGTATTACTGACAGGAATAATGATAATGGTAATGATGATCAAAATATGAAAATGATAAATAAAGACAAGATTACTACCACTTTTGGTGACAATATGGCAACAGCAGTATGGGAGAAAGGAGAGTGGGTTAGAGGATTCTTAAACAGCATGGTTGCAATGCCAACGGTCTTAGTGGTGATAGCGATGGTGATGTTAATGGTAGTGATGGTAATATCAATAATAACAATCGTATTGATAATAATGATGATAATGCTAGCAACTATAGCAACGGCAACCGGTTGCATGAACGAAAGATAAGCAGAATGAAAGAATGGAAAAAAAGAATAAGAGTATAGACGGAAAAAACAAACAAGAGAAATGCAGATTCAGATTGAGACGATTCATTCAATAAGGCCAGGGCCGCATATGAAAAAGGGGTGTCACAATGTTTAGTAGGCATCATTATACGAGAGTTAAATCAAAATTTATATTCTTCAAACGAGACAGAAAGAGAGAAACAGACAGACAAAGAGAGAGAGAAGACAACCACAACAACTACACACACATGCACGCATGCATGCACACACGCACGCATGCACGCACGCACGCACAGACACAATGTTGTAGCACTACCTGCGCCCTTGTACTAACGGGACGTGAAGAAATCCAAGTCACAGGCACTCCCTAACGACCTCCATCAATTAACTCACTTCGTTTTGGTCATTTGCGCAATGCAAATCACAAATGCAAGCAACAAATACTGGTCAGGGCCACAAATGCAGACTGAAGCTTCGCCACAATTTCCGTACTCAGCAGAAGGTAACTGATAAGCCTGATAACAACGAAAAGGGGTCTGTCTTCTTTGCAGTATGTGCAAGCGTGCGCTCGACTGATGTAAAAACGTTGCTCCATTTCAAACAAAAAATACGTACCATGCAGGTGCAAATAACTGTCAAAATACTATGAAACCGAGTCGACGTCAGTTTAGTGCCGAATTTCAATCAGCACTGGCTGGGTCGGTAAAAACACACACACACACGCACGCACGCGCGCGCGCACACACACATAAACACACACACACATACCCACGCAAGCACGCACGCACACACACAGACGTAGACACACACACACACACACACACACACACACACACACACACACACACACACAACCAACACACACAGACACAGACACACAGACACACACACACACACACACACACCACACACACACACACACACACACACACACACACACGCACGCACGCGCGCGCGCACACACACACACACACACACACACACTCACACACACACACACACACACACACACACACACACACACACACACACCGGGTAAAAAAGACAGTGCTAGGTGTGTGCGTTCAGTCAAGCACGAAGAAAGCACCACATTGCTTACATCGCCAACCTTTTGTTTTTGTTTTTTTTAATATTTCCCCCATTATTGCGAGTCCTCAGCCCTTAACAATTTTTGTAAAAAGTTATGTTGACGACATGAGTCTCTTAGTTGTCTCCTATGTCCCTTAAAAACTTCAGCGTTCCTCTTGAGCGACAGAGACACTCACATTAGGAAGCTCTGTGTGTGTGTGTGTGTGTGTGTGTGTGTGTGTGTGTGTGTGTGTGTGTGTGTGTGGTGTGAGTGTGTGTGTGGTGTGTGTGTGTGTGTGTGTGTGTGTGTGTATGTGTGTGTGTATGTGTGTGTGTAAGGGCGTGTGTGTGTGTGTGTGTGTGTGTGTGTGTGTGTGTGTGTGTGTGTGTGTGTGTGTGTAAGTGCGTGTGTGCGCGCGTGTATGTACGTGTGTATGTGTGCGTGTGTACGCGCACGCGCGCGTGTGTATGTGTGTGTTTGCGTGTGTGTGTGTGTGTGTGATTCGAAAGAGGGAGGTTGTATAAGGGTTAGGTGGATAAAAGCCCGGGGGAGGGGGGGGGGTGTCGAGGAGACCAAGGAGAAAAAAGAAGAGTGGGGGGGGGGGGGGAGGTTGGGCGGTTGAGGTGAGGTGCAAAATGGAGCCGCAGACGTGGAAGTTGACAAAGGAACGAAGAAAGAAAAGACGAGCTCGGAGCAGTTGACAAGAGCACTGTAGCGGAACGAACCCCTTCCCCCCACCCCCCACCCCCAATCCCCACCACCCACCCCCACCCCCTAAAATGAAATTTAAAAAAAAGCCAGGCCACGTAAATAATTCTTCTTGTTCGACTTGAAACAAACGAGAAAAAAGATGTGCTTGTATACACAGAAACACACATACACAAATACACACACAGGGACAGAGAGAGACAGTGTGTGTGTGTGTGTGAGTGAGTGAGAGAGAGAGTGAGAGTAAGTGAGTGAGAGAGAGAGAGAGAGAGAGAGAGAGAGAGAGAGAGAGAGAGAGAGAGAGAGAGAGAGAGAGAGAGTCTTAGTAGACAGACATGCCAACTGCATAATGATTCCACAATACTTAACAGCACGCGTGTACGCGCTGAACAGGTCACACATACGCTCGACAACCACGATTCATTTTCCGAATGAGAAAGAAGGAACACGAGTGAACCGTAGAGGGGGAGGGGGTCCCCAAAAGGTGGGGTGGGGGGGGAGGGGGGGGGGGTTCAGCCAGAAACGGGTTTAATCATACATGTTAAGCACACACTCTACCATTGTTATTCATTTTGTAGACAGGAAACGGAAGCGTGTGCGTGAAAAATCGGCCACTGACTGTTGTTATAACATTTCTTTAAATATTGACCACTACTGTAGCCGTTTCCTGCAAACACCACCACCACCGCTTACCACCACCACCACCACCACATCTCTCTCCTCCTCCTCTCTCTCTCTCTCTCTCTCTCTCTCCGCTCTCTCTCTCTCTAGTGACTTGCGTGTTTTCCATTGTTTTTTTTTTCTTCTTCTTCAGGATGAAACTGACCTGCATTAATTTAGACAGTGAACTGACATGCGTGGTGAAATCGACATTTCCGGCATCACCTTCGAAACAAAGATGCCGCTGACCTTGTCAAAGCTGAAACTGATCGAGGAGGAGTACGTAAATGAAGTTTTGCGGACTTTTTCTTTTTTTTTCTTTCTTTCGTTTTTTTTTTCTTCTTCTCTTTTTTTGTTTTGTTTTGTTTTGTTTGTTTTCTCCAGGGCTGGGTGGAAGAAAGCATATGTATTTTGCTTATCTCATTTCCCTGGATAAATAAAATTTCGTTCGTTCGCGCTCTCTCTCTCTCTCTCTCTCTCTCTCTCTCTCTCTCTCTCTCTCTCTCTCTCTTTTAGAATGTTGGGACTTGCATGATGTCAGACAAACATTTTACAGCAGACTCCATGAAAACCTTGCTCAGAGATGTTCCACCTGATGCGATCTTTGAATGTTTGAAAGAGATTAACATTTTCTGTCTGACCTGAGATTTCACAGTGGAAAGATTTTTAACACCACTTCGGGTGTGTTTTTAGATGTATTTTAAAGGGTTGTGTGAATGAATGACTTGTGAGTTGACTTCAACGCGGTGACAGCCCTGATGTGGCCCTCTGCGGTCGGCTGGACTATAAGCAACGTTACCTTACCTTACCTCTCTCTCTCTCTCACTCAGAGACCTTATGTACACAGAAGGTTAAAGGTTGAAAGGTTAAAGACCAACACCCCACGGCCGTAGAAGCGGTGAACTGTCAGAGATTCACCATATCTAGGGCATGGCATGGCGGTGAGAAAAGACCATCCCTCTCTTTCCACCGCTTTCACGTTCCCTGACTGGAGTCATGTACCCACTCACCGCTGGACTGGAGGGGGAGTTTTCAGGCCGTAAAAATCCGAACCCACCAGTGGTTCCAACTCACAACCCTATGTTCACCAGGCAAACGCCCGAACAATATGACTGCACCATTCACAGGAGACAAAGTACAAGCACACATGCAACAGCAGATCTGACGTCAGTTAATCAAAATTTTAAAAGGTGTATGTAACAACTCCGCCATTTAACACGGACAAACGAATTACAAGACACAAAAAAAAAACACGACGCGTTTCGACCTTTTGGGTCTTCTTCAGGCAAGATAAACAACACTCATAACCACGAAAATGAAGAACGAGCAATCATTTATCTGCTCATATTCGGCGCAAGATGGGCGGGGAATAGTCTGTTAATCAGCTGACTTGAGTCAGATATACCCCTAAAATTCGCTTAGGATATTTTTGTGGCAATACAAAAAAAAAAGTGTAAAGACATTTGAAGACTGTAAATCTACTGAAGACTTAGAGAACGGGGTTACTGGATACAGGAGGACAGTTTTGAAGTGTAGCTAGCGGTACCAACATGTGCATGCCTTTTAATACCCCCTTTGTGAAATGTCCAGTTTTTTTATATTTTGTCCTAAGCAAACTTTGAGGGGGGTGGGGTGGGGGATGCATTTACACAGCAATAATGAAGTGCTTTCAAGATCAATGAATGCAAATGATCAGACTTTAAAAATAAGTTCCAGAAAAGGAGAAAACGTGTAACATTACTGCTGACAATGGTAGAAGTCTTGGGCATGAACTAATCAAAGACCCATAAAAACATCTGATCAAAGCTGTGGTTATAAATCCCCATGTATAGTTTAATTCTCATCTTCTTGAATCGTTTTAATTGATAAGTGATTTTTAAGCATCCTTTCGCTTTTTTGTTACTGTCTTAGAAACCACGCATTGTTTTGCTATTGGCATGAATCTTTCAGTAAAGAGTTTGCTATGTCCACCGTATTATCCGCAGGTGTACTGGTCCGATTTTCATCAGTCAGGAATACGCAAAGTGGCGATGTCTATCATATCGTAATTGCACATTTGTATTTTGTAAGTACAGTGGTTTTGTGTCCGTAAGAAGGCTAAGAATGGCCTCACGGAACACCGTGATCGCCGCAAAAAGGTGGCAGAGCGTCAACTGATCTGATGATATTGGACTCTGGCTGATGACCAGATGAGGTGGAACTGTCGAAGCAGCGCAGGGGAATTCACTCTTTGTTTGATCTGATCGTAGTTTTAAAATATCTTTGAGTTTTTCGGATTGGTTTGATGAGTTTAAATAAAATCAACACTGAACTTTCATGACGTAATAAATTTTATCACTATTCTGTTTCCTTTGATAACACTATCTTTTATTAAATCCTGGTAATTAACACATACATGAGGTGGACAATAATGGCCCCTCAAGTAAGCTCTCACGGTTAATTCTAGTTTCTGTCCACTCCGCTTCCGGATCGTTGAACTGTAGTGTCGGGTCGTGGTTTACAACAAACTTCTAATCACAGTGCTGGGTTATAGAGGGCACTTGTGTTTCGCTCTGATGTAAAGGTCTTATGTTAATCATTTTTGTTTAAATTTCTACAACCCACATTGCTGGTTCTAAAAGAAATTTTGGTTTCGCATTGATCTGAGAGCCATTATTTTAGTTTAAACTTCTAATCATATTGCAGGATAGAGAAGAAAATGTTTAGAACATCTTAGAGACATAAAGCTGAATTATTTTCATTTAAACTCTCTCTAATCACGTGCCTGGTTATAAAAGAAATCTTGGTTTTGACATACTGCCAGAGCAACACACTTTAATGTTGTTGTTTTTTTTTTTAATTTGTTCTGTGCGAAAATGTCTTGAACCAATGACTGGTCTGATATTGTTAATGAGCTCAACAATTCAGCCATGTAATGACTGTTTTACCTTCATATGGTTTCAATCTCATGACAACGCTGTGTATTTGAATTCGACGGTACCTATTAATATTGTTCAGCCAAAGAGACAGAGGGCGACAGACAGAGAAATAGAAGGAGGTGGTGGTGGAGCGGAGAGAAGAGAAAACGGATGATGACAATGGCTTTTTTCTGTCTACTAAAAGTTTAAACTAGACACAAAAAAGTCCCTTATTGTACCTGTAGAAACTATAATCCTCCCTCCCTATCACCGCTCCAATCTTCCCTCACCCTTCTCTCTCTCTCTCTCTCTCTCTCTCTCTCTCTCTCATTGTCTCTCTCTCTCATCATGTGGGTGTACTGGACCCAAACTCTGGACTGGCGGGACGGCAACATAGACATTCAAGAACGTGTGGAGTCAACACGTCCTGATGAAGCGGCCCGATAAGCGACAGACAACAAAAGCCGCAGGCAAGCCAAAGACCCAGGCCACGTAAAGCATGCCGTGTGTGTGGACCTACCATGCCAATAACCTCACTGCAAAACTGATGGTGGGGAGGGAGGGAAGTGGGGGGCCGGGAAGAAAGGCTAACACGGTAGGAAAGGAAGGAAGGAAGGGAAGGCAGGAAACCAAGGAAGGAAGGGAAGGCAGGAAGGAAAAGAGAAAGCACGTTCGGTTCGTGCTGCTTGCAGAAAGCCTAGCCGACCTCCAGGGCCGAATCACGGCTAGACAGAAAGCTTCAGAGAAATTGCAATGGATATTTGCATAAAAAAGACACTATACTGGCAAAACAGGGAGGGAGATAGGGAGGGAGAGAGAGAGAGAGAGAGAGAGAGAGAGAGAGAGAGAGAGAGTGAGAGAGAGAGAGAGAGACAGAGACAGAGAGACAGACAGACAGACAGACTGACTGACAGACAGACAGACGGACAGACGGACAGAGAGACAGAATGTTCATTACTAAAGGATAAAGGCTATTCTACTATCATGTATTTACACACAAAGTAAGAACATCAGATGTTAACGACAGCAGATACACTGACGTGTGTGAGTGAGTGAGTGAGTGAGTGAGTGAGTGAGTGTGTGTGTGTGTGTGTGTGTGTGTGTGTGTGTGTGTGTGTGTGTGTGTGTGTGTGTGTGTCTGTGTCTGTTTTTGTATCTGTCTGTGCGTGTCTTTGTGTCTGTGTCCGAGTCCGTGCGTGTCTTTGTAACTGTGTCTGTGTGTGTGTCTGTGTGTGTCTTTGTATCTGTGTCTGAATCTGTGTGTGTGTGTGTGTGTGTGTGTGTGTGTGTGTGTGTGTGTGTGTGTGTGTGTGTGTGTGTGTGTGTCTGTGTGTCTGTGTGTGTGTGTGTGTGTCTGTGTGTGTGAAGGTTATTTACGATCCGTTTGAACCGGACAATCACTGGACATCCTGCCTCTGTTTTTGGCAGACAATTATCCCCAGGGTCATCAGAACTTTGACTTACTTGACTCATGCCTCTTGATTCCTTGAGGAACATTGGGC
>CM031600.1:39762575-39772575 GCA_018398815.1 Conus ventricosus
AATCCGCACATGACAACATGAAAAAAGTACCTGTTGGAGAAAAAAAAAAGAAGGTAAAAATGAGTATCCACGAACACTCGGCCATGCATTGGACTCGGTTGTTTGGTGCGAGTTTTTTGTCCAACACAAGCTCCCCAACGCTTGGGTGAGCAGAACCTACGCTGGTTGTGAGTCGTCGAAGCGAAAGAAACCTTGGCGATTGCTCGGGCTTTTCGTGCTTCGGTGACAGCGAGAGCGCCATGATAGTTGACCATACCACGCCGGGCACAGGAGCTGAAGACATTTTCTGTCTGCTAAACTCGATGATTTTCAGTTACTTTTTTTTCCCCCCAAGTAGCAGAGTTAAACGACGTTTAGTAGTAATAGAATTTGAAATTATGCGTAGGCCGGGGTTGCTGTCACAAAATTGTGACAAAGGCTTTGAGCATAACTGCGTTGTAAGTTTGTTCTCGCAATTTTTGTTGTTGGGGTGGCGGTGTGTGTGGGTTGGGGGGGGGGGGGGGGGGGGTTGTTGTTGTTGTTGTTGTTTTGCGGGTTTTTTTTTCAGTGTAGTAGAGTTATACGACGTGTAGTAATAATAGAATTTGAAATAATGCATAGACCAGGATTTCTGTCACAATATTATGACAAAGGCTTTGAGTATAACTGCGTTGTAAGTTTCTCACAATTTGCTGTTGGGGTGATGGTGACGGTTGTTGTGGTGGTGGCGGTAGCGTATTAATATCTATATAATTAATCCTTTTTCTTCCCCTTTCTGTCTGCTGGCCTCCACCATCCCACCCCCACCCTACCCGGCCATTTTAATGTAGTTGGGGAGAAAAGGGTGCACATCTGTTGCTATACTTCACACACCCCTGTTCTCGTTTATGCTGGCAGTAGTGATATTTCCAAGGAAACATAAGCAAGCCCTCTCCCCCTCTCCCCCCCCCCCCCCCCCCCCCCCCGCCCCCGCCCTTCCCTCTCCTATCCGTCTCTTTTTCGTTCACCCATTCCTCACCCTGCATACCGCACCTCACTCGCTCTCCCCACAACCTCAGGTTTCTGTCTACATCGATCGGTCTTCGTTTTATCAGTGTATCTGTCAACCTGTTTAAGTACCCGTCGTCCACCTACCTCACCTCACTCACTCTCCCCTCAACCTCATGTTTCTGTCTACATCAGTCTGTATTTGTTTTATCAGTGTATCTGTCAACCTGTTTACCTACCTCACCTCACTCGCTCTCCCCTCAACCTCATGTTTCTGTCTACATCAATCTGTATTTGTTTTATCAGTGTATGCGTCAACCTGTTTACCTACCTCACCTCACTCGCTCTCCCCTCAACCTCATGTTTCTGTCCACATCAATCTGTATGAGTATTTCAGTTTTTATCTGTGGATCTGTCAACCTGTTTAACTACCACCTGTTGTCTTATCAACCCTACATCTGTGTCAACTATTTGTCTTTCTGTATGTCCACCTCTGGTTTACTAGGCGTTATTTATCTGCCCATCTAGCACTTAATCAGTATTACAAGTGATCGGATAACATTTCTCTGGTTAGTCTGTCTGGTTGTGTGTCCTTTAATACCGACAATGAAATGTCATGGAATCCTGCCGATTAAACTCAACCCTTTCAACGATTATCCAACTCGACAGTTCCCCCCCCCCCCCCCCCCCTCCCCCCCCCCCACTAGTTATCTCCCATCCATCTTTCACGTTTAAGCACTTTCACCTATCCCCGTTCCCACCCCGCACACTCACACTCGTCCTTCCTCCCCCACCCCCTACAAACACACACACACACACACACACACACACACACACACACACACACACACACACACTTATGTGTATGTATGTATACACACACACACACACACACACACACACACACACACACACACACACACACATAAGTTGTGTGTGTGTGTGTGTGTGTGTGTGTGCACCGGGCACTCCAAGCTGACGTCACTGTTGTATATGTATATGCAAAACGTGTCTTCAATGGTGGTTTTAGATCTCTCTCGCTTGTCTGGCCGCTTTTGCTCGTTTAAAACGTATTCTGCTTGTTCTCCTTGTCAGTCAAAGCACCAAGGCTTTCGCAGCTATTCTGTTCACACTTGACTCGGAAGAACAACTTTGGAGTGGGCGTATCCTTGGAAGGATATTATGCGCTTGGACACCCCCCCCCCCTCCCCCACCCCCCCCCCCCCCCCTAAGAATTTAACCCCCACTAGCGCTTTTTGTCAAAACATGTGTGCGATTTTGTTTTTTTTTTCCTACGAGAAAAAAAAGCAACAAAAAAAAAAAAAGCGAGCGCTCGGTTGTTTGTGTACGTATACACTCATGAATGTGTGTGTGTGTGTGTGTGTGTGTGTGTGTGTGTGTGTGTCTGTGTTTGTCTCTCTGTGTGCGCGCGCGCGGGCGCGTGTGCTTTGAAAGAGTTGAAGAAGCTTCAGTTTGTTTCCAATGTGTTTGGTAAATATTTTCTCTGTTTCAGTATGTTGCCAAAAGCACACATTCATCTCCATCCCTTACCCCCCCCCCCCCCCCCCTTTTTTTTAAAAACTTTTTTTTTCTTTTATGCGCTACATTGAAGGGTTGGAATGGAACGGCCGAAATTTTGTTCCACCTCAGTGCTTTTAATGCGCGCCATTGTCTGAACAGGGAGATGGTGACGATAAAGGGAGTGACGAGGGGGTGGATGTGATGGTGATGGTGGGTGGTGGTGGTGGTGGGGTGGGGGTGGTGCACGCTTGGTTGTGTGACGTAGGGCTGACGTTGATGGATGATACTCAGGACACGTTGTTAGGTGGTGGAGGACCCCCACTCGTCTTGCCCACAAAATGGAGATGTATGTCTGTAGCTGTCCGAGTTGGTGCGCGCGTAAATTGTGTGTGTGTGTGTGTGTGTGTGTGTGTGTGTGTGTGTGTGTGTGTGTGTGAGTTTGTCTGTCAGTCTGTCTCTAACTGTGTCTGAATGTGTGCTTTGGAAGTTGGAAGGACGTGCGCGTGTGTGTGTGTGTGTGTGTCTGTGTCTGTGTGTGTGTGTGTGTGTGTGAGTGTCTGTCTGTCTGTCTGAATGTGTGCTTTGGAAGTTAGAAGGACGTGTGTGTGTGTGTGTGTGTGTGTGTGTGTGTGTGTGTGTGTGTGTGTGTGTGTTTGTTGTTGTTGTTGTTGTTGTTATTGTGAGATTTCAAAGGAGTTGCGTGAATTCTGTAATGATGAAAGAAAGTTGTAATTTTGTGTTCTCTAGAAATTTGGAGGTGTGTGTGCGTTCTTGAAATCGGTAGGAATGTGGCTGTGTGCGAGAGCCTGCGCGCTTCTTTTGTTTGCGTGCATGAGTGCACGCGCGCGCGCGTGTGTGTGTGAGTGCGCGCAGGTGCGTGTGTGTGTTTTCTTGAAGTTGTAAGACGTATGTATTGTCTGAAAGTTGAATTATGTGAGTGCTCTGAAAGTCGGAAAGAGGCGTGTGTGTGTGTGTGTGTGTGTGTGTTGTGTGTGTGTGTGTGTGTGTGTGTGTGTGTGTGTGTGTGTGCGCCCGCGCGCCTCTGTGTGTGTGTGTGTGTGTGTGTGTGTGTGGCCATCTCTCTGTCTGGCTGGCTGGCTGGCTGGAAGTTGAAAGGACTGGAATATGTTATGGAGGTTTGAAGGGCTTTGTGTATGCGTTCTAGAACTGAAAGCAGTTTCTCTTGGATGTGTACGTATTCTGTGAATTGGAAGAACATGCGTGAGTGTAGAAGTTTGGAGTTGGGAGTGACTGTTTTGTTCGGTATAAACGTTTGGGGCAGTTGTGCGTGTGCTCCAGAAGTTAGGTGTGTGTGTGTGTGTGTGTGTGTGTGTGTGTGTGCGTGCGTGCGTGCGTGCGTGTGGGGGGGGGGGGGGCGGGGGCTTTCAAAGTTGTGAGGAGCTAAGTGTATGCGTGTGCGTACTTGCTTTCACAGTTTGAAGGCGTTGTTTTTTTTTGTGTGTATTTGTGTTAGTGTGGATGTATGCTTTTTTTTTCCCGAGAGTTAGGAGTTATTCAATGTATATCTGCTACGCTAAACGAAATGAGAGAGAGAGAGAGAGAGAGAGAGCGAGAGAGAGAGGCGAGAGAGAGAGCGAGAGAGAGAGCGAGAGAGAGAGCGAGAGAGAGCGCGAGAGCGAGAGAGCGCGCGAGAGAGAGCGCGCGAGAGAGAGCGCGCGAGCGAGAGAGAGAGAGCGAGCGAGAGAGAGCGAGCGAGAGAGCGAGCGCGAGAGCGCGAGAGTGAGAGCGCGAGAGTGAGAGCGCGAGAGCGAGAGAGAGAGAGAGAAAGAGTGTGTGTGTGAGTGTGTGTGTTGTGTGTGTGTGTGTGCGCGCGCGCGTGCGTGCGTGCGAGGGAAGGTGTGTGTGTAAGTGTGTGTGTGCGCGCGCGCGTGCGTGCGTGCGAGCGAAGGTGGGGGGGGGGGAGGGGGATCTGTGCGTGTGCATGTGCGTGCGTGTGTGTGTGTGTACTATGCACGTGTCAAGGAGTTCTTGAAGCTCACATCGTGGACGCACGGCGTGGTGCCTCTATCTGCCACTGACAATGTCAAAGGTCAGGGAGCCTTTCACTGGTTGGAGACACGACCCATGTGGGTCGCTTCAGTGGGCATCTAAGCCAACAGGTCCCCTCCTTCTTTTCAAATGGAAGCCCACCCCCCACCCCACCCCACCCCAGCCCCCACCCCCTTCTCCCACCCGTCCCTCTCCCTCCCGTCTCAAAGCAGACAGACATGTTGTAAAGGGGCGATTCTTTGGGGTGGAAGTTGACATTGTGTGTTTATCCCTGGGCCTTTTTCATGGCGCACACCATAATGATAACACGGGAGAAGGAAAGTGTTAGGCACTGAAGAAGGTGAAAGAGAGGTGTGTGTGTGTGTGTGTGTGTGTGTGTGTGTGTGTGTGTGTGTGTGTGTGTGTGTGTTTGCGTTTCGTTTTCTCGTTATGTGTGTACGCGCGCGCGTGTGTATGTGTGATCTGTGGGCTTGTGTGAGCATGCTCCTGCACGCACGCATCTGCACATGTGTGTGTATTTGCATGTGCGTGTGCCTGTGTGTGAGGGCGTATACGCATGTGTGTAGTCTGGTGTAGGCGTGTTTGTAGTGTAATGTGTAGGTGTACGTGCGTGTGTGTGTGTGTGTGTGTGTGTGTGTATGTATGTGTGCGTGTGCGTGCGTGCGTGTGCGTGCGTCTATGTGTGTCTGTGTGTGTGTGTGCAACGTCTGTGTAGTAATGAGTATTTGCGTAGTGAGGAGACCTATGCGTTTTGCGTGAATTTTTTTTTCTTTACTAACATTGAATAGGTGGGCTTACCTGTGTAGGTTGTGTGGTCTAAAGTGCTCGTGGGAACGCGTGCGTGTGTGCGCGCCAAACGCGCGCGCGCGCGCGCGTGCGTGCGTGCGTGCGTGCGTGCGTGTGTGTGTGTGTGTGTGTGAGTGTGTGCGTGCGTGCTTGCGTGCCTGTGCGCGCGCGCGCGCGTGTGTGTATGTGTGTGTGTGTGTTGTTTGTGTGTAAAGCGCGCAGCAACTTGTTGCGAATTAGTGAAATGCATAGGATTAAGCCTTCCTTTTACTTTTCCTGCAGTGGGGCGGGCATTTTCTTTCTAGTCTGTCCTATATGATTGGCACGGCGACACTGGGTTTCTTTGTTCGGGAATGGTTGGCATATTTGTTGTAACTAGATGCAGCGAATGAAACAGAATAGCTGGCATCTCAATATCGCCATTAAGGTGGAGGTCTGCGGAGTAATTGAATGTCCCTGACTGCTGAATGTTTGACTCGTACATCAGTCTCTGGTGTGTGTGTTGGGGGAGGGGGGGGGGCGTGCGCGCGCGTGTGTGTGTGTGTGTGTGTGCGTGTGCGTGTGCGTGCGCGCGTGCGCGCGTGCGCGCGTGCGTGCGTGCGTGCGTGTGTGTGTGTGTGTGTGTGTGTGTGTGTGTGTCTTCAATTTAACGTCTATCCACGTTAAGTGATATTAGACAATGTTAGAGGGAAAGGGGGGAGGGGAGGTAGAGATATTAAGTAATATCTTCAAAGGCTTTGAAGAAAAACAGCAACAGCAACAATAAATTAAACAACTATGAGCTAACAAAGAACTACTGATCAAACGACTCAACATCTGTTCCAGTTTACAGAACAGAAAAATTAGGACTTTGATGTAATGAAACTGCTATTTTACACATCGGTGATAAATCTGATACAACTTGATCCAGAGAACATTTAGGTAGGGTTGGTTGGTAAGGTTTTAAGTGCTCACATTAAAAAGGATGTGATTATTTGTAATTTTTCCGCCACAAAGGCATGTTATGTTCTTACAAAACTTTGTCTTAAAAGCATTCAATTTGATCTTATAAATCAAAGAAATTATAATCCGTGAATAAGGTAAGCTACATTGATGAAATGAATTGTGTCAATGTTTATTAGCTGGCGTGAGTGAGTATCTAGAAAACATCTGAATTTTTAATTTTTTTTTCAAAAATGTTTCAAGGACGCATTTTCTAATAGACTGTATCCCTCATGGACAGACAATGGAATACTGATACATTCTGACCCGCTTGTATTTCTTGCTCCCCGCTTTGCTGCTCTGTCGACCCTCTCATTAAACTGAATACCACAGTGAGAAGGAACCCAACAGAAAGAGATACTCGTATCCCTAATAACCAAAAAATGTATTAATTGATGAATGTCTGTAATTAAATCTTTTCTTATTGTTGTTGATTTGCTGAGGGCAAATAAAACCGATTTTGAATCAACACAAAAGAGGGCCTAAAGAGTTGGGTAAGAAAGATCAAGAAGATAAAACAGGGCCATTAAAATGGCAGTTAGCTCGGCTGTAAAAATGGATCTGTTTTTTCCAAGGTAGTAAGATTTTTCCACCTTTATAGCAGGAATAGCAAATGCTGCACCTGCTTCTTTGGTATCTAAAAGAGACCCGTCTGTATATATCTTAAGATGAAGCGGGTACGAGTTTTCTATATACTCTTTTACTGTTACGCCAATCAAGTTTTCATTGTCACCTTTTTTCAAAGACGAACGGTTGATATCAAATGATGCTCTTTGAAGTTCCCATGGTGGGCTGAGAGATGAAGCAAGTTGAGGTTTAATTATTTCGTTATGGTTAATGTGTGTGTGTGTGTGTGTGTGTGTGTGTGTGTGTGTGTGTGTGTGTGTGTGTGTGTGCTTTGGATAGACAGATCAGTAGACGTTAAATGTGTGCGTGCTTTTTTTTTTTTACCTGGTTTCATCTCTCATATGTCTTCTGAGCTATAAGTAACGTGAACATTGTATGTTACGTTTAGCCTGCAAGCCAAATTACCTCAAAACTACCAAAACGTTTTGAACCAAACTTGGTGGAAAGAGAACGCGCGGCGCAAGAACGAACTCCTGAAATCTTAGTGCGGATCCGGATGAAAATGCGAATAACAGGATCCGTTCATCTAGACTGAAACTAGGTAGAAATATAGCCAGTAGCCCAGGGACGAAGCAGTTCAGTGTGGATGCCATTCTCCATGCTACGGAAAAACTACGGAGCCGAGTTTGGAAGATATACTTGTTGGAAAAGAAGGGGCGTAGCCCCCACTGCGAAGCCATTCAATGGTGGCGCTGAATCGGATCAAAGGGCCAATCCAGGATCCGTTGAATCATGGTGGACGTCTGTGCTCTCTTGTACACTCGCACCCTTCTAGTTTTGTTGTTGTTTTGTTTTGTTGTTGTTGTTGTTTTGTTTGTTTTTTAAGCAGTACCGACTTTCTTGCTGATGCTGCTAGTACTAATGCCTCTCCATTCAGTATGAATAATAATTTTTTTTAAACGACTCCTGTGATCATGTCAGAGATGTCAGCACCTCAGTGACCTCTATGTGTACCTTGATTCAACAATGATTAATCCCTATCCTTGAAGTTTTAATCAGCATTATATGTCCTTTTGATCAGCAACATCTGTCCTTTTAACCAGCAATATCTGTCCATTTGATCAGCAATATTTGTCCTTTTTAACCAGCAGTATCTGTCCTTTTAACTAGCAATATCTGTCCTTTTGATCAACAATATCTGTCCTTTTAACTAGCAATATCTGTCCCTTTCATCAGCAATACTGAATACACTATGATCACCTGCATCTGTACTTTTCGTCACTCGTGTTAGTGCTTTCATCAAATGTATTTGCACCTTTAACCGGCTACCTTGGTATCTTTCATCCACATGATTCAATGTATTTCCTCACTTATGTCTGTACCTTTGCTGCCGAGTATTTGTTGAATCTTTGACCAATCGTAATAGTATCTTGGACTGCAATATTTTGTACCCTTCATCAGCTGTATTCCTATCTTTCATCAGCTATGGTTGTTCCTTTCATCAGCTATGGTTGTTCCTTTCATCAGCTATGTTTTTATCTTTCATCACCTATGTTTAAATCTTTCATCAGCTATGTTTGTATCTTTCATCAGCTATGTTTGTATCTTTCATCGGCTATGTTTGTATCTTTCATCAGCTATGCTTGTATCTTTCATCAGCTATGTTTGTATCTTTCATCAGTTATGTTTGTATCTTTCATCAGCTATGTTTGAATCTTTCATCAGCTATGCTTAAATCTTTCATCAGCTATGTTTGTATCTTTCATCAGCTATGTTTGTATCTTTCATCAGCTATGCTTGTATCTTTCATCAGCTATGTTTGTATCTTTCATCAGCTGTTTGTATCTTTCATCAACTATGTATCTTTCATCAGCTATGTTTGTATCTTTCATCAGCTATGTTTGTATCGTTCATCAGCTATGTTTGTATCTTTCATCAGCTATGTTTGTGTCTTTCATCAGCTATGTTTGTGTCTTTCATCAGTTATGTTTGTGTCTTTCATCAGTTATGTTTGTGTCTTTCATCACCTATGTTTGTGTCTTTCATCACCTATGTTTGTGTCTTTCATCACCTATGTTTGTGTCTTTCATCAGCTGTTTGTATCTTTCATCAGCTGTTTGGCATTTTCATCAGCTATGTTTGGCATTTTCATCAGCTATGTTTGTATCTTTCATCAGCTATGTTTGTATCTTTCATCAGCTATGTTTGTATCTTTCATCAGCTATGTTTGTATCTTTCATCAGCTATGTTTGTATCTTTCATCAGCTATGTTTGAATCTTTCATCAGCTATGTTTGAATCTTTCATCAGCTATGTTTGAATCTTTCATCAGCTATGTTTGAATCTTTCATCAGCTATGTTTGAATCTTTCATCAGTATGTTATCTTTGCTATTTGAATCTTTCATCTGCTATGTTTGAATCTTTCATCTGCTATGTTTGAATCTTTCATCAGCTATGTTTGAATCTTTCATCAGCTATGTTTGTACCTGTCATCACCTATGTCTCTATCTTTCATCAGCTATGTTTATATTTTTCATCGGCTATGTTTCTATCTTTGTTTAGCAGTATTCTGTAGCTTTGATCATCTGTGTTTGTATTTTCACTTCGCTTTCTTTTGTCATTTTGATCAGCTGTGTGTCAGCTTTGTTCATATCGTTCATCAGTTTTATCAGCTCTGTTTATGTCTTTAATCAACGATATTTTGTGTCTAAGATCAGTTGCGTTTATATCTGTAATCAGCTTTGTACCCATAATGGGCTGTGTTTTGCACCTCAGACGGGCCATATTGGTTCCTTGATCAGCTACTGTTGTTGTTGTTGTTGTCCCTTTAATCAGTTCTACACGCACAATCCGCTTGCACGTTCCTGATCCTCTGTGTGTAGCCTGACGATGAAGAACCAGCCCGGGTGACCCCAGACAGCGGTGTCCTCACCGAAGACGACCTAGATGCTATGGGCAACATGAAGGACGGCGGGGGTGGTTAGCCTTAGACCTGTCTCCCGCTGGAACCTCAGCGACAGTGACAAGTACCTCGAGTCGTCAACACGCAGAATGCAGGTCGGAAAGGCGGCATCAAGTCTGAAGACTGCGACATGCCCCAACACACACACACACACACACACACACACACACGCACACACACACACACACGCACACACACACACACACA
>CM031600.1:39777575-39780075 GCA_018398815.1 Conus ventricosus
GCGTGTTGGACTGAAAGAAGCGCGCAGAAGGACCCATGTCAATGTGTGGGGCATTCTCACTGTACTGACAACCTGTGATCAGCTCGCTTTCATTATTCAGTGACAGCATTTTTGTTAGAATCGTTCGAGTCAAATCTCTCTCTCTCTCTCTCTCTCCTCTTCTCTCTCTCTCTCTCCTCTCTCTCTCTCTCTCTCTCTCTCTCTCTTCTGTCTGAAGTGATTGACATCTGTAACTCTGCCTTTGAATGGAAACAATGGGCTCTTTACACAAACACGTCCAATATATCACGCACGCACGCACGCACGCACGCACGCGCACACACACACACACACACACACACACACACTCGTACACATATCCCTCCCTCTCTCCCTCTCTCTCCATCCCCCCTCTCTCTCTCTCTCTCTCTCTCTCTCTCTCTCGTATCATATAAAGTCAGCGCCAAAAAGAAAAGAAAAAAAAAAAAAAACTTTCTCCTGACAACTGAGTGCATAATAGAATTCAAGCTGTAGAATAGGGGAAAAGCCTCCACAGTAGGACTCCTGCATGTCGGAGGCCGAACCCACTCCCCGGCACACTACCCACTGACAATGGCCAACAGACCGGAGAGGGATTTACCCCACTCGTTAATATGGAAAGTCGTCCCCACTGTCAATCAGTAGTCAAGCGTTCTGCAATTGCAGCGTCGAGCAAAAGTAATAACAGGCAGTTTCTATAGGGCAAATATTAGCAGTCTTAAATATCTGTCGGTTTTTTTTTCCTGCTGGGAATTCCTGAAGGAGAGAGAGAGGGGGGGGGGAGGGGAGCGGGATGGGGGTTTTCGGTCGTGAATAGTGTCCTCGTCTTTAGAACGGCTGCGCACTGATGTCTTCCTCTTTTCTATCTGTGTGTTTGTTTTATTTCTTTACCGTCTTTCGCTATGTTCTCACGTCGATGGCCTATTCCCCTAGCTCTTGTTCTAGGACTGTTTTTCCTTTTTTCTCATGTTACTGTTTATCTCATGCTAGGGGGTTTCGTGATCTGAGCACTGTCAGATCATTGGAGTCTGCTGCACCTCCGGAGTGAGCGGTAACCGTCCCTTCCACAATGCTACTGGCTAGCATGGCATCATAGTTCAGTGGGTATGTCTGGCAGGCAGAGAAACGGCTGGTCAGAGAACGGTCAAGAGGAGAAAGCTGATGTGGCTTGGTCGCAGTGACACGACACGATACGACTCGCTGACAAAGACAAGCCTGCGCCACACGCTTGAAGGAGGAAGGCGCAGAGGCAGGCAGAGAAAGCTGGTTGGGGAACGTGATGGAATGGAACAATCTGAGGCTGCCAGAACTCCTGCGAGAAGCAGACGACAGTCCGCGATGGAGAAGAAGATTGACGGAGCCGTCCCTCATGTCCCCCCCCCCCCCCCTCCCCCTACGACCACTTAGATCACGGGAATGAGATGAAGATGATGAGTATTTCTTTACCAGCCCTGACTGATATTGCCCCTTGTGGTCGGCTGGCTTTAAACAACATGAACTGAATTATGTCTTTTCTGTTGCACTGAAATGTGATTTTTTTTCAAACAATTTCATTATATTTTGTTCTTATTCTTTTCCTTTCTTTTCTATTTAAACCACGGATAATGAATTTAGCCGGTATTAGTTGTGACCCTAAACACGACCTAGAGGAAAGCCTTAGGTTTGCCCAGAGCTCAGCTATGATAGTATGAGCCGATGTCCATTTTAAAAAAAATTGGTCCATCTCTTTTTGTCAATCCTGGAGGTTTTTCTACTGAATGGCTGACAGCACTGAAAACGATCTGATGTGCTACAGCTGGGCTAGAATCACACTGAAAGAGTCCCGTCTTCGGACAGAAGGAAGGCTTTCTGTCTCGGGGTTTTCGCCCAACTTCAGCCCTGATTCAAATCTTGTGTCTAAATCTGCGTAATTTCATCGTCGCCTTTCTTGGCGTGCAACACGGGATGTTGTTCGTGATGCTAGCTATGGTTGCACGATTTTGTTTCCCTTTCAAAGTGTATTTGTTCCCTGCAGAGTTTTGCCAAGGATACAAGCCTTGACTGCCGCGAGCTGTTTTGAAGGCGGTGAATGCGTGTTGCGCACAGGAACTGAGTGTCAGTTTGTCGTTTGGCCCAAAAGACCAGCGCTGAGAACATCGTTTAAGGTTTTAGTGGAGAGGGGAGAATGAATAGGTCTCAGAGGACATTATGATTATGGAGAGGGGAGAATGGATAAGTCTCAGAGGACATTATGATTATGGAGAGGGGAGAATGGATAAGTCTCAGAGGACATTATGATTATGGAGAGGGGAGAATGGATAAGTCTCAGAGGACATTATGATTATGGAGAGGGGAGAATGGATAAGTCTCAGAGGACATTATGATTATGGAGATGGGAGAATGGATAAGTCTCAGAGGACATTATGATTATGGAGAGGGGAGAATGGATAAGTCTCAGAGGACATTATGATTATGGAGAGGGGAGAATGGATAAGTCTCAGAG
>CM031600.1:39802575-39822575 GCA_018398815.1 Conus ventricosus
AAAACGTAGCTGGGAGGAGAGAAGAAAGGGAGGGGAGGAAGAAGGAAGGGCACTGGAACCCCGCCGTCAGTACAATCTGACCCATGCTGTTAAATCCTAACAGCCACTCGCATGATGGGCGAGGGGAGGTCTACTAAATACACTAACACCAGCTCAACACAGACCTGAGATAACACAGTAAAACCAATCAAATCAGACTGTTCGTTAAAGTCTTCTCACACGAAGCAGGTAAAAGACTGCATTAATCAACAGGCTTAAAACCATATGAATTATCTTCACTCTTCTCACTCACATTTAACAATTTCCTTTCTTAGGAAATAAACCAACACAGCGACCATCGTTTATAACTGCCACCACATTTGCAAATAATAATTCAATGGCATAATTGTAAACATTTTTATAGCCACATTTCAAAATAACACAAATCTCCAACCACGCATCCGAACGACAAATCATGTGTACGCACGCTCGCAACATAAAACTGTTCTTCTTGCACACACAACAGACGGTGGCCGAAAGGATAGAGTCGGCCCGAATGTGACAGGGCGGACGAGCGAGACCAAGCAAACAACCTGAACTCACCAGGTCTCTCCTCCCCACCGACTACCGCATCACCAGATGCATAAATAGGAGAAAGAATTTTGGATATAATTTAGAATGGCCAGGTTAAAGATTGATTAACCAGAGAAAGGTCTCAACATATTTCTTTTACAATTTTGCAAACAAAAGAAAATTGCGCAAAGAGAAAAATAAGCCGGCTAACAACAACAAACCCAAACAAACAAACCACGAAACTGATGCTTACCAGCTACCGTGGGTGACCCGAAGAGCGGGTCAAACGACTCTCTCTGCCCTCTGTCCAGTCGAGAGGACAGCAGCGCAGATGCGGAAAAAGAAGAAGTGATGTCCTCTCCTACAGGCCGACTGTAGGAATTGAAGATACGACTGTCCCTTCGACGAAACGGTGAAGAACCAAGAACCGGAGCAGGCGCTCCCAGAGACATCTCCGCTCGAGTGAAGAGCTAACCTCCCTCAGCGATGGCGGCCAACATGCCACGCCACGCACAGAGTGAGCATACTTCAAACTAAAAGAAATGAAGCACGTGCGACAGGTAAAAAGACAGGCGAGAGGCCGATAGACAGCCAGTACAAGAAAAAGATACCCACCACCCGTGAACCTGCAGGATGAATGCACGGGCAGTGGAATTAGAGAGAGAGAGAGAGAAAGTAAACCTAACCTGAACTAAACCACACCAAAGGTGCAACTACACCACAAGCCACATTAAGGGACAGATATACGACAACAACGACGACAAAAACCCAAAATAGATAATTCCGCCACCCCAGTTGGGTCAAACGTCGTAGGTCTCGTGACAAACTCGTGACAACCCCCCTTCTAAAAGCATCTGTTTCTCTGAGATACAGTGCTCCTTTGAACCTTGACGCATGTGCAAATTCACAACAATGGGACCGAACCCAACCCTCTGTGATCGACAGAGTACGATAAATCCAATTCAAACATTCTACGATAGAATCACACTGAGAAATACATAATACTACATTATCAAACAACTAAGCGAACCTTCCAACCATGAAAGTAACAATCCGAACCATTGGTGATTCACTACCGTTATCATCACTGAAGTGAAAACTGTCACTACACCTGATACAGAGACCAAAAGGGATATGACCCTGGTTGAGGGGAAGTGTCCCTCTGACTGATTTTCCAATGTGCTGACTACGGAGCTCGGCTAAGATAGTCAGCATCCGTATTACAGGAACCTTGATATGACGGAAAGTGAACGCATGACTCTGCAGTTCCACTGCCTAACTCATGAGTCGACGACTGACTGGCCGGATCCGGTCCAAGCACTGGAGAGGATGATGATCACTCTCCAGTACAAACTTCCGGCCGTACTTCTTCTTGGGCACGCCAGTGCGTGTCCAAATCTGCCGGAGAGCTTCAGCAATAGTAGGGGTATCGATAGTCCTAAGCGGGGCAGCCTCTGGGCATCGAGTCGCATAGTCTACCGCTACCAAAATGTAGCGGTGACCGCGATCGGATGGTGGCTTAATGGGTCCCACCAGGTCGACCCCAACCTTGCTGAATGGCTCCCCAACCAGTGGCACTGACCCCCAGGGGAACACGCCTCAAGCGCCCCTAGGCGTTGTCGTTGGCAGGTATCGCAACTGCGGCAGTACTGCCTAACCTGTGAGTTCATCCCTGGCCAGAAGAAGTCCTGTCTTACACGCTCGAGAGTCCGCTTTGAGCCATATGACCTGCCATGGGTGAATCGTGGGCCTGCCGGAGAACAGATTCTCTCAAGCTTTGGGGAACGACAAGCTGCTTGGCCACACGATCTGCCTGAGTGAAAACCCTAAAGAGGATCCCCTTGTGGAGCTTGAAGCTCACCTTGGCGTGTCGGGCAGACTGAGCGGGACGACCCACCAGTTGTCGCAGGCGTTGGACATCCAAGTCCCTGGCCTGAAGACGGATCAGGGTAGCAGGATCGGCCCTGGCCAGAACCTCGTCAGAGATCGGCTGTAGAACGGACGCAATTCCTGTTCCTGCTTCTTAGCTTTGGCGCGTGTGGTAACTCCCACACACGCCTGTACGGGCAGATCCGTAGACACGGACTGACTGCGTCCGTCCGCGAAGGTGATAGTATTCCCTATGATAAGGGAATACAGAGGTCGCTCCACCGCGATGGCCCATACTTCGCCACAGAAGTAGGGGGTGGAGATAGAAAACGAGTACTGAAGGACGGGTGGAGGTAAAACCAGCCTCCAACCCGCACACATCGTAACTGGCGCCCCGCCGGGCCTTAGGGGAAACTAAATCCTTACCCACAAAGAGTGTTGATGCTCCCGAATCCCTGATGGTGTCGACCAAGGATGAACCAACAACAGAAAGAAACACTGGACACTCTGTACCACCAGAAGCTTGGATGGACCCCACGTTAGCCGAGGCGCGAGGATGCTGGGAAAGGACTAGCCCCATGACTACAGCGGCTTTAGGGCAATCTTTCCTAATGTGGCCGGGACGACCACAAAGAAAACAAAATCGGGGTGCTGAGGTCCCCGATGAACTGCCTGCCTTGTTCGACTCGTAGCAGTCGTCGGCGCCTTATTGCCACTAAATCTGTGGAGGGCTTCCTCTCCGTATCTGGGCGATGCCCATAAGCCCTGCGAGCTTCAGCAAACACCTCAGCGGTATGAACCGCAGCCGCGAAATCCTGAGGTGCTGTCTCGCCTATCCGGATCCTCAACTTGGGGACACAGTGTTGGTGAGCTGTTCAATGAGGATCAGATCCTCCAGCTCCAACTTAGCCAACTGACGCCAGTACCCTAGCGTTTTGCGCAGCCTATCACCAAACTGCACGAAGGTCTCGTCGTTATTCTTCTTCATGGACCTGAACTTCCTCCTGTACGTCTCTGGGGTAAGGTGGAAACGCTTACGCAGAGCCAACTGCATGTCTGCATAAGACGCGCCTTCATTTAGAGTGAGCACACACTCCCTTGCAGCACCAGATAATCCAGAAAAAAGGTGCATAGCCTTTTGTTCCTCAGACAATTGGTATGAACTAGCACCTTGTCAAAATGCTCTAGGAACATATCAATGTCCTCACTAGGTCTGAACTCTGGAAGCTTTAACTTTGGGCCTCTAACTCTATCACTTGCCTGTCGATCAACCCCCTGATTTACAGATGCGGGAGACCGCGAAAGAAGTTGTTCCATCTCCTCCCTACGCAGAGCCTCCATCCTGTCTAGTTCTTCCCTACGGAGGGCAGCCTCTTCCTACGCTGAGCCTCCTGTCTAGCAGTCTCCTCCCTGCACCGGGCCTCCTGTCTAGCAGTCTCCTCCCTGCGCTCTTCCCTACGCAGAGCTTCCTGCCTTTGTAGCCTCCTCTCTGCGCAGAAAAGCCTCTTCCTATGCAGAATTTCCTGTCTGTCAGTCTCCTCTCTGCGCAGAGCCTCCATCCTATCTAGCTCTTCCCCCCGCAGGGCTTCCTGCCTGGAAGCCTCTTCCCTACGCCGGGCTTCCTGCCTAGAGGCCTCGTTTCCCTTTCGTAGGGCTTCTGCCTAGAGGCCTCTTCCTTACGTAGGGGTTCCTGCCTGACAACCTCTTCCCTACGGAGAGCTTCCTGCCTAGCAACCTCTTCCTTATGTAGGGCCTCATCCTCCCGTCGCTGTCGCTCCAGAAACATCAGGACGGAGGTGATGTCCTGGGCGGGGTTCACCACTCCCGACACGGGAGGATGAACCCCTCTGACCCGTCCCTTGGGTCTCGACCTTACCATGAGGAGAGTCTCCGGGGCATACTCCTTACGAGGGGAAGCATGGAGAAGAGAGGGCTTTGGTTTCTGCGACTCAACAGAAGCCCATAGTTGCTTCGCTATGCTCTGACGCTTCCGAGCGGAAGTGCCAGTCGGGGTCTCGACAGGAAGATCCCTTAGCGAAGAGGTAGTAAAGTACTCACTGGACTATCTGCTACAGCACTGGAATAAGTAGAAGTTACTGTAGTCGAAGTACTGGTACTAATAGTAGGGACTATATTTTGAATACCTTTCTTCTTCGACGCACGCGTCGCCACACCACCACACGGACGTTGCCATGACAACAATATCCTACGGTTTTCAAATACGGGGGAAAGACGATTCCAATTGAAAACAAATATTTTAGGGGTGTGTGTATATGTGTGTATGTGTGTGTTGTGTGTGTGCGGACAAGTTCCGGCTGCTCCCACTCTGGCAACACTGCGCTCCACAGCACGAGCAACAGTGCGGTGGGGTCACCGAAAAAAAAAAAAAAAAAAAAACTATGTCCGGCTGCCCCCACTCTGGCAACACCCCGCTCCACAGCACGAGCAACAGTGCGGTGGGGCTGGCCGGAAAAAAAAAACCCAACTGGCAAACGGAATCCGGAGAGAGGAAAAAAAAGGGACACTAACGTCCGATACAACCCCCTGTACTCAATAACCCGGTAAAAAAAAACTGGCTAACTACAAACAGGACTGGCAGACTGAGCGGCAACAGAAAGGCAAGACTTACGGCCGTACCTGCGTAAGGCACCGGCGGAAGGAGGTCTGGACGCGGTCGACTCCCCCTGGGGCTCACCTCAACTCCCAGTCACACCGGATGTTGCCTCAGGCCACAAAAAGACTCCCTTCACGCTAGAGTCCCCAGCCAACCACCACGAACAAACACGACAAACCGACTAAACATATACAAAACAGACAGAACTAAACAGGTACTCCGCGAAACGAGAGAGACAGTCAGAGCCCCTTTACATCCGGACGAGCCCCCACAATTGTCACGACCGACCCCTGGAGGTCTGCCCTGACAGGATCGGTCTAGGTGGGAGTGAAGGGAGTGACTGACCTCACACCCCCGCAAGAGACCACACAATAAGATTACGATACAACACCCATTTATTCACACCAACATACAGTCATAAATAAGCATTCCCAAAACACACAACATGCACAATCACAATCAAGCATTCCAACACACACAACATGCACAATTATAAATAAACATTTCACCATACGACGTACACATCACAATATTTCAACACATATGGCATAATACATAATCATAAATAAACATTCCAGCATCCATCCCTTCCCACACCATGGAGTGCCTCCACACCCTGCCTCTCCAAGTTACTAGGAGCACCCTGTCGCACTAGGTGCTCCAAACCGGGTCGGTTTTGAAAAGAGTCGTTCAAGGCCGACACCCTTGACACGCACAAGCAGACAGTGAAGAGCGCGTCCTGGGGGGGAAACGTGCGTTGTTACTGGGGTCCTGGACGGGGATCAGGGCGGCCAGTCAAGCCGGGGGCTTTTTTTACCAGTCCGCGGTCCCGACCAGAGCGTGGCCTCAACCAGCGCGTGGCACCAACCAGTCCGCGGTCCCAACCAGAGCGTGGCCTCAACCAGCACGTGGCACCAACCAGTCCGCGGTCCCAACCAGAGCGTGGCCTCAACCAGCACGTGGCACCAACCAGTCCAGACTCCGGGTGAAGCCCCCGGGAGGGGAAAAACGTAGCTGGGAGGAGAGAAGAAAGGGAGGGGAGGAAGAAGGAAGGGCACTGGAACCCCGCCGTCAGTACAATCTGACCCCTGCTGTTAAATCCTAACAGCCACTCGCATGATGGGCGAGGGGAGGTCTACTAAATACATAACACCCGCTCAACACAGACCTGAGCATAACACAGTAACCAATCAAATCAGGACTGTTCGTTAAAGTCTTCTCACACGAAGCAGGTAACAAGACTGCATTAAATCAACAGGCTATAAACCAATATGAATTATCTTCACTCTTCTCACTCACATTTAACAATTTCCTTCTTAGGAAAATAAACCAACACAGCGACCATCGCTTTATAACTGCCACCACATTTGCAAATAATAATTCAATGGCATAATTGTCACATTTTATAGCCACATTTCAAAATAACACAAATCTCCAACCACGCATCCGAACGACAAATCATGTGTACGCACGCTCGCAACATAAACTCGTTCTTCTTGCACACACAAACAGACGGTGGCCGAAGGATAAGGTCCGGCGAATGTGACAAGGGCGGACGAGCGAGACCAAGCAAGTACCAACCCTGAATCACCAGGTTCTCTCCCATCCCACCGACTACCGCATCACCAGATGCATAAATAGGAGAAAGAATTTTGGATATAATTTAGAATGGCCAGGTTAAAGATTGAATTAACCAGAGAAAAGGTCTCAAACAATATTTCTTTTACAATTTTGCAAACAAAGAAAATTGCGCAAAAGAGAAGAATAAGCCGGCTAACAACAACAAACCCAACAAACAAACCACGAAACTGATGCTTACCAGCTACCGTGGGTGACCCCGAAGAGGCGGGTCAAACGACTCTCTCTGCCCTCTGTCCAGTCGAGAGGACAGCAGCGCAGATGCGGAAAAAGAAGAAGTGATGTCCCTCTCCTACAGGCCGACTGTAGGAATTGAAGATACCGACTGTACCTTCGACGAAACGGTGAAGAACCAAGACCCGGGGCAGCGCTCCCAGAGACATCTTCCGCTCGAGTGAAGAGCTAACCTCCCTCAGCGATAGCGGCCAACATGCCACGCCACGTCACAGAGTGAGCATACTTCAAACTAAAAGAAATGAAGCACGTGCGACAGGTAAAAAGACAGGCGAGAGGCCGATAGACAGCCAGTACAAGAAAAAGAACCCACCACCCGTGAACCTGCAGGATGAATGCACGGGCAGTGGAATTAGAGAGAGAGAGAGAGAAAGTAAACTAACCTGAACTAAACCACACCAAAGGTGCAACTACACCACAAGCCACATTAAGGGACAGTATACGACAACAACGACGACAATAACCAAATGAATAATTCCGCCACCCCAGTTGGGTCAAACGTCGTAGGTCTCGTGACAAACTCGTGACAATGATGATGACGCCGCGCGCCGACGACGACGACGACGACGTGATGATGATGATGATGATGATGATGATGTGATGATGATGATGATGACAGCAAGGTGTGGAGAGTGAGAAGGAGGGACGGGAGGAAGTGTTGGTTGGTAGAGAAGATGAAAAAGAAAAAAAAAAAGAAAAAGAAAAAAAAAGAACCACGATCGCCAAACTGGACACACACGAGGGGGCATTCTTCAAGTCTGAATCACATACCCGACCTCCACCCCACTCAAACCCACCACCCACCCACTCCCTCACTCTCTCTGCCCCCCCCCCCCCCCCCACACCCCCCACCCACCCACACACCCAGCCAAATCCCACGAACCACACAATCCAAACAACTTCTTCAAACAGGTCTCCATGAAAAGAGCAAAGTCTTGTACCAGCTGCATTTCCAACGCGTGGTTTTTGTTTTGTTTTGTTTTGTTTTGTCTTTTTTCCTTCTTGTCAAGTCTACGTGGTTCAGTGAACCTCCCAAATCTCCCGCAGGGAAAGACAGCCCATAAAATCAGCCGGGTGGAATGAATATTCAGGTCAGTGCCCTGACATTGGCGGGGGAATGGGGGGGGGGGGGGGGAGCGAGGGGGAGGGGGGGGCGAGGGGGAGGGGGGGGGAGAACAAGCACCACCAGGAGGATAGATTTCCTCCCAGCGACAGATCTGCACAAGACGCTGTGTGGTACATAGTATCGGAGTAGATGAAAGTGGAAGAAGGGAGGCGGTTTGTGGGGGGAAGGGGGGGGGGGGGGGGGGAGGGTGCGGGGTTGTGAACGAGCGTAGGGGAGGCGGAGGTTAAAGTGTGTGGGAGAAGAGATGGAGGGAGGGGGGGGGGGGCGATGAAAGGTCAGTCAGTGTAGGGGCGGGGGGGGGGGGGGGGGAGGGGGCGTCAGCCAGTGTAATCTAACCGATAAAGGGTGGGTTTTTTTTTCAGACTTCAACAGTTTGTCGACAGTTTTGTGTTCTTCATGCAGGATGAACGTTAATCAACACAAAATTGAAAAAAAAATTGCGTTTGTCAACAACAATAACACAACAACAACAACAACAAAAAACAACGAGAGGGGAATGGAAGTAAGAGGGGAAGGGGGGGGGGGGGGGGGGGTAGGGAGAAGGTAGACGGGACGGATGGTGGAAGGAGAGGGGGTGTTGGTGGAGAAATCACACTCGGAAAAGGGGAAGGACTGGAGAATCACACAGCGCACGTGCGCGCACGCGGACATACACTCTAATAGAAACAGGGGGAGAATGAAGATGAGAGACGGGCGGACAGACAGACACACACAGAGAGAGAGAGAGAGAGAGAGAGAGAGAGAGAGAGAGATGGAAGGATAGATAGATGTGTGTGTATGTGTGTGCGTGTGTGTGTGTGATGCTTTAGAATCTAGTAATAAGTGTATATTTTATAGGAATTTTAAAACAGAGTTTTGCCGTGAAAAATATATTGAAATGTTGCCTGATATAACACATCAGGCAACATTTCAATATATATGTATATATACCCACCAATTCGGTTTTGCTGTGGTAATCATAAACTCATGATAGAAATTGGCAGACGATTTGGAATACTTCACGATATACGATCCAGTCGGGACTCCGATTAGAATGACCTTGGTGATGAATTTCATTTTGTAATGAAAAGCACCAAATATAACGACATTAGAAATAAGTTTATACCAAGAAAATTTACATGTATGAAGTCCGTATTTAATAAACTATTGTCGTTTGCTCTGTGGTGCTAAAAAAAAGTGCTGCTAAACTTGTCGAACTTTCTAAAACTTAGTAAAGTTGTGTAACATTATATTCAGTGTGGTAATTATCGAGAAAATGTTTTGATATTTGATGTGTTTCATTTACATCTGTTTGATTTGTTTCAAATCCTCCATTCTCCATAAGGGATCTCAGGAAAATCTGTGAATCTTTGAATCTGTGTGTACGCGCGCGCGCACGTGTGTGTGTGTGTGTGTGTGTGTGTGTGTGTGTGTGTGTGTGTGTGTGTGTGTGTGTGTGTGTGGTGTGTGTGTTTGGGGAGAAGGGAAGGGGAGGGGAAAGGGCAGTGGAGGTTGTTACTCTGTGTGTGTGTGTGTGTGTGTGTGTGTGTGTGTGTGTGTGTGTGTGTGTGTGTGAGAGAGAGAGTGTGTGTGTGGCGCGCGCGCGCGCGCGCGCGCGCGCGCGTGTGTGTGTGTGTGTGTGTGTGTGTGTGTGTGTGTGTGTGTGTGTGTGTGTGTGTGTGTGTATGCGTGTGTGTGTGTGTGTGTGTGTGTGTGTGTGTGTGTGTGTGGTTGCATGCAGACGCGCGAAAAATGTGCCACACGTGTGTGTGTGTGTGTGTGTGTGTGTGTGTGTGTGTGTGTGTGTGTGTGTGTGTGTGTGTGTGTGTCAGTGTCTGTGTGTGCCTCTGTGTGTGTGTGTGTGTGTGTGTGTGTGTGTGTGTGCGATTCTTTAGTTTAATGTCCATCTAGCCACGTGACTGTTGACTGATCAGACAAAATATTTATCTCTCTCTTGCTCGCACGCTCGGTGTGCGAGTGAAGGTAATTCTTTGCGAGGGCAAGTGTCGTTAGAGTGAGTGTGTGTATGTCTGTGTGCGTGTATGTATGAGACACAGAGAGAGAGAGAGAGAGAGAGAGAGAGAGAGAGAGAGAGAGCATGTGCGCGCACGCAACTGTTATATAGAACACGGTGAGAAGAATGAGAGGGAATGGGAGTGGGTGTAGAGAGTGTAGAGGGGGTGGGTGTAGAGAGTGTAGAGGGGGTGGGTGTAGAGAGTGTAGAGGGGGTGGGTGTGTAGAGAATGTAGAGGGGTGGGTGTAGAGAGTGTAGAGAGGGTGGGTGTAGAGAGTGTAGAGGGGGTGGGTGTAGAGAGTGTAGAGGGGGTGGGTGTAGAGAGTGCAGAGGGGGTGGGTGTAGAGAGTGTAGAGAGGGTGGGTGTGTAGAGAGTGTAGAGGGGTGGGTGTAGAGAGTGTAGAGGGGGTGGGTGTAGAGAGTGTAGAGAGGGTGGGTGTAGAGAGTGTAGAGGGGGTGGGTGTAGAGAGTGTAGAGAGGGTGGGTGTAGAGAGTGTAGAGGGGGTGGGTGTGTAGAGAATGTAGAGGGGGTGGGTGTGTAGAGAATGTAGAGGGGGTGGGTGTGTAGAGAATGTAGAGGGGGTGGGTGTGTAGAGAATGTAGAGGGGGTGGGTGTAGAGAGTGTAGAGAGGGTGGGTGTGTAGAGAATGTAGAGGGGGTGGATGTGTAGAGAATGTAGAGGGGGTGGGTGTGTAGAGAATGTAGAGGGGGTGGGTGTGTAGAGAATGTAGAGGGGGTGGGTGTAGAGAGTGTAGAGAGGGTGGGTGTGTAGAGAATGTAGAGGGGGTGGGTGTAGAGAGTGTAGAGAGGAGGAACGTCATCACCATATCTTCATATGAATATGACGCGGGAGCTTTCACAGTTAACCATTATTGCAATTCCGATACAGACTGTTCACAGGCGTGGAAACGAGAGATTGGACCGGTAATCCTCATCTTATCATGGATGTAAGGCTAATGTATAGGCTGCTATGGGTTGCCGTCTTTCGACGCTCCAAAAGAAGACAGGGAGGGAGGGAGGGAGGGATGGATACAAACACTAGAACTTAGCTCATCCTTGCCATTAATATTGTCGGTGGTGGGTCAGACTTTACCCTCAGCCCCCATCTCAACGTCCTGTGGTGTCCTCCGCCTCGTAACACACCAACCAGGCATTCATCATAAAACACATCACAGCGATTTATGGGACAGTTGGCGCCACCGCCCCACATAAGGTTTGAATTCAGGCCCGGTTTTATGGTCCGTCCGCCTTCCTAATAATGTTGATGCCGTCACGGTTCTGAAAGAGGCGGCTATATTTTTCTGTGGTGAAGCAATCATCACTTTTCTTATTCTGATTGAGTTTTAATGACTTTATTTTCAAATGATTTGCGCGTGAAAGTTGTTTTTTTTTAATGTTGTATTTGCGTTTATATATATATATATATATATAATATATATATATATATATATATATAATATTATATATATATATATATATATATATATAATAATAAAGAGAGAGAGAGAGTGAGAGAGAGAGAGAGAGATGTATGTGTCATACATATATATATATATATATATGTATATGTGTGATAATATATATATATATATATATATATATATATATATATATATATATGTGTGTGTGTGTGTGTGTGTGTGTGTGTGTGTGTGTGTGTGTGTGTGTGTGTCCGCGTCTGTGTGTGTGTGTGCCTGTCTGTCTGTCTGTCTATCTGTGTGTCTGTGTCTGCGTGTACAAGTGTGAAGCAACCACAGAGTTGCTTTTCCATCGTGCGTGCGCGCGCGCGCGCGTGTGTGTGTGTGTGTGTGTGTGTGTGTGTGTGTGTATGTGTGTGTGTGTGTGTGTGGTGTGTGTGTGTGTGTGTGTGTGTGTGTGGTCCGCGTGTGTGTTGTGTCCGCGTGTGTGTGTGTGTCCGCGCGCGCGCGCGCGCGTGTGTGTGTGTGTGTGTGTGTGTGTGTGTGTGTGTGTGTGTGTGTGTCCGCGTCTCTGTGTGTATGTGTGCGTGCGTGTGTATGTTTGTGTATCTTTCTGTCTGTCTGTGTCTGTGCGTGGATTGAAAGAGGTCTCAGCCTTTCGAAGTTTTAGAAAAAACAAAGATAGACAGAAACGGAACAGGAAAAAAAAGAAGGAACGAAGAAACGAAGGGATTAAAAAAAAAAGAGGGGGGGGGGGGGGGGGGGGAGGTTCCTGCAAAGCTTCAATGGGAGAGAAACCTCCTAATTACACAATACAACTTGTAAAAGTAACAGCCGCTCTCTCTTTCACTCTGTAGCTACTTGCCACAGATAGGAAGATACATCCAAACGGTATGTTCTCCATATGAGCGTTCAAATACATGACATGAAATTGGGCGGGAGACTAAATCTAAACTACATACAGATCAAATGCCAGCCCCCAACCAATCATTTTACTTTGTTTTGAAGTATTTCCAGCTGTGACATCAAGGCCTACTCACAATCTCAACGATACGGGAACTAACCTAGAATTGACGTCTCATTTTGGGGGCCATGGCAATCCCTGTGACCCTATCACTGCCATAGTCCCGGCCATGGCAGTCCTCTGTGACCCTATCACTGCCATAGTCCCAGGCCATGGCAGTCCCCTGTGACCCTATCACTGCCATAGTCCCAGGCCATGGCAGTCCCCTGTGACCCTATCACTGCCATAGTCCCAGGCCATGGCAGTCCCCTGTGACCCTATCACTGCCATAGTCCCAGGCCATGGCAGTCCTCTGTGACCCTATCACTGCCATAGTCCCAGGCCATGGCAGTCCCCTGTGACCCTATCACTGCCATAGTCCCAGACATAGTCCCAGGCCATGGCAGTCCCCTGTGACCCTATCACTGCCATAGTCCCAGGCCATGGCAGTCCCCTGTGACCCTATCACTGCCATAGTCCCAGGCCATGGCAGTCCTCTGTGACCCTATCACTGCCATAGTCCCAGGCCATGGCAGTCCTCTGTGACCCTATCACTGCCATAGTCCCAGGCCATGGCAGTCCCCTGTGACCCTATCACTGCCATAGTCCCAGGCCATGGCAGTCCCCTGTGACCTATCACTGCCATAGTCCCAGGCCATGGCAGTCCCCTGTGACCCTATCACTGCCATAGTCCCAGGCCATGGCAGTCCCCTGTGACCCTATCACTGCCATAGTCCCAGGCCATGGCAGTCCTCTGTGACCCTATCACTGCCATAGTCCCAGGCCATGGCAGTCCTCTGTGACCCTATCACTGCCATAGTCCCAGGCCATGGCAGTCCCCTGTGACCCTATCACTCCCATAGTCCCAGGCCATGGCAGTCCCCTGTGACCCTATCACTGCCATAGTCCCAGGTCATGGCAGTCCTCTGTGACCCTATCACTGCCATAGTCCCAGGCCATGGCAGTCCCCTGTGACCCTATCACTGCCATAGTCCCAGGCCATGGCAGTCCTCTGTGACCTATCACTGCCATAGTCCCAGGCCATGGCAGTCCCTGTGACCCTATCACTGCCATAGTCCCAGGCCATGGCAGTCCCCTGTGACCCTATCACTGCCATAGTCCCAGGCCATGGCAGTCCCCTGTGACCCTATCACTGCCATAGTCCCAGGCCATGGCAGTCCCCTGTGACCCTATCACTGCCATAGTCCCAGGCCATGGCAGTCCCTGTGACCCTATCACTGCCATAGTCCCAGGCCATGGCAGTCCTCTGTGAACCTATCACTGCCATAGTCCCAGCCCTTTCATTGGTTCGGTCTGCTCGCTATGGTGGTGTCTGGAATACTTCAAATCACCGGCGAGGAAAATCTTGACCAATGGTTGGGATAATATAGACCGGTGGTGGCCACGTGCACGCGCACGCACACAGGCACGCACGCACGCGTACACACACACACACACACACACACACACACACACCGCGCGCGCGCGCGCGCGCCACGAGAGAGAGAGAGAGAGAGAGAGAGAGAGAGAGGAGAGAGAGAGAGAGAGAGAGAGAGAGAGAGAGATGGGGGGGGGGTTGCATGAGTTTTTGAGAGAAAACAAACAACAACAGGAATCGACTTTATATTAAAAGAGGACATTCATTGAATTCGAATGCCGAGTGCGAGTGGATACCTTAAAATGAACCTTTGTCATCCAAAGTTACGAGAAATAAAACTCGCCATGAACAAAGACTCACTCGCGAAAATGTTCTTTTTTTTTTTTTTTTTAAATTCTGGGAAGTAACAGTACCTCAAAAAAGATTCTGTTGTTTAGTTTGAAAGTGACATGACTGCAGGCGGAAATTGAAACAAAGTTCACAAATAGTTCTTATTGAGTCCGCTCTTTCTTTAGCTGGTTTTAAGAATAATTCTTAGTGATTGCTCATTCCTTTCGGTTAATTTTGAAAACAATTCCTAGTGATTGCTCGTTCTTCGTTTTCATTGTCCTGGACGTTGTTTATCTTGCCCGAAGAAGACCTAATTAGAGGTCGAAACGCGTCGTGTTTTTTTTTTTTGTTTTTTTTTTTTTTGTAACTTGTTTGTTCTTGATTTTTTGAGGACTCATTAAAAATTATTCTTTTCTTTTTGTCAGTAAATGATAAGACTCTCTCTCTCTCTCTCTCTCTTCTCTCTCTCTCTCTCTCTCTCTCTCTCTCTCTCTCTCTCTCTTCGCACAACCACCTCACCTCCAGAAAAATCAGCGGAGAAGGAGACAGACAGTAGAGCTGTTGTCATCCGATTGAAGACATCGCCAGCAGCAGACAGTACGGCATACCAACAGACCTCCACTGTCGGCCAGCAAGATATGCGGAAGAAGCCACCATGCCACATCAACCCGGACCGAAAACGAGCAGAAGAAGAAGAAGAAACGCCAGACGAAAAGAGAAACTCCAGGCAAGTGACATTTTCTGACTTTGAAGAGACGTCACTTTCATTCATGTAAACACACCTCCAGCGCGTCACTCGGACACAGCTGTGTCACCATACAGCACACCGCTACAGCAATGTGCACCTGAAACGCTTTGAATGTCCACTGATGATGATGATGACACAGGCGCATGCATTGAACAGCAATGCCTCTCTGACTTTTTTTTTTCTTTTTTTTTTTCACGTGTTCGGAACAAAATATTCCAAAGAACAGAAAACCGACAGCTCTGTGACAAGGCTGGTCAAGCTGGTTACAGTGTCAGTGATCATCTTCTCAAAAACTTCTGAAAATTCCTAGGCGCTCGTTGAAGACAGTCGGTGAGAGAGCATTTAGCTTTAGTGCGCCCACTCTTTGGAATTCTCTTCCTGACAGCTTACGTGATCTGCCTACATTATCTAAATTCAAGTCAGAGTTAAAAACATACTTCTTTAGGAAAGCCTTCTTCAACCATTAATGCTGTGTCTATCATTCTGACCTGACTTTATATGTACTGCATGCAAAACTGTATTGTTTACGCTTGAACCGTTGAACTTGATAAGTGGCCTGTGTCGGTTAGGTGTGTGTGTGTGTGTGTGTGTGTGTGTGTGGTGTGTGTGTGTGTGAACACATGTTAGTGCGAGTGTTTGAGTGTGTGTTGAGCGCAATGAGTTGATCCCAAGAATTGCGCTATATAAAATCTATACATTATCATTATTATTATTATTTATTAAATGTTATGTGGGTCATCTGACTGACCATCACTGCAAAGAAACCTCAGAGACACAAGCAGAAAACCACCAGCTTTGCAATGTGTTGACCTCCTGATACTGTTGTTGTGAAAGTGACGATGTAGTCGTTCAGTTTAGCCCGACTGACGTCGACGACAAACCATCTAATTTTTACTGGTTCGTCGAGAGAGAGAGAGAGAGAGAGAGAGAGAGAGAGAGAATGTTGATTATAGACCAGCCGACCACAAAGGGCCATGTCAGGGCTATCAGCGCATTGAAGTCAACTCACGAATCATTAAAAAAAAATGAAACTCATTCACACACCCCTTTAAATTAAAATGCACCTTTCAAAAACACACGGAAATTTTCATTAAAATTTTTTTTTCCGTAAAATCTTAGATCAGATGAAAAATGTTGACTCTTTCACAAACTCAAAGAATCACATCGGGGGGGAGGGGGGGGGGGGGGGGGCATCTCTGAACGGGGTTTTCAAAGAAATCTGCTGATAAGTGTTTTTGTCTAACATCGTTCAAAAACCCCAAAACTCTAAAAGAATGGTTCACTGTGATTGGGGACCCGACAAAGGAATTTCCCAAGAAGCTTTTTCACCTTTTAAAAATAAGATGGGTTTTAAAAGGAGTGGCCGACCAAAAAGGCACAAAACTGTTTTTTTCTTACTGTGCCTCTGGAACATGTTTAAAAAAAATTTTTAGGGTTTTGGCCGGGTTTTAAAAAGTTTTTTTCCCCCTGCGGAAATTTCCCTTCCTCTTGGGCCCAAAGGCTCTGAAATAAGGCCCGGACTTTTGGGGTTTTTAGATCAGTGTGAGGGATAGAAAAATCCCGGGGCCCAAATCTTTCTTTGGGGACCTAAACAGAAATCACGAGAAACGCACGATCCATTCAAGCGGCTGCACTGGACATTTGCTGCCCCGGAGAACGTCAAGGGTCAAATTTTAAAGCTGGGACTCTTTAAATTTTTCATTTTAAATTTAAGGGAGGGCCGGTTTTTAAACTTTTTTGGGGTGGGGGAACTTTGTCCCCTTTTCTCCCCTCCCTTTCCCCCCGTCCCTTAAACCCCCCCCCCCCCCCCCCCCCATTCCCCGCACCCATCCCCCCCTCCCCCCCCAAAAGCCCCCTCTTTGTTAAAATGCGGGGGTGGGTCTTGAGGCCGACGGGCCGTTGGTGTTTGCTGTGGTCCTCCCGTTCACCGTGGGTTTTTGGCACGGGACAATCCGGAATCACGTTTCAATGCGTTTACATGGCTTTCCCTGTCCCCTGTCCATTCAAAGGGCAGTGGCTTATGTCATTTTTATTCGTTCTTTTGTAAACACCCCCGATTTCCCAATTCCCCTTTTCAAAGGGCTAAATGTCTCAAACAAAAAATCGCTCTCTCTCTCCTCCCTTCCTCTCTCTCTCCGCAATTATTTTCCTTTTCCTTTTTTTTAAATTTTTTGAGGGATGGATAAAAAACCCTGACTTGTGGGTTATTCCTTTCCCTCAAAAAAACAACATTTCCCTTCGTTTCCCTTCGTTCGGTTTTTTCGTTCTCTCCCCTCTCTCTTTTTTCTCTCTCTCCAAGAAGGGACCAAATTTAGTTTCCTTTCCCTGCACCCCACATGGCATAAAAAAGGCCTTTTTTTTTCTTCATGTTTCTGTAACTTTAAAAAAAAAAAAAAGAAAGGTTTTTTTTACCGGAAAAAGACAAAATTTATAAAATTTTTGCAATTTGATTTTCCGATGCAGGGCTCAATCGAAACTTTTAAAAAGGGGTTTTTTAATACAATTTGGAAAAACGATCCAGTTTCGTACCCAAACCGCAACGCTCAAATTTGGGTTTGGATTGAACGTCCCCCCCACTCGCCATCGGCCGGCAGTCAATTCAAACCTTTATCGAAAAAAACGAATCAAGAGGGGTTTTATGTCGGGGCATTGGGAAAAAACCCAAAACCCCTCCAAAATTCCCTGCTCACACAAAGAAAAATTCACATTTGAAAGCCACTTCGTGGTTTTTTCCCGTACACGGACCAAACAAATTTGAGAGGGTTTCAATTTTTGAGGAGGGGAGGTTTTTCAGTGAGCCCCTTTTCAAAAAAGTTAATTTAACCCGGTATCTTACAAATCTAAAAAGGCCCCCCTATTGAATGGGATAACTTTTGTCTTCCCCTACACCAAATTTTTGAAATCGTTTTTCCAGACCTTCAACTCTTCAAGATAAATAAAAGTTTCACCCTAACGATTTTAAAAAAAAAAAAAAAAAACATTTTTAAAAAATCATTACAAAGTTAAAAGGTTTTTGTACGTACGGTGTTTTAGCGAGAGGAGAGGGGAAGAGAGAGGTTCGGAAAAAAGGCGGGAAAAGGCTGGGAAAGGGAGGGGGGGTAGGTGCCAAAAGGGGGAGGAAAGGTTTCTTGCGCACACAAGAAAAGAAAAACCTTTCACCCGGGGGGAGGGGCTTATGTTTTGTGTTTGGGGAGGGGGGGGGGAGGGGTGTGTGTGTTGGGGTGTGTGTGTGTGGGTTTTTGTGGTGTGTGTTTTGTGCCGCGCCGGCGCGCGCGCCGGTTTGGGGGGTTTTTTTTGGTGTGGTGTTTGTATTTGTGGGGAAGCCCCCGGCGCGGGAACGTGTTTTGTGGTGTTGGGGAAGTGTTTTTATTATATATAAAAAATATATTTAAAAAAAAAATATATATTTCAATAAAATATTTTTATATAAAAGAGAGAAGAGAGAATTAAAAGAGAAAAGAGATCATACACAAGGAAAAAAAACAAACAAAACTTTTTTCCCGGCTGCCAATATTTCGGCGATTGCCTTTATTTGATGCTTATTTTCAGTGACGATTGTTTAAAAGGCTGCTTAGAAAGGGCGAATTTTTTTTTAAACCCTCCCAAAAAGCAAGCTCACAAAGATAACCCTTTTTGCAAAATTTTTAATTTCTTTCTAAAGGGTTGGAGGAGAGGGGGGGGAGGGTTTTTTAGGGGGTGGGCAGGCCCCTCACCATCACCCCAAACCCCCCCCCCAAAACCCCAGACACCCGACTCCACATCCCCAAACCCAAATCTCCAACTCACCCCCACCCCTTCAACCCCATTCGCCCCCACCTCCAAAAATCAACCCCCCCCATCCTTGCCCCCCCAAATCCCCCAACCCCCAGTTCCCCTCCCCCCACCCCCCCCCCCCAGGGACTCTCTAAAAAATTTTATCCCCCCTCCCCGGGGGGCCCCGCACCCAAGACCCTTAAAACCCCCCCCCCCTAACAACCCCGGGACCCCCCCCCCCCAGGGCCCCCAAAGGGCCCCAACCCCTTTTCCCCAAGGGGCCCCCCTCTTGGGTTCCCCCGACCCCCGCCCCGGGGCATTTCTTAATTTTCCCCTCATCAAACCCCCACCCTTTTACCCGAGGATAAAATGTTTTTCACTTGCTTTTGGGGCCCTGCCCTTTTTAAAAATCCCCCCTCCAACCCAAACGCCGTCTCGTCCCTTTCTCCCCCCTCTCCCTTCCCCCCACCATAACCCCCACTACCTGCCCTTTTTAAACCCCTCTCCCTCCCCTAACCATTTAAAGGGGAGGGAGGAGGTTTGAGACCCCGGGGGTAAATGTCCTGGTTTTTGGGTCAGATTTTTCTCCCCTTTCGGCCTGAGCAAGGTTTGTAAAGCAACCCCATGTCCTGCAGTGAATTCGTTCCGTTTAAATAGTTGAACTGGGGAGTTCCCTGGTTTTTGCCCGTATTTTGGGTTCGTGGGGGTTTGGGGAAACCCTGTTTTTGGGGATTCTTTTGGTTTTTTCCCTAAAAATACTGCGCCCCCAAAAATTGGGTTGGGGAGTAGAGAGGGGAATGAAAAATTTTAAAAACTTGCACCCTCATGCTATGTCTGCATGTTTTAAGACTTTCCCGGGGGGTGTCCCGGGAGAAAATGGGTTTCTCCACCAGATTTTCCCCCCCAGATTAAAGCACCTTTTTTTGCATCTTTATAACCCCCGCCTGTTCTTTGGGGTAGGGCTTTGGCTTGGGGGAAGGGGGGGGGGCATGATCAGGTTTTTGGATGTCCTGGAGTTTCTCTCTCCCCAACAGGGACTTCGGCACCGCCATTTTAAAGGCCCTAAATATATAAATAAAATATTTAAAATTTTATTTAAAATAAAAAAAATTTTTATAAAAAAATTTTTATATATTTTAAAATATACTTTTTTTTTTCAAAAGGAATAAATTTTTTCTAAACTCACACCCCCGGGCCCCAACAAAAAAGACGTCAACGGGTTAAAAAATTTTAAATTTAAAAAAAAAAACTTTAACCCCAAATCGGACCCTCTTTTCCCCCAGGGGGCGATTTTTTTTCCAAGTTTTGCCACAAGGGGTTCATCATTCCTGATAAAAATGTTTC
>CM031600.1:39827575-39852590 GCA_018398815.1 Conus ventricosus
CCTATGTAAATGCGTTATATTTGTGGAGGTGTCAGATTGCCCCTCTCCCTTCCCCCCCACCCTCTGCACTGTTTATATTCCTACTCTCACAGATCTGTCTAAACAGTATGGATGTTCACCTTGACTGAAGCTTAAAAGATATTCTGGATCAGGTGTAAGGAGTGGAAGTGAAGGCACATGTGGAAGGTAATGTTGCTTATAGCCCAGCCGACTGTAAAAGGCCATATCAGGACTGTTACCGCATTGAAGTCAACTCACAAGTGATCATACATAAAAAATAAGTAAATACATGGGAAAACAACCTCGTTCACACAACCCTTTAAAAACACACCTAAAAACTTACCAGAAATTTTGTAAAAAAAAAATCTTTCCTCCGTGAAATCTTAGATCAGATGAAAAATGTTAATTTCTCTCAGAAATTCAAAGATCACACATCTGAACAAGGTTTCATGGAGTCTGCTGTGAAGTGTTTTATGTCTCACATCATGCAAGTCCCAACAAAAAGAATGTGTTTCACTGTGAGTGGTATATGACATGGAATGCACCACGGAGCTTCTTCACCATATCTTATACCCTCAATACTTCCATTAGTATCATTCCTTTCCTATTTCGATCAATTAGTATAATTCCCGAGTATTTCCATTAATTAGTATTATACCCTTAATATTTCCATCAATTAGTATCATGCCCTTAATAGTCCATCAATTGGTATTATACCCTTCATATTTCCATTAATAAGTATTATACCCTTAACTTTTCCATTATCATTCAGTTAATATTTCCAATAATTAGCATCATACCCTGAATATTTCCATTAATTAATATTATTCCCTAAATATTTCCATGATTTAGTATCATTCACTTAATATTTCCATTAATTAGTATCATACCCTTACTATTTCCATCATTTAGTATGATAATATTTCCATCAAGTTGTATCATTCCCTTAATACTTCCATTAATTAGTATCATACCCTTAATATTTCCTTTAATTTGGGTCACAATCTTCAGTCTTCATAGCAGGTGCTTTTAAAGGGAAGGAGGAAGGACAAAGATTGAAAAACCTCAAGGTTTTAACCTCTGAATTATTTCTTTTATGAATGTACAGTGGTGAGATTGGAAAGGAATGGATATAGATTGGAAAGGAATGGGATATATTTCTTCCATCTCACATCTCCAAACATTTCATCGGTTTCTCAAGAAAGGTAGACAGACTTAAAAGTTCAAAAGCACATTACACACAGGTGGTTAGGCAAGAAAAACATTTTTTAACCGACTCAAGTCAAAAGATGAGGAGACTGTGTGCATGCGTGTGTGCGTGTGCGCGCGCGCGTGAGTGGGCGTGTGCGTGTGTGTGCATGCGCTCGCCAATGCATGCGTGTGTGCGCCCGTCTGTGTATGCGAGTGTGTGTGTGTGTGTGTGTGTGTGTATGTATGCGTGCACGTGTTTGTGTGCATGTATGTGTGTGCATGTGTGTTAACATTTGTGTGCGCATGTGTATGTGTGTGTGTTCCATCAGCAGACAGTGTACTTCTTTAGAGAGAGAGAGCTTAAGAGATAGAGAAAGAGAACAGGCAGGGGGGGGGGGGGGGAGGGAGTAGGGATTGAAGAGAGACAGAATAGGACAGAGAGACAGAGTGACAGAAACCATCAGCTGCAACAACAAACACAACCAGAATCAGATCTCATCCACGGACAGTTTTAATTATTTTCTCCACATCTTTTCCCCCATCATCTCTTCACTTTTTTCTTTTTTTTATTTCTTGGTGGTTGGCTATTCGCACATCAAGAACCAAACTGGAAGGAGGAAATTCTGTCTCGTCTGTACACTGTCATTGTGGCGGTGATGGACACAAGTAAGAGAGATACACCGTTTCATCTTGAACTGCTTCAGGTGCTACTCTACTCAGATGGGCAAAGATTTATGATAATCTTCTTTTCTGCTGCCACTCCAAAACCATGGGATTAAATCGCATTCAAGTCAACAGAGATAGAGAGAAATGACAAATCAAATTTAAATGACATTTCCGTCAGCAAGACAGATCTCATCAATTCATTCAAGTTGTTCCGGTACGCCGTCCCTCGTTTTGTTCAGAATCGGTTTCCAATATGATACAGTTATGGAACGTGTTCTGGATACCGACAATAGATGAAAACTAAATGATGAATGGGGATGGGGGTGGGGGCAGGGGGGGATGGATGGAGCAGAATGGAACTGTCGTTGGAAACGACTGAACAGTTACAAACAATGGAGAGCAGTGGAGGGGTGACGGGTGGGGAGGGGTTGAGCAGAGGCTACGATTTTTGAAGCAGCTGCATGATTTGTCACATTTGCAGTTCTCTGGTCCCGTGCAACCCTCGCCACACTTGCATGCCCCATCTGCAACACCATCAACATAGCATCATGAACTTTACTGAATCGATTCCCTTCACTCTCAAGTTGTTGGTTTTTTTTTTACATGTATACATGTGCTGCAAACGTTTAACACAGCTATCCACTGCACAACTGTGAATTTCCCCTTCATTTTTAACTTACTCCACACACTCGAGAGCAACTGTCCATACACACTCTGTTTTCAATCATTTTGGGCTTGTTCGATGGTGTTTTTTTTTGTTTGTTTTCTAATCAGAAATAATGTACCACCTTCTTTCAGCGCATATTCATGTTGTATTGGAAATACCTCAATTTGCCATTCAGTATTTCATGACCTTTTTGTAGGAACTGACCAAAGGAACAAACTTGTAATCCCTTATAAAAAGAAAAAAAAGTAAAATTATACAGATGAGTGCATGCTATACATATATGCACATCAGTATATGTATATCAGCAATGGATGATAGAGACATGGGAAGGGCAAAGGGTTGGAGAGGAGGGGGGATGACGGGGGGAGGTGGGAGCTAGATTGTAACCATTCAATTTTTTTCCTTTTTTTTTTTTGTCTATTTTTCTCAGATCAGCTGTAGCGTTTGTATTTTTTGTTAATAAGCACTGGATGGATTTACGAAACGTCCTTTCAAATCTTTTACAAACAGTTGCACTGTTCACATTGCTGTTGGGATACTAGATGTCCAATGTGCTATCACACTGGGCAAAACAGTCGGCGTTAGCTTAAAAAATGAAACACAAATTGGGAGGGGGAGATTACTTTTTTTAAGTTTTAAAAAGTAACAGCTAGGTTCTCTGCGGGACATGGATTTCAAAAAAAAAAAAGAAAAGAAAAAAAAAGTATTTCTCCTGTCACTTCTACAACCTGACATGCATACTGAAACCGCAGCCGGAAATGGTATATCAAGGCTGAATTTGTCGCTGAATTTGTCATTGTCCAATACGGCCATACTAGAACATTGCATCAAAATTGACGCCGACTCACCTTAACAGAGCTGCCAACCTGCTCATGCGGCTTACAGTAGCATTTCACAATTTTCACAGTAGCATTTCCAATTTGACAGTAGCAACTTAATTTTGCGAGCGTTCTAAAAAGAAATCAGGCCTATAACCAGTTTTACGGACCACATTAAAGCTACAGTACTCTTAGTATATCTATAAATGTTATTATACAGAGATGAAGCAGAGGAAGAGGGCAAATTGAAAAAAAAAATCTACGTGCTACAGTAAAACCGAAAGCGGAAATGCAGTTCCGAAAGACCGATAGAGACGTTACTTAGCGCTGTCCAAACAAAACGAAAGTATCTTCGAATTTTTTTGTTTCGCCGTAGCAATTTTAATGATCGTAGTAGCGTCGTAGCAAGCATTCTCTTGGCGTAGCAAACTACGGCGATCTTGTAGCAGTTGGCAGCTATGCCTTAATGTCAGCTTCTAGATATGATTAGGCATAGATACCACAATCCCTTTTACAGCACAGCATAAACCCCCCCCCCCCCCCCCCCCCCCCCCCCCCCACTCCCACACAACTAACTCTAGGACACGACTCTGCTAATAGGATCTTAACTGCAGAATGTCAGGTCCAGAAAGAACACAATGGTGGAAACACCACCTTGAAAGGGCAGGTCACTTAGTTCATGTATACTCTATGTACGTTGATGATTTTAGACCCTGAATAAATGTCTTCTGGCAACAACAAAAATAGTTGTGGTTATGGCACTTCGCTAAGATAAGTGGGGCCAATAGGTCTGCTTAAACTCTTTTTGTTCTTTTTTCTCTTCTTTCTCTTCTTTAGCGATAGCTAATACTGAATGATGCACAGTATACAGTTTTATATCAGGATCTGTAGCCTCTGTCAAAACCAGGACTCTCACTGACAATAAACAATCTCGGCCCCTCCCCACACCCTAAAAAAAAAAGTCAAACTTGTACTCCATGTGGCAAAATCAATGAGACGAGAATATGAGCATCAGTGCTGTACTGTCCATTGTTTGATCAAACAATGACAAGGGTCACATGTTCATTCAGCTCTTGTCAATATCCTTTTCATTTGAAACGTCCAGCCAACGGGGGGCGGACAAAGCGCCGACAGATTTCTCTCATCAAGAACTTTATACAAGGTTCAGCGACGTCAACATCATCTGCCAGTGTCATCAACAGGACCGGCATTTCACGGACTTGAACCTTTTTTCTTCTCCCGTTCCCTCCTACACTATCACAACCGCATGTCCCGCAGTTTTCAATCCGACACCTGCCAATTCATGAAAAAGTGGTTACCTGCAAGCACACACCCGTTGTATTCACATATCGAACATGCAGCAGATGCCATTTTTCAAGCTCAGCTACTAAAGTGGGCATGAAAATCATCTCCCCTTTCTGGTTTCCACGGTTTGCCAACAATCGAAAGGTATCAGTTCAGATTTTTTTTCTTTTTTGTTAATACCCTCAGGATTTTCTTGCCTTTTTTCCCCCTATCCTTTCCTTTTCTTTTTCAACCGACGAGGGGAAAAAAAGCTAGGTCTGCAGAAAAACCTTTAAAAAAAGGATCGGTCGAGTTACAGTAACCACAATCGTCTTAACTTTCCGGCCTTAGATCAATAATGCTCATAGTTTAAACCTACGCCAAGGCAGAACAACACAGAAGCAAAGGGAAGGTGGAAGGAGGGGGTGGGACAGCATATGGGTGGGGTGGGCAACAGGTAAGTGGCGAATAAACTACACCATGGACATGACTAGCCTTGAGCTAAAACTTCACAGCCTGGTCAACTGTGCACCATGTAAACACCTGCGCCTGGCGCCAGCCAAGCCAGATAACGCACCTGTACACTTGCAGACTTTACAGTCCGGGCATTTGCAGGACCCTGTGCACTTGCAGCCACCGGACGTGGCACACCCGCACGGCGTCTGCTTGCAGGCGTCGGTGCAGCCAGGACCTGATCAACACGCCCAATAAACAGCAAATAAACGATCATGTCCCCGTTTCATGGTGCATCGTTTCACAGCAGCAGACTGAAGAAAGTGAGAGGACTGGGGGAGAAGAGAGAGAGAGAGAGAGACAGAGAGAGAGAGAGAGAGAGAGAGGGGGGGGTGGCAGAAAGGGGAATTACAGAAGTAGGTGAATTGCAAAGTGACTTGGCCCCACAGAAAATGGCGAAGCCTGATGCTAACGCACATCACCAATGATGCCCTCTGTTGGACATCTTTCAGCCAGTGAAATATGCGCAGCTTCTTAGTTAAAATAACTACAACAACAACAACAAATACAAATGTCCTTTAACATAACAGCCCTTAGTTAAAATAACTACAACAACAACAACAACAAATGTCCTTTAATATAACAGCCCTAACAGAAATTAACTGAGGTTTACCCTGCGTGGAACCGAGCATTACGGAAGGCAGAGACCAACCCTCCCCTGTCACCTCGACCTTCTCTGCACTGAATCGGGCAGTACCCAAGCTATACATCTCCAGTGAGCCTCATGCCACCACTCAACATGGAGAAGTCGTTCAGTGTGCACCTTGTATAATGAACCACAACGACACGCCTGGCATCATCTCACAGAGCACACAACACATGGAAGGCCTGGGCACGTGTGGTCATGCACCATTTCGGACTACCTCACCTCAGCTCAGCCATGACCGTTTGGTTGAAACAGTCTTTCAAACATTGAAAAACTTTGCTGTTGAACCTGGACAAATTAGTCTCGAAATAACCCATCTTTACCATCAGATATTTACTGGCACTAAAACTCCACTAAATCTTATGAACAGGTACCAATTGGCTATGTAAGCGTTCCTTGTCAGATGCCGAGGCTGGGGTTCAATTTGCCATGGCAAGTGCCATGGCAAGTGCATGCTCACCAAGTATGCTTATGTGTGTTCAAGTCGTGTAAACTATACTGTTCAAAAAAAGAAACGCAAAATGCCAAGCTGCCGATTTGAAACGCAATTTATTGAAGCTCAGTGTGACAACACGTTTAATGTGAAAATGACAAAAACAGGTCATCAGTAGGACAGAAGTCTCCCCTGTAATGCTGTGGTAAAGAACCAGCCCCAGACCCTCAGGGAAATCACCAGGCCGCTTCCAAAGTCAGTAACGGGTGTGACCCCCTCTGGCTGCAATGGTAGCCTGGCATCTGCGGGGCAATGAAGCAATAATGTTCCTGATTGTCTGCTGTGGGATGGCCGCCCACTCGGCCTGCAATGCCCGGAACAGTTCATTTGGAGTCGCTGGGGCGTTGGCCCTCACTCTCAGGCGTCTGTCCAAAACGTCCCAAACGTGCTCAATAGGATTCAAATCCGGGGAAAGAGAGGGCCAGGCCAGGGTGTTGATGTTGTTGGCGGTAAAGAAGGCTGTGGTCAGGCGTGCTGTGTGGGGCCTGGCGTTGTCCTGCTGGAACACGGCCCTGGAGTGGCCATTAGAGGCAGGACGTGTGGCTGAACAATGACCTGGACGTACTGCTGGGCTGTCAGGTGACCTTCCACGCGCACCAGCTGGCTCCTGCCTGTGTTGCTGATGGCCCCCCCATACCATGACATTGCCGCCACCATGCGGAGGTGCCTCGTCGACGCAGTTCTGCTGGTTGCGTTCATTAACCCGGCGGTAAACCCTTCGCCTCCTGTCATGGCGCTGCAGCAGAAACTGTGACTCATCCGAGAACCAGACGTGTCGCCAATGGTTCCTCAGTGTCCAGTGTCTGTGTTGCGTAGCCCATTGCAGTCTGGTCTGTCGATGGCGCCCCGTCATTACGTTGCCACGTAGGGGCCTGTAAGCCCTCAGCCCAGCAGCATGCAGCCTGTTCCGGACAGTCTGGTCGGAGATGTGACGGACACCAGCGCATGCCTGGACAGTGGACGAGGCCGGCAGGAAGAGATTGCGGAGATGTCTGAGCCGTATAAAGCGGTCCTGGGCTGGCGTTGTGATATGAGGTCGGCCTGACCTCGGGGCATCAGCTGATGACCCTGTCCTCTGGAAGCGAGTCCAAAGTCGGCATATGGTACTGGGGGAGACATTCAAAGCATGGGCCACATCAGTTGCACTCTGACCAACTTGCAAACCACCCAGGGCGTTTTCTCTCTCTGCTGGGCTCAAACATGGCATGCTGTTTTTTGGTACGGTGTGCCTGCCGGTTGCCAAAATGACCCGGCTTTTATACTGCACTATGACCATGGTGTGTGTGTGTTCACCACTGAGTTGGGCATGCTTTGCAGGCGAAACAACAGAAGCACAACCCAATGTTTGCACTGTCGCACCTGGCCCACAACACGCACGTGCACATAGTGACAACCTGAATCAATGTTTACTAGCACGTCGACGTTCAAGACATACATCAGGGCCGGTTTTTGGCGTGTTCTCAACTGTATGGTCCACCCCAGGTGGCAAAATTTCATTTTGCGTTTCTTTTTTTGAACAGTATACTATATCCCTACCAGAGAGAAATGTTTTTCATGCTTTCTAAACCATCAACCTATAAAAGCAACACCCAAAACTGTAAAGCATTAAACAGGAAGGATAACTGCGGTCTTCCATTCATCACTGGTATGTTGAAGAATTGTTTCCCTTTGGCCTGTTCCCACTGCTCAGACTGCGTTGCTTTTGATGCATTATACATCTGCTTGCAGACAAAAGGATTGAAAATGAGAGAAAGGCATATAATAGGTATCCATATAAATTTGGGCAAAATGCATTCAGTTTAAGATAGGCATCCTCTTCAAGGTCTTCTCAGGCTGATAGTCTGCCACACTGCTATATCATCTTTTTATTTCTGGCCATGTCCAATCCTTCACAACATTGTCACCAAGATTCCACATGAAAAATGATGAGACTCGCCACACTAAGGAAGAGGCCGACACAGGACTGAGAAGGTTCAGGGTGGACACAAAAGAAGCCCGTCATTCACAAATCTACGTTTGCCAGCAACATTCATCCATGTCACCGTGTGTGCCAGTGTGTTTTTGTGTGACCACACATGCGTGACTCGACTTTCATACATGACCCGACTGGATGACACAAAATGCAGCTTGGATCTCTGCAGTACTCTTAACAGTGCTACAGCATGAAAATTTTTGTCTGCCCATGGCTCTTATCCACCAACTTGGTGACCTACCTCACCTTTTGTTTTTCCAGTCAGTTTATTTTTTTTTTTTTGTTGGGCCAGGACTGTCAGACAGGGGGAGGATGCAAGAGACTGAAACAAAGAATATTTCCTGATCTCCACTAAATCTTATGTCCAGGTACCAATCTGCTATGCGAGTGTTCCTAGTCAGATGCCGAGGCTGTGGTTCAACAACTAAATATTGTCATTAGGTATTCCAACATGTCACCATGTATCCTAACACAGTTTAATTCTATCAGTCCAAGGTTTAACTCAATACTCCTTAATTTCATGTCCTCATGGATAAGGAAAATGTGAGTCAGCCAACAAAGCTTACATAATGCCTTGGAGAAAAAAAAACAAACAAACAGCAGACAGTGTTTGGTGGGGATGGAGAAGGGGGTGGGGTGGGGGCTTGGGGGGGGGGGGGGGAGGTCTAGTCTCGTCTACCATCTTTCAGGCCCCATTCTTTCACACATGTTGTGAATACCTTGAAGATGACATGTATTTGCTTTAGCCAGCTCAACACACTGGCAACAGCTGGCCAAGATGGCAAAGAGAGAGAGAGAGAGAGAGAGAGAGAGAGAGAGAAGAGAGAGAGAGAGGAAGGCGACACTTCCCTTTTCTCCCTCTCTTTCTTTAACCACATTTACCTGTCAGCTCACACAACTGTACATGAAGGCCGATTGTGTATTGTGCTACAATAATTCTGATTAAATGCCACCGTCACAAAACGAGAAACATGTAAAAGTACGAGCTGACAGGACATACACAGGAAACTTTCCCAAAGTTTACCTCAGCTAATTTTGGCTATCTAAAAGCTTTACATAAACTTGTAAAAAATGTTTTTCCTTTCTTCAATTCTTGGGTCATCTTACAAACTTTATACCATGACTGCAGGAGGGTACAGAAACCTGACTGAGAGACAGATGTGTGGATGGGGAGGGGGGGGGGGGGGGAGGAGGAGGGGAAGGAAAACAGTGATGGTGGTAGTGGCAGCAACTGGGTGTAAAGAAATGCTCTATTATCAGTGCTCATGAAAAAGATATAAATGTATGTGTGTGTGTGTATGTGTGTGTGTGTGTGTATGTGTGTGCGTGCATGTGTGGGTGTGCGCCATGCAAGGTGTGTGTGTGTGTGGTGTGTGCGTGTGTGTGTAAGCGTGTGCGACATGTGTGTGTGTGTGTGTGTGTGTATGTGTGTGTGTGTGTGTATGTGTGTGCGTGCATGTGTGGGTGTGCGCCATGCAAGTGTGTGTGTGTGTGTGTGTGTGTGTGTGTGTGTGTGTGTGTGTGTGTGTGTGTGTGAGAGAGAGAGAGAGAGAGAGAGAGAGAGAGAGAGAGCGAGAGCGTGCGTGCGCGAGTGTGAATGTTGTCAGAAAAACTCCCACATTCTAACGTACATGTGCATACCAGGCGCTCAACGGAGAATACCGAGCCGCGGGCTATACGAACAAACATGCTATGTCAAGAAGTGATGATGAAACGCACGCTCCACGAAGCTGTTTCAATTTGTACAAAACGTCATTCTTAACAAACCTTTCCCGGATCCCTGGTAAATACACACTATCAGCTAGACCCTATCCGCTTAACGCATGCCTGCTAAGTCATCACGGCCGTTTTATGATGGTTTCTTGCCGCTTCCATCCATTTTCTGTGATCGTATAACCCTGCCAATGCACGTGGCATTAGAACTTGACAGTGCAAATTCTGTTGAATACGTTGTCGCAAGTCCTGAAACGCAACAGATCAATTTGAATGGGAGGGAAAGTGACACACAAGTGCAGCGTTACTTACCGTAAGTAGGCTTATCGGACATGTTCAAAATCTGCTTTGATGCGGATCGGAGATGGAATCAAAACCTCGCTGGTAGCTCAAGCTATCGACCTGCGGTGAATTGCGTCTGTTTTGCCCTCGCCTACCTTCGCTATGGTTAGCCTTTAAATAGCCTCATGTTTTGTTGTTTTGCACACGGCCCTCAGTTAGTGTCGTCATACATCTGTACAGATGAACCTGTTCGTAGGGTGGAGTGAATTTCCCATTGATTGAGCGAGCAACCGTTAAAACGTCAACAGCGGCTTCTGAAATACATGAGTTTCATTAAATTCAATAAAAACGCAAAACCCACCGTGTTTTTTCAGCGCAAGCTTTCGAGCCACTGCTCTTCTTCAGGCCGCATGACAACAAGTGACGCAATAGAAAAAAATGTCAGTGCACCCACTCCTTCGTGTGGACAGTGATGGACTGGAATCATCTAGGGGAGGATATCGTCAGTGCAGGCTCTGTCCTTTGCATTTGCATCAGCACTTGGCATATCAACATCGCCTGCCTACTAGCATCTTGACAGCAGTAGATTTTTTAGCCAGCTTTGTGTGTGTGTGTTGTGTGTGTGTGTGGTGTGTGTGTGTTTTAAACCTGTAGATAACTTGTTGTGGCTACTCACAGAGACCTTAACCCAGTAGAAGATTGTAAGGACAAAGTGGTGGCTTTATAAACTGTTTAAAACTATTTTTGCGCTCTCCCTGTTCCGTCGTGTTTTATAGCCGTTGATTGGCTCCTGCGACGTAATGTTCCAGATCCAGATGACGTCCATTGGTGACATTATCTTGACGTCATCTCTCCCCTCTCTCTCTCTCCTCTCTCTCTCTCTCTCTCTCTCTCTCCACTCTCTCTCTCTCTCTCGTGCACAACTCCATCATCCTCCGTTTCTCTGTTCAGTCAGACCCACACATTGAGTCCTTGTGGATAGTTCGTCTTGAGCTTGTATCTCCAGAACCTTTCCCTCTCTCTTCGCTTATTGATGTCAAGACTTTTCATAAGTTCGATGACTGTGCAGGGAGGTGGGTCAACTGGTGACCGGGGCCATTGAAGTGTTTGGCGACCAAAGTGTCCTTCTTGTGCCTGATGTCGTACTGTGGGTACAGACACTATTGCGTCACTTGTTGTAATGCAGCCTGAAGAAGAGCAGTGCTCAAAAGCTTGCGCTGAAAAAAAAAAACCACACACACACACACACACACACACACACACATACACACACACACACACACGGTGTTTTGTGTTTTTATTGAATTGAATTGAATTGAATATGAGTATTATCTCAGTGACTGCGAAAAAATGGCAACCATTCCTTCTTTAAACCGAACAAATAGCAACCGTTCCTTCTTTTACCGAACAAAAGAAGTATTAAAAAGAATTTACAGTAATTCCGCCAGATAAACAGGGCAAACAAATCACCAGACCATTGACAGATTCACTTTAAATTCCTGTTAAGATTTCTTTGAATTTCCTCCTGCAGTCACCTCAAGTTGAAACGAACAGAAGGAGACAGCTCAACTGCCCCAACATTACAACACAAGTTATCAATAAAGGGGTTTCAGGCCTACCATGTTTTCTTGTAAGGTGAAGATGAGGTTAGGATTGGGGCTAACTGGATTTACGGTTATTCTTCAGCAGTGGTGCAAAGCCTGACAGAACCCATCCTCACGGTTACATCACAGCGGGCTGCGGTGCCGCGACAAACGCATGATGACAACACTGTCGGTGGTGCGGTGGTTTGTTCATTTCGCCAGCCGGCATTGGAACGTGAATGCTTGATGCAGCCCATGTCTGTGTATCTTCTCTGCCCCCCCCCCCCCCTCCCACACACACACATACACTCATAACTGGCCCATGGCTCCTACCTCCCAACTCATCTCTCCCCCACATTTACAAGTGTGTCCCGAATTTCTGCCGAGGCAGTAATTTTTTTTATTTTATTTTTTTTTATTTTTTCAGATTGAATAACTGAGTTAGACCTGTCAGATTCAGTGTGCCTGAACGGGAAGGATTTTTTGTTTTGTTTTGTTTTTTGTTTTGTTTGTTTTCCCACTCCTATAGGAAAGCGTCTTCACTTCAGCCAACGAAGCCGTCTAATTTAGTTACCATGAATACTGGCGTGGTGTCCGATACCATATGACTAAAACGAGCATACGTGTCGATTGATTTGACGCGAAAAATGAAATGTATCACTATTTTATAACAAAACTACAGTGATGAGTGGACTTCAGTAAAAAGGGGTCTGTTGTCGTTGTTGTTTCACTGAAAGAGAATAAAATACACAGCCACTGATGTCTCTTTCCTTTTTACACAGGCCTTTGGGTGACGAGAGGAACCGAGACATTTTAAAGAAAAAAATTGGGAAACCAAAAAAAAAATTAATTAAGTTCTGTAAGACAGGTATACCTGTCAGTTCTAAAGGTTGCCGAAGGGAAAACCGAGAGAGAGAGAGAGAGAGAGAGAGAGAGAGCGAGAAGCAAGCGGAAAAGGGGATGGTGGAGGAAGGGTGGGTAGGAAACACCTCTTTCTTTGCACACGGTGCGCATCTTTGCAGACGACTCTTCAGACCTTTGCAGACGACTCTTCGGACGCGACAGCGCGCCACTGGAAAATTCCCGCCGTTGCTACTGTTCTGATGTTTCACGCGCTGTTAGTCTAGTCATAGGTATCTGATATGACTTGTTTATCTCCTGCCCACTCCCAACAAAGGTGGCAGCGCCGTTTCCTGTAAAGGCAGGACAATCTGTCAGAGTCCCATACCCCTCATCTCTGGAGTGCCACTTCCAGGTGTAACGAAAAGTTTTAACTCCCCGAATGGTTAAACTCCCAGGGAGTTAAACTGTTCATTGTAAATTTTAACTCCCCGGGGGTTAAACTAGAATGACTCCCACCCTGTGCCAAAATAACTCCACTCAGTAAAACTTGAAAATGTTCTAAAATCTTTTTTGTACAAGTCCAACAAAATCTTGAAAACATTAAGGGGAGTCATTTTGTACATATATCAGACTTAACTCCCACCCTGTGCACAGAATGACCCCCCCCCCCCCCCTCCCCCCCTGAGAGTCTGTACTATATCCAAATTAACTCCCGGGAGTCAGTTTTTCACAGTTTAGAATAACTCCCCTGGGAGTTAATGTGTACACGTATTTTCTGACTCCCAGGGAGTTACTTTGTAACAGAGGGGGGAGTTAATCTGATCATGACTAAGATGACTCCCCACCCACCTATTCCCAGATGTCTTTCTGTAAGAGAATGGAGAAGGGGATTTAATGTTCATGATCATCATCATCATAGGGAAAGGAAATATCCGTGTACATATGTGTAATGTACACAGGATGTGTGAAGGTGTGTGCACATGTTGTTTTGTGTTTTAAGATTGAACGTCAGCGGTACTGGGGTATTGAGAGAAAAAAGATCATGTGATTGTCCGGCGTTGTTTATTGATAGTGGCCCGGGTAAGTACTGCTTGGGAGCGCTGCGCGCGTTATTTAACTTAGCTAGAAAATTTTATAATCACTTGCTCTACGCCAGCCGGGGGAGTCGCATTGTCTGAGTCGATGCAAGGCTGATGCATCGTTGAGGTATTTTTGTCATTAATGTTTAACTGGAGAGAAGTGAAATCTTTGGGGGAAAAATAAAGAAAACATTTGTATTCAAAAGAAATGAAAAGAATAAGAACCAGTGTGGTTACACCTGCAACATTTCTTCATAAAAGAATGGGGAAAAGAAATGAAAAGTAATATTTAAAGTAAAACTTACACGAAAAGGTTACTGTTTACATCTTCATGTTGAAGTGAGTCTCCTTAGTTATTGTAGAACTGCACGTGGTTCCGAGTGTGTTGACAGGTTGCCTGTCTCACGCCGGGCCACGGGTGGGAGGATTGAAGGTGGCGGAGGTGCCGGACCTGACCCCAGCCTGGGACGGGTGCCGGACCTCGCCTGCAGTACCTTTCCTCACGGAGGAGGATTCATGTGGATGAAGAATGTCTTTGGCGCATTCTCCTATGTTGATGAAGAATGACTCTGGCGTATTTCCCATGCGGATGAAGAATGACTCTGGCGCATTCCCCCATAGTGTAATAACTCTACTTTACGACCTCCACTGTTGTAAATTGGATTTGATTGTTTTCCTCCACTGTTGTGAATTGGTTTTGATTGTTCTCCGGTGTTGAGGTTATAAGCTAATGGTATATGATATAGATACGGTGATGATGGATAGTGACATAGACCCCATGTTTTATGAACGTGTCAACTGAAGGGGAAACAGTACCGGGTGTTACCTCCTTGGTGGAGAGAAGGTGTGTTTGTATTTATTTGGTGTTACCTCCTTGGTGAGAGGAGGTGTGTTTGTGTTTATTTGGGTTGCCTCCCCAATTGCAGAGGAGGTGTGGATAAGTTGATTTGAGCATTGTATGTATTAATTATATTTGTTATCCCGTAGGAGGTGGGGAAGGAAAAAAAAAACTTTTCGGTGTTGTGTATTTATTTGACGCGCCTTGGGTGAAAGGGGTGATTGCGCGCGTTTGCGGAGTTTGCTTTGGCGGTGGTGCGTGCGTGTGTGGCACGACTCCGGGAAGCATGACAATATTCATGTGCTCATCTATTCATGTCCTTGACATTTTACTGTGCCTTTTTGTATATAATCTGTATGTAAAATCTGTATATGTATGAATTTATGGTTTGATGCCTTTAGTAGAAATACTGTACCTTCAGTCTTTAGCGTTCTCTCTCTCTCTCTCCTCTCTCTCTCTCTCAGTCACCCGTAAGTGTAGGCCATTACACTCAAATGGTGTAGAAATGGAAATGTTTCAATTTTTCATTGTGTCATGCCGCCGAATTGGGGAGTGAGGGGAAGGGGTTGAGAGGGTAAGGAAGGTGGGGAGAGAATGACGAGTAGTCGCGACGTGACGTATTTTGTTTGTATTGACTCGCTACATCTGGGAGAGAAGGGAGGAGAAAAAGGGTTGGCATAGATTAGAAATTTGTGTGTGACACAGGGGATAGAGAAGGGGGGGGGGGGGGCTGTTTTTGTACAATTTGTACAAGAGGGTGGCTGCTTTGGACCGATCTGATGAAGTTGTCAAGTGACTCGTCACAGGTGTGGGGGTGTGCGTTGCCAAACTAAAAACGAAAGTTGGCCAGCCAATCAGAAAAACACATTTTTCAATAAAATTCAGTACACGTGACTAATTCACAGAAACCAATAATATCGAAGGAAACAGCTCTACCTGACAAGTCTTGATTTGGCAAGTTAGTGCAGTATCACACACACACACACACTTCGGAAAAAAAAAAAAAAAAATATATATATATATATATATATATATATATATATATAATATATATATATATATATATATATATATATATACAGAGAGTTAAAATTTACAAATGAATAGTTTAACTCCGTAGGAGTTAAACCATTCGGGAGTTAAAACTTTTCGTTACAGCGGCAAAACGTTACAGCCGTCTGGGGAGCTCGCTCAACGAGGGACACAACTGGACGACCATTAAAACATACCTAGGAGTTTTCACTCGAACAGTTGGGCACTGTCAACCATAACTCAACCCAACGGCTCAGTGAAATGCTGGAACTTATTTTTGTCCTGTTCTACCCTATAATGACGGGGAAAGAAAGCCGGAATATAAAGAGAACAACAAATAATTTATACTGAAACAAGGAAGAGGTTTGTTCTCTCGTTTGTCCATGTGCATAGTAATATAGCAACGCATAGTAATAAAGCAATACATGGTAATAAAGCAAAGCCCTGAGACGTAACCTAAACAGTGAACAATAAACATGGTAACTCGCTCAAGTCACATTCAGTGGTTATAATTGAATACATACATACACATGCGTCCTAATCGTGTACACACATAGGCATCAGCCTAAAATTCAACAGACACCTACGTGCTACCGCTAATGAATCCGGTACTATGATATCAAAATAAAGATTTTTTTTTAGTTGATAGAAAGATTAACACAGGTAAGGTTCCAAAGAACGTTAGTTTGTAAACCGTATAATTTGTCGTGGCATTTTTTTTTCCAGCTATATATTTCCTTTCAACGTTCAACCTAGACATATTTCAATAGCTGGCATACATCCAACTACATAACCATGCATCGGCCCACAAGTGTATGCATGCGCAAACTAACTCTTTCCACCACTCACACATGGTAAAAGCCCGCGCGCGCACACACGCGCGCACACGCACACACACACACACAAATCGTGATCAAGCACGACACTGATTCATCGGTTCAACCATTGAACTGATATTACCGAAGTGCCCTTCATCTAGCCGGGGATTTCTTCTTCTTCTTCGTTCGCTCAGACAGGAACCCCAGATGCACTGATGAAGGCTGCCGTCCGGCGGGCCGGGGATTTTAACCTGGGTAAGTCGCCCCCCCCCCCCCCCCCCCCCTCCTCCCCCCCCCCCCCCCCCGCACGCTATTTTGCATTTTGTTCGAATTTGCATTAAACTTGTATTACCCATGCCACTTTTATCATCTAATTCAAATTCAACATGTTCTCCACCTCTCAGTGGTTCGTGATCAAACAGACGGCGATCATCATCATCATCTCGAGAGAGAGAGAGAGAGAGAGAGAGAGAGAGAGAGAGAGAGAGAGAGAGAGAGAACGAAACTGGTTTTTGTTTGTTTGTTTTTTTTCTTTCAGGGAAAGGAAGAAGCACGGTGTCAGTGACTTTTTTCATCCATCCCCCAAACACAGAAAAGATATCTGCAAATACGTGAACATCGCACAGAACTGCATATCAACACGTATCCATAATAATTCACAATGAATTATACAGTATATGATTAGAGGAAGAGAGTGGAGGAGGAAGAGAGGGGGGAAGGGATGAAGAGCAACTGAGAGAGAGAGAGAGAGAGAGAGAGAGAGAGAGAGAGAGAGAGAGAGAGAGAGAGAGAGAGAGAGAGAGAAGGGATGAAGAGCAACCGAGACACACACACACACACACACAGAAAAAGAGAGAAAGAGACAGAGAGAGCGACAGAGACAGAGAGAGCCAGAGAGGGAGAAAGTATGGGAGAATAAATGGTAATGGAGGTGGAGGGGAATTCATCTAATACCACCAGAACGACAGTCACGTCTCATTAATCCGGGCAACGACACAACAACAGTGTTTTTTTTTTTTAGGCCGCTAACGTTCGTCGTTCGCTAAACTCGCCAGGCCCGTCACGAACGTAACGCTTCACCCACAAACCCCCATTCTCACAGGATCAAACGATATTGCCAGTCTATACAATTTGTCAGGTGTCAAACCAGTTGGCGTGGCAAATACACAACGCACCACTTACACAAAACACTTTTTACGTATGCACATTATCACAGGCATTCTTGTTCATCCATTCAGACAAACATGCAACACACGTCTAACATATATGTCTGAGTCAGTCGCGAGTCTTGAAAAAAACACACACACACACACACACAACACACACACACACACCTGTTGCAACTTTACTAGAAGCTGTGTTTTGTGACACAGCTCCACCACCACCACCAACACTACCCACTCTGGCCATTCTTGCAGAAACAGCTGTTACGACAGGCAATATTTTGTAAATTTCCCGCTCGGTTAGTGGGTGATCCTTTCATCTAAGCCCATGTTTATATGCGTGTACATCGTGTACGCCTGGTTTATGGAACCAGTGTTATATCTGTATGCGCGTCTGAATGTCCCGATGCATATTTGTCCGATAATGTTGAGATAAGTTACTTGGGTCATGGTGTTTATTTGCAGATATTCATCAGGAACCCACAGAAGAGCAGGGGCTTTGTAACAAGAATATCATTAGGACAGATAGTTCCCCCCCCCCACCCCCCCTAAACCACAAACTACATTCCCAGTGTGTGTGTGTGTGTGCGTGTGCGTGTGCGCGCGCGCGTGTGTATGTGTGTGCGTGTGTGTGTGTATTAACGTTCCAACTGTCATGGGTGTGTGGTAGCTTTTATGTGTGCCAGCAAGTGCATAGTATAAACTTCTTCACGAGTGGCAATACAAACCTGTATGTGTTCCCAGTCGTATGAATAAACGTATACCTTTCACGTGTATCAAGTGCTGTGTATGAACCTGTCTATACCCAGGTACCGTATGCTCTGCGTAAACCTTCTACGTGTCCCAAGAGATCTGGATGAAGTTTGTATGTACACCAAGTGCTGTGTATAAATGTTAATATATGCCAAGTGCAATGTATAAACGTGTTTAAGTGTGCGAAACGCTACGAATAAACCAGTCACGTCTGTTCAGAGCTTTACTTTTAGGAGGGGACTGAAGCGCTGCACAAAACACTGTTATTGTGGCCAAAATACTTTGAACAATACTACGAAGTATGCCAAGTCGTACAAATAAACATTTACATATGTGCAAAATAAAAAAAGAGCGTTTCATAGACACTCAGAAAATGCACTGCATTCAAAACTCAGGAATAGAAGATAGGTCTCCATCTCAAGGAACACTCCATGGAGGGAACGGGGGGGGGGGGGGGGGGGGGGGGGGGGGGGGGGGGGGGGGGGGGGGGGGGGGGGGGGGGGGGGGGGGGGGGGGGGGGGGGGGGGGGGGGGGGGGGGGGGGGGGGGGGGGGGGGGGGGGGGGGGGGGGACAGCAAGATGATGAATGCGTGCAGGTATGTCCAGCGTGCCGGTCATCTCGGGTCAAGGTCAGCCAGCACCGGATATTCCGTCAGGGTCACACAAACGCGTCAGCGGGAGAGCCCGCGTGGGCGGCAGGGGAGGAGGAAATTTAAAAAAAAAAAAAAAAAAAGAAAGATAAGAGGTCGATCAACTCCCGAGCGTTCTCCTCGTTCTTCCATGGACATCACCGTTAGACATACATGGTGTGTTGATGTGCGCGCGGTTTTTTTTTTTTTTTTTTTTTTTTCATATGCAGCGTGCATTTGTCTGTGCTTTTTCCTTGATAATAATGATAACGATCATAATAATTATTATGACAGGAGTTTTCCTTGCTTTTCTATGCGTGGATTTAAGGCTAGCTTTGTTTGGCGATTTTGAGCCATTTTTCATTATTCTGATTTCATGTTTATGAATTCTAAATATTTAGTGATTTTGTTGATTTTGGTGATGTCACAGTTTATCATAGTTTCAGGGGCAATGAACAAAATCCAGTTACACACGCGCATGCACGCACGCACACACACACACACACACACACACACACATATATATACATAAATATATATAAATATATATATATATTATATATATATAAATATATATAAATATAATATATATATAAATATATATATATATATATAGTTAAAACAAGTTAAAAGAGGAATCTTAAAACTATCTACAAAAATTTTTTTCGAGCGTGTTGCGCTGTCATCAGGATGGTTTTGGTTTGCCCACCGCCGATGTAAAATAGCGTGTGGGCTCCCGTTTGCGGTTGTTTGCACGTGCGGGTTGCTGCACGTGTTTTTGGGGGGCTTTCAGGTTTTTGTTTTGGTTGTGTTCACTAACAACGATTTCCATTTATGCCTGCAGTTGTTTACTATTTCTGTTTTGGTGTTTAAAGTTGCTAAGTGTGGTTTGCATAGTATTAACCATTTTTCAGTTAAACATAGGTTGCACCTTTTTGAAACATTGCTGTATGGTGATGCTCTTTTTATGATTTTCCAGGATATATTGTACTTGTTTTTGCGTCTTTAAGTTTCCAGATATAGTTGCTCAGTTCTGTTTGGTTTTTATATTTTTCTTTATTAAATGACTGTTTGTGGTTTGCATATCTGGTTTTGAAGTGGTTTTCAGTGATCCCTATGTATGTTTCTTTTTCATTTTCTGATGTCACAGTAGCCTGGTATAATGTTGTTGTGAAGACATTTATTGTTTAGTGGGCACTGCTCCTTTCTGGTGCAATTGCAAGATTTCCTTTCATCACCCTTCTTTGCTGTGTTGATTTTCATTTTGTTGGAACTTGTTTAAACTAATGTTGCTCCCCAAGGGGTTGAGCACTTAAAAAATTGTTTTGGGCATTTTAAATATACTGATTATATATATATATATATATATATAATATATATATAATATATATATATATATATAAACAAGTATTTCAAAATCAAGCGATTCTCACATGCATGCACACTCTCAGTCCCCATTCGCAAACGGACCGCAGGAAACAAACTACAACACACTCGAAAGATTCTGGCAGGAAATGCAATTTGAAAAAAAGATAAGTTGTATGATTGGACTGGAAAGATGCCACTGAAATGGAATGCATAATATTGAATGGAAGAGAGTTCCAGAATCGAGGTCCCACGACTGGAAAGGAACGGAAGCCAAGTGATTTCTTCCCAGTTTGAAGCGGTGTTTGTTGTTTTATTTGTTGTTGTTGTTTTTTTTGACGAAAATGTTCCGAGTCAGAAGAAGAACAGAGAAAGCGAAAAAGAGCGCTCATGGTAGCTTGATCAGAGAAATTCGGCAGTACCAGCGAAAATCCTGCGGAAGCGGCAAGCTATCTTGTGTTCATTCTTGTGCAAGCAGGGAGCCAGTGGGTTTCATTGAGTGAGGGGTACAGTGTTGGTGACGTTGACCCTAAATGATAGGGAAAGCGATCTTTTAATTTCAATACTACAAACTCTTGTGTAATAATGTGTATATGACCCCCCCCCCCCCCCCCCCCCCCCCCCCTCCCCTCTTTTTTTTTTTTTTTTTTTAGTCCGTGGCGGCAACAATAGTGACGATAATCTTTTTCTTCCTACATGTGACAGCCTTGAAAGGACCCTGCAGTCGGCCAGACTGTGATGAAACGGGGGCCAGAATAGCTCAGTTGGTAGAGCAACCGCGGGCTCATAATCTTGGTGACCTGGGGTTGCAAGTTCGAATCTCTGCCGGGGTGATTCGTACAGGGGATTTTCCCCACGGAGTTTACATGGTTCTGACCCCATTTCCCGTAACAGTCATTCGAATAAGACTATAAACCGAGGTTCCGTGTGTGAACGCACGCATAACACTTGCACACACGTAAAATCCTATCACCAACTTTCGAAGAGAAGGCCATTTGGCCGTTGTATGGATGACACGTTACACATAGCAGCACCATGCGTTAGAAATTGAAAGAATGTAAAAAAAAAAAAAAAAATAAAAAAGAAAGAAGTGAGTAAACTGTACGATATTGACTGGATGACACGGAAATGGCTGAATGAAGCGCCGGCAGGCAGCTCTTCAGTCGGCTCTAACCAGGTAAGTAGCCTGTTGCGCGTGCACGAGAGTGTGCATTGTCAGCGCCTAGAACCTTTGGCAAGGCGCCTTATAATAGATGTGTTGTTATCATTATCATAACTGAAAAACAAACAAACAAACAAACAAACTGGACGTAAGAGTCGGTCTTTCACTTTGAGCTGTAACATTTCGAGGGGTGGGTGCGGGACGTATATGGGGAGGGATGAGTGGGGGGGGGGGTGAACGAGATGCAAAAGCAATAAACCGAAAGTGCCATAGGGCACACAACAAAATATTACTTTCAAAAATGCAACAACAACAACAACAGCACAGAGAGAGAGAGAGAGAGAGAGAGAGAGAGAGAGAGAGAGAGAGAGAGAGAGAGAGAGAGAGAAATGAGAGAGAGAGAGAGAGAGAGAGAGAGAGAGAGAGAGAGAGAGAGAGACAGACAGACAGACAGACACAGAGAGACAGAGACCAGAGCGAGACAGAGAAGAGAGACACTGACAATCTTTATTCCTCAGATTAACAGTTAAGCAAAAAGATAACTTTTTTCCATCTGGCCTTTCCCCTCAAGGGACAAAAGAACTTACCACACAAACACTAATTACAAAATCTGGAACTGTTTACAACAAAGCAGTGATGATTTTCATTAGTACAAAAGAAAACACACACACTCTATATCTGTCTCACACTACACCCCCCCCCCCCCCCCACACACACACACACACAAACACACACACACACACACACGCATACACGCATAACACACACACACACACACACGCACACACACACACGTATACATACACACGCGCGCGCGCGCGTGCACGCATGCACGCACGCACAGACAAACCTTATAAGAAGCATTAATCACTAAAATAGCATCATCAGCATAGCCTGAGAGCAATGATCCGTGACTCATGAAGCAGTCATATGACAGAGAGAAGAGACAGAGAGCAAATTATTTTTTTTGGACAGCACACATCGTTGAAATCACGTCTTTTTCAACTTTCGCTCTCAAAGGGAAAGAAAAAAGAAAGAAAGAAGAAGAAGAAAAAAAAAGGGGGGGGGGGGGGGGCACACAAGCCAAACTGCATCCCATAGAATATGACTGTGCCATCAATTCAAGCAGTATTAATGTTCAAAGCTGTAAAAAAAACATGCGAATAAATCAAGTACTTTTTTCATGCACCTATGCCATACTGGTGGACTACTACTGCACGCGCTGGTCCGCGTGAAAACACCAAAAATCCCATCCTGAGCTATTTTCATCTCAGTCCGCCAAGTCCGCCAGTTTGCCTCGAGAACTGGATCGAGCCAGTTGGAAGCTAAGGGCCGTGTGCAAAACAGAGTGGAAAAGTCCGCTTGTCGACGCGCGGTGGACTTTTCCAGAGGAAACCAGCTCGAACCGTTTTCACTTTTCTTTCTTTCTTTCTTATTCTGAGAAAAAAAAGTAATCTTTTTCCGTCGTAAATAGGCTCGTCACAAGACCTGCCCATTGTGAATGACTAAATATCTCGGTTAAGAGGGTCACATAAACGCACCGAGTGAAATCACGTTGTCAAAATTCCAAGTTAGAAAGCACGTGCGCGCGCGCACGCACGCACGCGCGTACACACACACACACGCGCGCGGGCGCGCACACACACACACACACACCACACACACTACTGACAATGAAACTCTCACACAGTATGAAGAAAGAACTCATTCCCATGACTAACCCAGCGACTAACATATTTTTAAAAGTGATTTCTTTTCATTTCACTTTCGATCTCAGTACAAAATTATTAGGTTTCCTTCGATTCAATTCTGATTAACAAGAGAACAGAAATACAGAGGACACAGGGACACCTATACACAACGGCGCTAAAAAGGTTTGTTGAGGACCCGTATCTTCTAAGTTGAGTACAGTATCCTTTTGCAAGGTGCAAAGGGCTATGAGAACATTCTCTTGTATACAGACTCTAATGACAGGGTGCGCTGTGTCGATTGACATTCTACACCAAACAACATGATCTCAAAAGAGACGACGTTTTCCCCTTTCCTCCTCCCCCTCTCCATATCCCCCCCTCACCCCCCCCCCCCCCCCCCCATCTGCCCTTCCTCCTTCCCCTACCCCCCTTCACCCTTCTAGGACCACTAATTTTGACCACTTCTAGGACCACTAATTTTGATTTACGTTCAAAGATTGGCGCGCACTCGCGCACACACACAAACACACATCTCTCTCTCTCTCTCTCTCATCTCTCTTCTCTCTCTCCTCTACTCTCTCTATATATATATATATATATATATATATATATATATTATATACCACATGAAAGCACACACACACACACACTCTCTCTCTCACTCACTCACTCACTCACTCACACCACACACACACACACACACACACACACACACACACTCTCTCTCTCTCTCTCTCTCACTCTCTCTCTCTCTACAACACACACACACTCACACACACTCTCTCTCTCTCTCTATCTCTCTCTCTCACTCACACACACACACACACACACACACACACACACACCACACACACACACTCTCTCTCTCTCTCTCTCTCTCACACTCTCTCTCTCTCCTCTCCCTCTCTCTCTCTCTCTCTCTCTCTCACACAACACACAAACCACACACCACACACTCGATCTCTCTCTCTCTCTCTCTCTCTCCTCTCTCTCTCTCTCTCTCTCTCCTCTCTCTCTCTCCCACACACACACCACACACCACACACCACACACTCTCTCTCTCTCTCTCTCTCTCTCTCTCTCTCTCACCCACACACACACACACGCACACACACACACACCACACACACACGTTCATGTGTGCAAGCATGTATCAACAGTCTGTGCAGATGGAAGGACAAGAGGAAGAAACACCAAGTGTGTGCGTGTATGCTAGTGATTTTAGTCAGTGCACCAAACATCGTTTAAGTTTAACAATTCTCCTTCTTTTTTCTTTTCCTCCTCCTCCTCCTCCTCTCTCTCCCTCCCCCTCTCTCTTTCGCTCCATCTCCCTCTCTCTCTTTCTGTCTACCCCTCCTCTCTCTTTTTTCTCTCTATCTCCCTGCCTCTCTATCTCCCCCTTCTCTCTCTTTTTATCTCCCTCTCTCTTTCTCCTCCCCCTCTCTCCTCCCCCCCCCCACCCTCCTCTCAATGGGTGGCTCGGTGTGGACGGGAAGAAAACGGGGGAAAGGTGACGGGTGGGAGGTAGACAGAAGTGAAGGTGTTGCTCTCTCTATATGCACTGCAAACAACGTTTTGGTATAATATACTATCCCAAAAAAGAAACTTGACACCGGTATTTAATTTTTTTATGCCAAAATCGATTTGATTCAAACAACAAATTATGACCCATGTACTAATTGATTACCAATGGACAAACTGTTTGAAAACATTTAACTCTATGACTGAAAAGTAAACGTTTGTGGAATGGTGTGCCACTCGTGCTGGGTGCCTCAAGAAGCTCTGGGAGTGTCTGTGGTGGGGTCCTCTGGCCCC
>CM031600.1:39867533-39902533 GCA_018398815.1 Conus ventricosus
GGTTGCTTTCCGAGAGAGGGACACGCAGGTCATCGGACTTCCACGTTGTACCAGGCTTCAGGGCAGGTGGTCATCCGATCTAAGGTGAAGCTGACCCTGAGAGAAGGGCTGTATGGCGTGTTGCATTCCAGTTGAGCCTTCTTTGGGGTCCGCTTTCCAACGTAGTCAATTGTCCCACTGGTCTTGCTGGACTGCGACTGGCTTCTTTGAGCATCCTCTTTTTCCCCTAAACTCTTGTACTACCCTCTTCCGTAAGTCACTTAAAATTTTGCGCACCATGCGGCTTGGGTCTCCAAGCTTTTTGTGAAGGAATAAACCTTTGCTGTACATCATGGGTCTCCATGGACCCTTGTTGTCTTCTGAAGGAATAAACCTTTGCCGTACATTATGGGTCTCCACGGATCCTTGTTCTCTCCTGAACAAATCAACCCACGACGTACTGGTCGGTTGTGCTTTTTGTTCACTCTTTGTCTCTACAAGTCTGCTCGGATCCACAACGTTCTGGGACGTTTTGTTTACTCGTTTGCCAACAAAAACAAACAATTTGGGGTACAGATGTGGGGACATGGTTTGTTGACAAAATCATACAATTTGATGGAGATAGCTTAAAAATGTTAGCAAGTGAAAATCACGGGTGTGGCTCAATTCAGACCCACAACGTATGGGAAAGGCCATCATATCTCTCTGCGTTCTCCCTCTCTTCTACAAAACCATTCTTTTCGCAGTCTCTCTTTGCTTTTGACCACCATTTCCTTTCTGTTGATCCAAATTCCAACCTATTGGCTTTGCGTATGTCCCGTTATTGCCCTGATCTTGAGTTTGTCCTTTGCCTTGTCCCCGAGCCCTCAAACTTTGTTAATAACTTTGTTTTTTTCTTCTCAGTTTGTACTCCTCGAGGATGTACTCCGCGGATAACTTCGCTTTGCAACAGTAGTGCGCAAGGTTAGTTGGACAAAATGGAGACGTTACGCCGTTTCCTTGTCAGTTATGGAGATAGTAGAGCGCAATGTCAGCTAGACCTGGTGGGAAACCCAGTCGTTCCCTTGTGTACTTGTTGATTATTGATTCTATCGTGCTGGTGATGATGGTGTATATCAGTCCAGGTCAGAGAAGCTCTGAGATCAACATGAATCGAACGCATCAGATTTTATATTTTCTTTGGATGCCGCATGGGTCTGTTACAAGCAGGCGCAAGTTTCTTCTCCTGTTTGCGTTGTTTTGCTTCCTCTCTCCGTGTCTTTTAAGGAGTCACCATCCCAACTTTCCAAGGCTTCTGACTGGTTCTTCTGTCACTGTATGGCTTGTCTGATTGGCTACAGACAATCAACTTTCAGCGATCTTTCCTTTCTGTGGGAAGAGCTTGCTTCCTGTGGTTTAAAACTCATTCAGATATGCACGACTAAATCGTCCAACTGCCTCAGTATTTCGAGTTTGTGTCCATGAATGCCTGTATAGGATGCGTTTGTATTCCATTTCCTGAAGACTGCTGAACCTGTTCTACTGCTTTCAAAATGACTTCCGTTGACGACACAAACAGTGCTTGTTTCCAGACTGACCCCGGCTGTTACACATTTCATTGTACAGAACTTCAAAGAGAAGCCATGGAAATACTTGGGTCAGTATTTCTCGGATACTCGGTGGGGCATGATACATCTCTAGAGCCAGTGGAATCATCTTGTGTGGAACTGAACTATAAGAATGAATTTGTCTGATGTCAGATCTGCTGGCACAGTGCACTGCAGTTCATTCAGCAGTCTTTCACAGCCCTTCTTCCGTCGATCTTGCCGCGAACGGAGAAGTCCTTTCAAAAACGGGTGGGATTCAGTTGCTCTTTGGTCACAGTTCATCGTGGTTTTACAGTTTCGGTTTCATCAAGGTGTCATTGCGTGCGGACAAGTCAACCTACACCATTTCCGCAAAGTTTTGAGAAAATTAAGATTCGCATGATTTTCAGCTGATGGAAAAAGGAATTTTCATGACAAAGATAAGAAGGGGTTATGGCTAGATTAAAAGGTTGCCCTGCATTAGCCCGCGTTCGCGTGGTAAAGAGCTTAAAGTCCCTCCTTACCTAAATTGGTTGAAACATTATAACATCGTGGATGTACTTTTGTGCTGGGTTGGCCATCATGCCCCCCTCCCCACCCTCTCCCCATCATGCCCCCCCTCCCCACCTTCTCCCCCAAACCCCCTTTTGGTAAATCGTAATAAGTACGCATTAAATTTGAATTTTTGTAATACCCGCCTGCTTTCCCAATCCTCTCTCTTTTCCTCTGTCAATGTTGTGTGTGCGGAGGGAAAGGGAGGTAGGGAGGGGGAGGGGGGGAAAAGGGGTTGGCAAAGGTAAGGTTCTAACCTGTCAGTCAGGAGGTTAAAGGATGAGATACCCTCTCCGTTTCCGCGCTTAAAGAAAAAGACCAAGGTGTGTGGGTGTGTGTGTGTCACCAAGCCCCCGGGGCTGTTAAATGTTGGCAAAAAGATGGTGACCCGGGCACGGGGGCACGGGGGAAATTTGGGGGGGAGGGGGGGAGGGGTAGAGAGGGAAAGTAGGGGGGGCTGGGGGGGGGGGGGGGAGGAGGAACTTGTGTCGGTTTCCACTGGTTAAGAGCCCAGGCTCATTGAGTAAAATTTCCCCATAGGTCAGTGGGTCCCCCGCTCCCTCACTACACCCGCTTTTTTTTTCTTTTTTTTTCTTTTTTAGCTGCTAACTTTTCAAATTTGTCAATTCTTTTCCTACTGTAAAATTTTTTCTTATGCAACACCCCGTTGTTGTTTGTTAGTATGTTACCTTTAAAACCCCATTCAGACCCCCCGAAGTGTGTGTGTGTGTGTGTGTGGTCAGGGGGGGGGGGGGGGGGCAAAAAGGTTGAACTTAACCGAATCTGGAGTCTTGCTCATGGACCGCATCTCTAGACCAAAAACAAAGCGAGCACGACATGTCGAAATTTGACCTACGGAAAGGTGTTTTGCAAAAAAAGGTCGTCGATGATTGGCGTGGGGGGGGGGGGGGGGGGGGGGGGGGTTTGGGGGCGCTTTTTAAACGGGTTTCAAATGTTTCCCGCATTGCGGCGGATGTGGTTTAGTGAGGGGGGGGGGGGGGGGGGAAAAAGGGGGGGGGGGGGGGCGTATTTGAAAAAAAAAAAGCGTGGCTGGAAAACCGGGTGGGGCGGGGTGGAGGCCCACATCTCGTAAAAGGTGCGCCTTACCCCTATGGAGTTTCTGGAATTCACTTTTTGTAACAAAGGCGCCCCGTTTTTCCGGGGGGCCGCTGTCGCGGGAAACGGGGCACGCACGCACGCCACACACAGTATCACGGATGTAGGTATGTGTGGACGGGGATACACACACACCCCCAATCACGTGATGTAGGCTGCTGTGTGGTGTGCACGACGGGGGGCGCGCCGCACACACACACACTCACAATTACATACATGCACCACACAGACCCACGCACATCACCCTCACAATCATCAAATACACAACACCACACTAAAAAACACAGCACACACACATACAAAAAACCCCTTACACACACGCACAAACACCACAATAGCACACACACATTCAAAAACACGCAGCCCCCACACACACACACGCACACCAACAACGCCAAACATGCACAACTATCTCTCTCTCCTCTTCTCTCTTCTCTCTCCAACACACCCCCACACACAAACATGCACACACTATCTCTCTCTCTCTCTCTCTCTCTCTCACCACCACACACACACACACAACACCACAACACACCTTTGCACTTCAATTTTTTGTGATATATACTATTGCCCGGCCGTACAATTAATTAAAAAGCCTGATTATCTGGGGAAAAAGTAATTCATGTTTTTAAACACCCCAAAGCGGGGGGTATTTTGGGCAAAATGATTCTATGTCCACTCCGCCCACTCAATCGCACCCTCTCTCTTCTCTCTCCTCTCTCTCTCTTCTCCCTCTGCAAATCCACCCCCCCCACCTCCCCCTCCATCTGTCTTTTTTTTTTTCTTTTTTTTACCCACAACCGACAAAAACCCGTCGGTTTTTATTTGGTCAGTGTGTGGCACGTTCGCTCTGCCCCCTGCGCACCACTGACAAATTAGAAACAGTGCGGTGTTTTTTGTGTAGCGCAAGCGCCAGTGTTGTGTGCGCATGCGTTTGTTCGTGTGTGTGTGCTAGTGTGCGTGCGTGCGGCGTGCGTGGTGTGTGTGTGTGTGTGTTTGGGGTGTATGTGTTTGTGTTTATGTGTGCGGGTGCGTGGTGTGTGTGTAAATTGGTGTGTGTGCGTGAGTGGTGTTTTGTGTGTGTGTGTGTTGTGGGTGTGTGTGTGTGTGTGTGTGTGTGTGTCGCGCGCGCGCGCGCGGGGCCACCCTGCATTGTGTGCGTGTGGTGTGGGGGGGGTGTTCGTGTTGGTGCAGGCGCACGAGGCGTGCGTGCGGGGCACGCGCGGTTTGTGTGTGTGTGTGTGGTGCGTGAGTGTGTGTGTAAGTAAGCGTGTGTGTGTTTTTGTGTGTGTGTGTGTGTGTGTGTGTGTGTGTGTGTGTGCAGGCGTGTGTGTGTGTGTGTGTGTGTGTGTGTGTGTGTGTGTGTGTGTGTGTGTGTGTGTGTTGTGTTGTGCGTGTGTGCATGTGCGCGCATGTGCGCCACTCGTGCGTGTGTGTGTGTGTGTGTGTGTGTGTGTGTGTGTGTGTTATCGTGTGTGTGTGCAGACGCACGAGGCGCGCGTGCGTGCGTTCGTGCGAGCGCGTGTGCGTGTGTGCGTGCGTGTGTGGCGTTCCCTGCAACCCAGCTCTCGTCCCTTCACTTTCCTACCTTCCGATCACTTTATCAATCTTCTTGGGGGGAAAAAAAAATGACGTAATTTAATCGGTCCCTGGCATCCTTTGCCTGCCAGGGCTCGTGACGTCACCATGGAGGATGATTTCGTTTTGATCAGCCTACATTCCGGGCCAGAACATGATGTCAACAGAAATTAACTAGCAACAGCACACCCATGGTGTCACACTGGGGAGACAATGATTCTCTTCCTTTCTTGTCATGACTCGCCAATTGTTTGTTCAGGCGAAGAAGCCTGATAAGCCGAGGTTGATACTTGCGCGAAAGTCGGGGCGTATTTCATCCCCCCCCCCCCCCCCCCCCCCCCCCCCCCCCCCCCCCCCCCCCCGCCCCCCACTCATTGCCCCCCTCCTCCTTACCCCCGACCCTTCCTTCCACCCTTATAGTCCATCGCTATTTTTCATGTCACTTGCTGGTCCGCACACGATGAAACCATTCTTACCAACCTGGCTCTTGTCTCTTCCTTCTCTCCTTCCCCCCCCCCCCCCCCCCCCTTCCCCCCCCCCCCCCCCCCCCCCCCCCCCCCCCCCCCCCCCCTCCCCATCCTCCAAGCCACCTTCCATCCATTCATTCATATCAATCATCATCGACCCATTAGACCCATCAGAAACAGATAATGCTGACGTGTGTTTTCCGTACGGGCCCAGCGTTCTGGAGATAACACGAACAACGCGAGATGATACATGATTTTAAGCTTAATAACGTGTTTCTAATCAAAGAGAGAGACAGACAGACAGACAAACAGAGAGGCAGACAGACAGACAGAGAGGGAGAGACAGACAGACAGACAGACAAAGACAAAGGAGAGAGAGAAACAGACAGACAGACAGACAGCCAGCCAGACAGACTGAGAATGAGAGAGAGAGAGAGAGAGAGAGAGAGAGAGAGAGAGAGAGAGAGAGAGAGAGAGAGAGAGAAAGAAAAGAAAGAAAGAAGAAGGTGGCATCATGTGATTAATAAACAAAGCCAAATGGAAATGTAACAAACAACGGGGGGGGGGGGGTGGGGGGGGGGGGGGGGACAGACAAAAAAAAACCCACGACTATGACCAGGACAGATCAGGTGAAGGCGAGTGGTCTTCGCGATAACGGTGAATCATGTCCCTTTATCTCTCTCTTTTTGTCTGTGTGCTGCGTCCTTGCATGCGCACACGCGTACGTGTGTGTGCGTGCGTGTGTGCATGCACGTGTGTGCGCGTGCGCGTGCATGCGTGTGTGCACACGCATGTGCGTGCGTGCGCGTGTGTGTGTGTGTGCGTGCGCGCATGCTGTTGAGATGTAGAACGTTAGTCAAATAGAGTGCGTCTATGACCACAAAAGGTGTGTGTATGTCAGTACGTGTGGGCCTACACATGTGTGTGTGTGTGTGTGTGTGTGTGTGTGTGTGTGTGTGTGTGTGTGTGTGCGTGTGTGTGTGCCTGCGTGGGTGCGTGCGTGCGTGTGTGAGCGCGCGTGTGTATGCTGTGGAGATGTAGATTAGTCAAAATAGTGCATCTATGACCACAAAAGGTGTATGTATGTCAGTACTCGTGGGCCTACACGTGTGTGTGTGTGTGTGTGTGTGGTGTGTGTGTGGTGTGTGTGTGTGTGTGTGTGTGTTTTGTCCGTCTGTCCAAGTACATGTGCTTGTGTGTGTGTATGTGTGTGTTGTTCATGCATGGCATGTATTTTATGTGTGTATGAGTCTGCACACCTGCATACATGCACACGCTTTTGTGTGTGTGTGTGTGTGTGTGTGTGTGTGTGTGTGTGTGTGTGTGTGTGTGTGTGTGTGTGTGCATGTGCGTGTGTGTGTGTGTGTGTGCATGTGCGTGTGTGTGTGTGTGTGTGTGTGTTTTGTTCATACATGGTATGTATTTTATGTGTGTGTCTGTGTGTGTACGTATGTGTCTGAATCTGTGTGCGCTCACAGGTACATGTGTGGATATAGTATGTGGGTCTCTTTGTGCATGTGTGTGTGTGTGTGTGTGAGCGTCAAGTCAAGTAAAAATTATCTGTATGTGTGCGTGTATGTATGGGGAAGGGGGTGAAGTTGCAATGTTAGCAGTTTTATTTTCATTTCAGTCTTTTCATAAAATTATGTACTATCTGACAAGAGGACAGAGATGAGTGCACGCACATATAAGCACATACATACATACATGCACATATACATACACACACTCATATATCACAAGCAGAAAATAAGAATCATGTCTATGCACTTACACCAACAGAGAATGGTGCACACATACAAACACACATGCACATACATCCGCCCATGCACACACACACACACACACACACATACACACACACACACACACACACCACACACACCACACACACACCACACCTTCAGCAACAGCAAACCTATTACAGTTCCATTAGAGACTGCTGAATTACTTATTTTCACAGTTCTTGTCCAGTTAGCATTTTTCAAAACAAGGGCATTAACAGACCATTTGGCTTATAACTTAAAAAAGACAATATGACAGACCCACAACTTTGTCATGAATGACAGACTTCAAAAGAAAATCTGAACATTGGCAGTTCTGCGGAAAGATTGACCTTAATCATCAGTGTATGTACATATCTCACTGATTGTATTTTGGTATTCTCCTGGGCTGAGTACATTAGAACCCAGACATGCTGGGGTGCATGGCGTTTTCATGTCAAAACATCTACACCAAATGATCGCTTGATAAGCGAGGTTTATGATGGTTATGAAAGTGATAATGAGGAGTGTAATTACGATGATATAAAAGAGATGCATCAATGTGTTTATTGACATTCATGAGAAGGATTAAAGTGCTTTCTTACAGAAAACATACATACAAACACACACATACGAAGAGACACACACAAAGACACACACACACGCATGCATGCATGCATGCAGGTATGCATGCATGCACACCTAAACATGCGCACCCACACATGCACACTTCAGACAAGCACATACACCTCACTCTCACACACACACACACACACACTCATGTACATAAACTTACCTGTAAACTGCTACTAGCGCATCACATCAATTCGTATCGCTCCCATGCACGAAGACTGTGGAACACACACACATATCCAGACACACATTAGATTACACAAACCTATCAGACTGAAAATAAAACTTTTTTTTTAATAACAACAGGTATACATGACAACAGCATAACAGCTTAATCTGGTCATCTTTCATGATCAAGGAAATCTTTAAGATTTCAGAGTCCATACGTTTATAACTATACTATTTTGGTACTGAATTTACAGAAAGAAAAAAAAAAAGGAAAAGAGTAAAACACAGAAACATTCCATGATCTTCCAATTCAAAGGATAAATGTCAGTTCTGAGGTACATACACTAACAGCCCAAAATCTTTACAGTTCTAAATGGAACAATGTTTTGCATATTCTCTGGCTAACAGTAACAAAATGAATTGAATTACACTGTCATCCAAAACAGGTAACAGGTTTTCAATGGCTACACTGTCATCCAAAACAGGTAACAGGTTTTCAATGGCTACACTGTCATCCAAAACAGATAACAGGTTTTCAATGGCTACACTGTCATCCAGAACAGATAACAGGTTTTCAATGGCTACACTGTCATCCAGAACAGATAACAGGTTTTCAATGGCTACACTGTCATCCAGAACAGGTAACAGGTTTTCAATGGCTACACTGTCATCCAAAACAAGTAACAGGTTTTCAATGGTTACACTGTCATCCAAACAAGTAACAGGTTTTCAATGCCTACACTGTCATCCAGAACAGATAACAGGTTTTCAATGGCTACACTGTCATCCAGAACAGATAACAGGTTTTCAATGGCTACACTGTCATCCAGAACAGATAACAGGTTTTCAATGCCTACACTGTCATCCAGAACAGATAACAGGTTTTCAATGGCTACACTGTCATCCAGAACAGATAACAGGTTTTCAATGGCTACACTGTCATCCAGAACAGATAACAGGTTTTCAATGGCTACACTGTCATCCAGAACAGATAACAGGTTTTCAATGGCTACACTGACATCCAAAACAGAAAACAGGTTTTCAATGGCTACACTGTCATCCAAACCAGGTAACAGGTTTTCAATGGTTACACTGTCATCCAAACCAGATAACAGGTTTTCAATGGCTACACTGTCATCCAGAACAGATAACAGGTTTTCAATGGCTACACTGTCATCCAAACCAGGTAACAGGTTTTCAATGACTACACTGTCATCCAAACCAGGTAACAGGTTTTCAATGGCTACACTGTCATCCAAAACAGGTAACAGGTTTTCAATGGCTACACTGTCATCCAAACCAGGTAACAGGTTTTCAATGGCTACACTGACATCCAAAACAGGTAACAGGTTTTCAATGGCTACACTGTCATCCAAACCAGATAACAGGTTTTCAATGGCTACACTGTCATCCAAACCAGATAACAGGTTTTCAATGGCTACACTGACATCCAAAACAGATAACAGGTTTTCAATGGCTACACTGTCATCCAGAACAGATAACAGGTTTTCAATGGCTACACTGTCATCCAGAACAGGTAACAGGTTTTCAATGGTTACACTGTCATCCAAAACAGATAACAGGTTTTCAATGGCTACACTGTCATCCAGAACAGATAACAGGTTTTCAATGGCTACACTGTCATCCAAAACAGATAACAGGTTTTCAATGGCTACACTGTCATCCAGAACAGATAACAGGTTTTCAATGGCTACACTGTCATCCAAAACGAATAGCAGGTTTTCAATGGCTACACTGAACAGTGAAATCAGTGTACCACTTTTTTATGCTCCCAATTATTACAGAAAATAAAACTGGAGAGGAAAAAAAGTGAAACAAAGGGAGGAAAAAAAGAAAAAAATGCACAAAGCAATACAAAGTGTTTAAAACACTAAAACAAAAGAAATCAAAACTCTACAGTTTTAAAGCCACCCATACATGAACTGATTATCTACATATATGGACACTTGACATACCATCTGAATGTTGTCATGTGAAAGTCCTCTCATGGGCAGCACCATAAATACAATTCAATGACAGAGATGGCGACAAAGTATGTCTTCAAACACGTTAGAAAGAAAATTAACACCGTCTTTCTCTTTTACTCTCCCCACCCTCTGTGTGTGTGTGTGTGTGTGTGTGTGTGTGTGTGTGTGTGTGTGGTGTGTGTGTGTGTGTTTGTGTGTGCGTGTGTGTGTGTGTGTGTGTGTGTGTGTGTGTGTGTGTGTGTGTGTGTGTATGCATGTATGTGTGTGTGTGTGTGTGTGTGTGTGTGTGTGTGTGTGTGTGTGTGTGTGTGTGTGTGTGTGTGTGTGTTGTGCGTGTGTGTTTGCGTGTGTGTGTGTGTGTGTGTGTGTTGTGTGTGTGTGTGTGTGTGTGTGTGTGTGTGTGTATGTGTGTATTATGTGTGTGTGTGTGTGTGTGTGTGTGTGTGTGGTGTGTGTGTGTGTGTGTGTGTGTGTGTGTGAGAGAGAGAGAAAGAGAGTGAGAGAGGGACAGAGAGAGACAAACACACATCCACTCACATACAAAGAGAGAGGGAGACAGAGACAGAGAGAGAGAGAGAGAGAGAGAGAGAGAGAGAGAGAGAGAGAGAAATACACAGACACATATGGTTTTGTGTGTGTGTGTGTAAATCAGAGTCGCTGGATTTGCCGTGCTCTTACATATATTACAAAATCTTGTGCTTGACTTTCTCTCCCACTTTATTTCAAATGTTTCCTCTCATCCAAAAGACATTCGATAGTGGTTAATGTTGAAACATCTCATGAGTTTTTGTTACTGAAACTGTTTTGTTCAGTTCCTTTTATATCTCTTTGTTGTTATTGATTCCTTGTGTACAAAAAAAAAATGTATCCATGAAGCATTCTATAATATTACCTTGTACCAGCTGGCTTCCTTAAAACTGAACATCTACATTTGATACCATGGCCTAAAACTGTTCCCAATTTCAGTTTCCATTATCACTAACTTTTTTTCTATCGGTCAGGATCTGCAGATTGAATCTTTACTTCAAAACTTTTAAAGACATTCAACAGCAGTTTGATAAATGATGTAATGCATTCTGTGCAAACATTTTTGCTTCATGATCAATATACATTCATATCCCAATTTTGAACCATACTTAGCACCAAAATGTCCACAGTGGTAAGAGCTAAGCCAAGAGCACTTAAACAGCCTTTGTGTTTTTATTCTGTGACATTATGGTGGGAAAAACATTGTCAGGGACTGGAGCATCTTATGCAAATATGTTATTATTTGCATGAGGATGAATAAGAGAGAGAGAGAGAGAGAGAGAGGCAGAGAGAGAGAGTAAATTGCCATAAGGCAGGGGAGGTAATCACTTCAAAAGCTGCTGTTTTCTGTCACATTTCTATAAAGTATGGCCCACTCCTATTTCAGTGACTGATTTCATCCATAATAAACAATGAGGCTCACTGCAGATACGTAAACTTGTGACAACAGACGTGATTAGCATCGAGGATTATGGATCAGAATACAAATTAAACCATTCCTTGCAGATTATCACTTGCTGTCAGTCTGCAATGGAGATGATCACCGACTGTCCACAGAGAACCTGCTCCATTTCTTCCTAATGTCTAATCCTGTAACATGGCTGTGACAAGTACTCTCTCTCCCGGATGTATACATGTAAGTGATAAGTTCCTGAATTCCAAGCACGCACACACACACACACACACACACACACACACACACACACACACACACACACACAACACACACATAAACACACACGCACACTCACACTCATACTTATACGCATGCATTTTCATGCTTTCTGTGACAAGACTGAGCCCTATGATTGCATACTTACTTAAAAAATAATTCCTTTTTTTCAATTCACCTAACTTGGTATTCAAATAATTAAATACACCATGCCTGCATTTACAGGTACATGGAACACAGAAGTTTCTCAACACACAAATAAAAGTTGACTGGTTGATTATAAGAAGAAAAAAAAAGGAGACAGAGAGAATTTCATGTTTGTCTAAACATATTTAAAACCGTGAAATATCTAACACATATTTAAAGATTTGTTGACTCAAAATTCTTTTCAACTATTGCTAATATATGACTCTTTTTCCAATGATTCAATTTCCAGAGGATGTCTCAGGAATGTTCCGAACAGTCCCCCCCCCCCCCCCCCCCCCCCCCCCCCCCTTCAACAAATGACTTACGGTGAGGTAAAAGAATGTTTGCTCTGCTTTTCTGCTTTTGTTAAACACACTTTTATCGCCGAATATTGAAACCTTATATTGCTTGGATATTGAAACAAGTGAGAGCTTTTTGGGTGTTCAAAATAGTTTCTAAAATACCTGAGCACCTCAAAAACAGTAACAGTTTCAGTCTTCCAATGTGACTTAAAAAGTTCACAAGTGAAATAAAGTGAACAAAAACAAAGAACGACTACCATGTAATAAGAAATAACACTAGTGTTGAAAGACTCAACTAGGATTAGAAATTTATCTTATTTTGAAATTAAAAGCCTCCCTTCATTGGTTCAGTGGTACTAGTTAATCTTATAGTCTTCACACTGCTATACATTCCATTGTAAAATATTCAGCAACAAAGAAACCCACCAACTCAAGGAACATAAATACAGGTTTCCCCATGGCACTCACCCCTAACAAACCGATGTATGGATGGTTAAAAAGTTCCATGAGTGAGGTTTAATATTCAAAGTCTAACGGCAAATCTTCCGAAGCATCCTTTTACTTACAATATCTTCACAGCAATCAACATCGACTCACCTGGTATAAATCTCCCACGCTGTGTGGCTGACGCTCGAATCCTGGCTTGGAATGCATGGCCAAAGAGCACAGACACTGTCGTTTCTGGAAACTTGCAGCCTTCAAGTTGGAGGTTCAGCCTGGAGGTGATGTTCAGCTGGTGGCAGGCTGCACAGTCCCGGAGCTGCTCTGTGGCAACATCCACCTCCTCCTCCACTGTGGACTTGTCTTCCAGCTGACCTCCAGCTCCACAAGGGTGAGACCCATGCACAGCGTGATGAAAAAGCTGGTGATGATGATAATGCCTGTGGTGGATTGGTTGGCAGAAGATGACGATGGCCACCAGTGAAAACCTGGGTGGTTCGTCTTCCTGTGACACGGTGCATGTTGCTGTATCCTCCTCTGAAACAGAAGAGACTGTGTCAGGCATGAGCTGTGGAAAGGAGTGCTTGTCTAGAAGAAACATGCAGACAGTAATGGAATCATTAGTATCATTAACATTCATTTTCATTGTTTCTATACTTGATTATTCAAATCTTTCTTTAAAAACATACTGATGTAGTGTGTGTGGCTGCATCAAAGCAATCCATGTTCGTTTCATCTTGGGGGGACTCTTCCTCGTTGCAAACTTCAGACAGTAAACTTACAGCAGCTCTCCCAAACCAGGGAACTAGCCAACCTGTATCAAAAGAAGAAATCCAGCCGAAACATATACACAATCATCAATTACATCAGAGCATACTACATTACTAATGTAATGTAGTATGCTCTGATTACATGAAGGTAGCCACTTTTTGAAAAAAAAAAAAAAAAAAAAGGAAAGAAAAAAAAAAACTAGCATCACTTGAAATTACAAGTTTGAAAAAGTTTATATACAAGTGACATAAAATCCACAGTTCACAGCCTAACCAAGTAAATTTTAAACAGTGCCATCTGTCCCAGATATGCTGCCAGTACTGAAGAGATCAAGGGAAGTAAATCTGATTTCAGTCCTTCTGTTATTCACACATGTTCAAGTAGATTGAACTAGCTGTAAGACAAAAGATATCTGACACATTGTTTTTGCAATGTCACAAAGCCAGTACTGCTTGCCGGCAGTATGTCATCTGCTCATATAAAACACTTGCATTTGTGTGTAAACAATTGTGCCTTCCCTCTCTCTTTCACTTTCACCCCCACCTCCATTCTTTCTCTATTATTCAGTTGGCTGGCATGTTCTATTGTTCGTTCATTTTAATCAGCTTTAACATTTTGCTTTTGGTGTTGGTATATATAGCTTGATCAATGTGTACATGAACCATAAGTCTGATATTATAGAAATTTTAATCTGCTCAAGATTTAGGTTCTGGTGGTATTGTATGGTTTCATCAAGGTGTACATGTATCACAGTTTTCTTATCATTGAAATTTTGGTTTTTGGTGTTGGTATATGGTTTCATCAATCCGTAAATATACCATAGTTTTGACATGATTGAAAATTTGGTTTGGGTAGTGTCATAGTTTCATAAATGTGTATGTGTAAAATTACGAGGCGTGATATTCTAGAATGGCTGTTGGAAAAAAAACGTTTATTACTGATCACAATGAGTACACATCTACATCAGTCAGCTAATGAGTTAAGATCATGACCGATCCTTGGACATAACTTCTGCTGAGAGTGTGAGAGTGGACATGTTACATATGTATCTTCATATGTCAGATTTCCATGTGTAGAGAATTGAGATGCTGCACACATCTCTTGGTTAAAGTCATAAAGGTGACAGACCATAATGATAAGGGTGTGTTTTCCCTTGTTCAAAGAGAAGGAAAAGGAAGCGATTGCTGAATATCATTAGCACCTGACAGTCTGCGACAGACTGTGATGTGGTAATATTGTGTAGCGACTCACTGGCCGGTCTGCCTGGAGATAAAATGAAAACAGTACTGGCCCAGTCATGAGCAGTGTTTGAACTCTCCCCCTTTCTCTCTCTCTCTTTTCGCTGCTTCCATAAGATACGCTGTTTTTCTCAGCAATTACTGTGTGTTTCCTTAGTTGTTAGCAATTTTTTTTTTTTAATGAAAGGAAATCTTAACTGAGGCAGAGAACAGTAAACAACAAAGTAGGTTAACTCTTGCTCCCATGATGAAATAAAAACCCACCCACAACTCCAAATGAATAATGCTTACACTGAATTGTCTAGCAGATATGACAGCACAGAACACACAGAACAAACAAGACAGACGGGGTTGTTTTTTTCCAATGTTTCTGCAATGTCATATCTGCCAGACGATTCTGTGTCAAAAGCAGCATTCGTTTGAAAATATGGGCATGTATTTATTTCAGTTTAGGAGCGAGAGTTACCCCATTTGTTTGTTGTGGGTTTTTTTTTTAACTTTGTATTCAGTAGTGTTGCAATACATACATGATTCTGTAGTTGTTGTGGAGACAAGGGCTGCACCACCCGCAACACTGCGCATGTTCTCCCACCCTGCAGGCATCCTCTACCATTTCCCAGCTCCTGAGCAAAGCATCTTCTGTCCGTGCCTCTTCCCTGCATTCTCCTTTGGGAACAGGAGCTCCAGTTGACTCTGAAGCCCAGCAGAGCCATGGACAGGTCAATATAAAGCTGCCTTAGACAAAGATAAGAAGGATGTGCATGATTATGAAGATGTAGGCAACTGATTCTAGTGGGTTCTTGGTTTGTTCTTGTTTTTGTGGTGTGTGTGTGAGTGTGTGTATCTGTGTGAGAGTGTGTGTGTATGTGTGTATGTGTGTGTGTGTGAGAGAGAGAGAGAGAGAGAGAGAGAGTAGAGAGAGAGAGAGAGAGAGAGAGAGAGAGAGAGAGAGAGAGAGAGAGAGAGTTTATAATTGTATTTAGGCCATGGCGCATTCTCATGGAATATAATACTACACATATGTCTGTAAAGAACAAATAAACAAGAAATCAACAGATCAGAAGAGAGAGAGAGAGAAAGAGAGAGAGAGAGAGAGAGAGAGAGAGAGAGAGAGAGAGAGAGAGAGAGAGAGAGAGACAGGGACAGAGACAGAGACAGAGACAGAGATGGTTTAATGTTCAAAAGTCATTAGACTTAACATTTCTCTTAAAGATAGATATCACACGTCACCTGTCTTGAAGACATGTAAAAGCAGTGACTATGATTGCGACAGCCAATGTAACTCTGGGGATGTTTCTGCAAGGCCTTTACCTTATCAGTTTGAACGCTAAGTTCTTTTTACCACGTCAGTTCCAGCTGGACCACGGAAACGAGCTATTCAGTTCCAGCTGGACGCCCGAACACATCATTCCGAGGGCGTACGGACTTTACCGAAGTCTCGAGGGAGGCTACCGACTGACTTCTTGATGCGATCACGCGTGGACGGCGAGCGGAGATTCTCCTTCCTCAAGCCTTAACGTGTTCATTCAATTTAACAAGTGTGATCTGTCCATAGATAAGAACAGAATAAACGTGCGACTATCGTACTCATCTGTACGAGCTTACCACTCCGCCTTCAAAGTATACGCGCACAATGCAGACGAAGTTTTTGATCCACTCGAACGGGCTCGGCAATTGTCGGAATAGCTCGTTTCCGCGGTCCAGCTGGAACTGACGTGGTAAAAATAACTTAGTGGCCCGGCATCGTTGCACTAACCGAATCCACTTCTTTCGAGTATCTGGATCAGATGGAAATGTGTGCAAAGAATATCCGTCTCCTGCTGAGCTGCTACACACGCCTACAGCACAATACAGGCGCGTTGGAAGATTTTCAGAGGGGGGGGGGGGGGGGGGGGGGGGGGGGGGGGGCACACGCTTCGCGCGAAGCCGACGGCGCGAAGCGCTTATCTTGCTAGGGGGGGTCCGGGGCATGCCCCCCCGGAAAATTTTTGAAAAAAGAGAAGCAAAATGGAATCTGAGTAAGTAAACTGTCACTTTCTGGTAGTAGATTTTGTCACTGATCGATGAGGAAAAATCATCTGCTTAAGTCTAAAACCGCACGACAGTGACAGAAGAGATGCTGTCAGGCATCGCCCCCCCCCCCCCCCCCCCCCCCCCCCCCCCCCCCCCCCCCCCCAGGTGGTGCCGTATCACGTAGCACCGCCGACAGTCTGGTAGGTAGTGCGCCGTGTGGCACCGACCGGCATTGAAATTCTTTGCCTAATGGTGTCAACTGTGCCATATTTTCATTGTAAGTTTCTAATGAACTCAAAAATTGATAAAAACAAAACAGAACTCACCGATAAAGTGCTGGCACAAAAGCCTTGATTATCACCGTCGGCCGCAGCCATGCTTTCCAAGGGAGGTGACTCAATCTGGAAGCATTGGCTGAAGTGAAAATAGATCTATTCTGATGCCACTCTCCGTCGCAGAAGAAAACGCCAAGAGGGATAAGTCTTAGTGCTGTCTTTGAGATCAGCTGCCACGTTATGATGTCTACTGAACGAATGACGCTGACAGGAGTCGATGCGTGTGAGGAAAAGACTCAAATAAAGCAGATCGTCTTCAATATATATTTTTTATTCCTCAGGAGGAGGGGGGGCACAGGTATACTTGTGCCCCCCCCTCCAAAATCGGAGGGGGGCACGTGCCCCCCGTGCCCCCCCCCCCCCCCCCCCCCCCGTTCCTACGCCCCTGCAATATCTGCCACCCCCTCGTGACTTTTTAGGCTGTGGGGGATCGCAACTCGTGTTGATTTCACTTGGCGTTAGCTTGTTGTGTAGGTCGCGTCTGACGGCCAGTCCATCAAGTGACGTCACGGTTTTCGGTCTACCGCGCGGGGTTTGAACAGGTGTGCAAAAGTCGTTTTTTATCTATTAAATTCTTCCGGCGACTTTTTTTTAAAAATGAATACCATACTGTAGTTATATGACATGTAGACCTGTTTTTAACAAATTATCGAAAATCTCTAAAGTAGACCTTTAAACAAAAAGCCACCAAGAACAGTCTCATATCAATTATGTCCATTTTCAAACTGTGGCAGACTTGTTTAAACTATTGGCGTACATTTCATTAGAAAATGAGCATATTTTCTACAGAGAGTGTGTGTGTTCAGTGATATCCTTCTCACTGTATTGAGTGATGAAGGAGCGAGTGGAGGGAGAGTGGGGGGTGGGGATAGCGGGGAATGTTAGTAATGGTCAAAGTTATGACCGCTGAAGATTAATGGAAGAAGAAGCAGCAGCATCCCTCAAGTGTTCTGAATATTTTTCACCTACCATCACACGGCACAAGCTTCGTCTTCTTCTGGTAGTGTCATGTTTGCTGGGTTTGCTAAAGAAACTCTGTCATGTTTGCTGGGTTTGCTAAAGAAACTCTGTCATGTTTGCTGGGTTTGCTAAAGAAACTCTGTCATGTTTGCTGGGTTTGCTAAAGAAACTCAATATTTGTACGATCAACGTAGCGTGCTGATCTTATTTTCTTTACCATTGTTACTGGAAGTATTTATCAAAACTTGTTCGAGGGAAATAATCACCAAGGTCCACTGACAGGAAATGTATCTATTTTCTGTTTGAGTATCACTCCAAAGTATCGACTATTTTTTACATGTAGTAACCATCTGATCTTGCATTGAATGCGGTAAAGACAGTTCTGTCTCATACAACTTACTTTCAACAGTGATTCGTCAGCATGTTTTTGCTCAAACTCATACTCGCTCGCCAGTTGTTTCGATGTTTCTGGGCATGTTGTCAAAGAACTCACTGCCGGGTGCCATCAAGATTGCCACAAATGCAATCTCATTTAAAAAACAAATTGATTCGACAGTTTTGAGATCTGCATATTGACGATTTTCTATTTTTACTTCCCCAGATATTTTACAAAACCTGGGCCTGAATTTGGCCAAAATGTTGCTTCTAACTTCTTGAATATCGAGTGCGACCCCTTGTTGCCAAATTTGGTCCAGGGGCCAACAGTCTGAGTCGCACTGTTTTATGTTATTTTATTTTACTTTTTAACATGCGCGCTGGTGACCTACTCGTTTTTGAGTGAACCAGTATTTTAGGAAGAAGAGAAAAGAAGAAGAAAGCAGACGGCTCGAATTCATGTCGCGCGCGGAAGTTATAAAGAGTTGTCCCTCCTTGGTTTAAAGCCAATGCCATGGGTAGCCTAGAGACCGCAAGTTTAATTACCGCTCAAGATTCGTCTCCAGGGTTTTGTTTGTTTGTTTTTGGTCCCTGTCATATTCACCGGGTTGGGTTTTTTTTTTTTTTTCTCCAAACAAAATACAGCTACAATAAAATCGTAATGGCTAAACAGGTCTGTGATGCTATTCCTCCTTCCCGCTCGCTATGTGTACAGAGCAAGAAGTTCAACATACTGACAAGCGTAAAAATTGTTAATTCTAGAAAAAAAAAAACTTTCTCTTTTCCTTCGCATACATGATAAAGTGTTGACCCTACACTTTGGAGAAGTTCGTTTGATATACTTAAAGCACTTGCACATTCACAAATATGCATTTTACCTTACCGGATTATTCCAGACACTGGCTTGGTGTGTGTGTGTGTGTGTGTGTGTGTGTGTGTGTGTGTGTGTGTGTGTGTGTGTGTGTGTGGTTTGTTTGTTTTTGTCAGGATACTTCGCCCTTCAATGGCACCAACCACTAAGTCCCAGTCGGTATCTGTAACCCTAACCCGAGTCTCTTAACAGTGGTAGTGCTGTCAAAGTCGTCCTTGCCGTTGTGAACTGTCTACGGCTGTTCTGTCGCTGTGCTAAATCTAAACCGTCTGCTAAGAACTCAAGGCCCTAGTACTGGTCTGTCACTAGTGTCAGAAACGCCCTGACTGAGCACGACATAGCTTGCATACTAACCATACGTTAAGCTGGTCCACCCTCTTTGAGCCTACATGTCGTACTGCCGGAGTTCGTGTGCTTTTTTTTTTTTTTTTTTTTTTTTTTTTTTTTTACCTGACCATCAGTGAACATATCTAAAGCGAGGAGCACTTCCGCTATGATCGCATGTATGCACAGTATCCTTGCGTCACTACTATGCTGATTACCAAGATGCTCAATTCATGTGTTGATATCTTAAGGGTTTTCTTTTCCCTTGCGAACATGTTGAGTTTATTTCCCTGGAAATATGTTGACTTCGTATTGAGTTCTTTGTTTCTGTGTCCTTTTAACATGCAAATATATGAGTTTTTAGTACCTTCCTTTCTCCCATCTTTTTTTCTTCAACTTCATCTTCTTTTGTTCTCTTTCTTCTTTTTTTTCTGTTTGCTTTCTTTTTCTTTCTTTCTTCTTTTCTTTTCAAAATACCTTTTCTTATCTGACATTTCTCTTTTCTGCAAACATGCCATGTTGATGTGTGTGTGTGTGTGTGTGTATGTGTGTGTGTGTGTGTGTGTGTGTGTGTGTGTGTGTGTGTGTGTGGTGTGTGTGTGCAAATATGCTAACTTTACAGAGTGTTTTTCGGCAGGGCTTTCTTTTCCTCTACTACATGTATGATGCTTTTCTTTGTGCTTTCTTTTCACCTTCTCGCTGCTGTTTGCGGATGCTTGTTGCCAGGTGGACAGCAGCCTTCTTGTTATGTATGTATTAAGTGCCTTTATCTGTCTGTCTCTTTGAGGGTGCATGAGAGAGAGAGAGAGAGAGAGAGAGAGAGAGAGAGAGAGAGAGAGAGAGAGAGAGAGAGAGAGAGAGAGAGAGAGAGACAGACAGACAGACAGACAGACAGACAGACAGAGAGTGAGATACAAAGACAGAGAGAAAGATGCTCTTTATTCCTCATAACCTTTCTTCTTTTCTTCTTCTTTCTTTCATCGTCTTCTTGTACTCCTTTTTCTTTATTCTTGTCTTTTTTCTCATTTTCACTTCTTCTTTTCTTTTCTTTCTTCTCCCTTCTACATTTACTTCCCCTTCAACTTCCCATTTCTTTTCTTGTTTTTCTTCTTCTTCTTCTGTCTTTTTCTCTCTATTTTTCTTTTCTTTTTTCTTTTTTTGTCTTTTCTTCAAGTCAGATTGGATAAGACTGTGTATAAATTTCTTTCGCCAGATTCTGTTTCACATCTTCTTCAAGCTGTAACTAGCTTCTGTTCCACATCTCTCGTTCTCGCTGCACCGCTCGTGTTTTCTTCTTCTCCTTTACCCATGTGTGGGGGTGAGTACCCATGCACAGTCGTGTGTGCGTGCGTGCGTGTGTGTGTGTGTGTGTAAATTCAAGACAGTAGATTTGTAGTGTGGCAGGGGCGATAATCGGCGAGTAGTGGGAGCACGGAGCCTGAAGAGCGTGCGCGGCACCGTTTGTTCACGGCAGGAAAGGGGAATAAGGAGTGAATCTCAGAAAGTGCCCACTGTGTTTCCCCCTATACAAGTTGTGAACATGACGATCGTTTTAGAGAGAAGAGGTGGCAACAACAACAACAATAACAACAACAAAGAAAAAAGAAAAGAAAAGAAAGAAAGAAGAAAAAACAATAAAAAGAAAACAAGAAAAAATACGCCGCATTTTTCAGTGTTATGAGCTGTGCGTCCACAAAGCCTGCTGATCATGTCAAGTCTGAATCACTCGTGGGGTCAGATTCGGTTTCGGTTTGAAAATCCCCTCTGTCCGCACAAAGCCTACACCCAACAGTGAATAGGTATCTGAATCAGTTCAGTTAAGGTTACAGTTGGCGGAAGGAGAGAAACGGGATGCACTATCCATCCTGGTGTATCCCAGACACAGGTGAATCTCTTGTCAAGTCACTGCCCACACGTTCATAAATAAGGCTAGGGGACTTTAGCTCGTTGCTTCTTTCAATCTGGACTTCTATAACAAAAATAATAATAATAATTTTTTTAAAAATGGGACAAAGGCTGATGCAAAACGCAACATTTGACAAACACTTAAATAAAACGCAACATTTGACAAACACATCAATAAAACGCAACATTTGACAAACACATCAATAAAACGCAATGTTTGACAAACATGTTAATAAAACGCAACATTTGACAAATACAAAAATAAAACGCAACGTTTAACAAACATATTGATATCACTGTTTCATTTTTTCTGTCTGTATTTTTTTCTTTCTTTCTTTCTTTCTTTTTTTTTTTTTTTTTTTTCTTTTTTTTTTTCTTTTTTTTTTGTTGTTGTTGCTCCGTTTTTCACAGTTTGCTCAGACGTTGCCCGTGTCACGGAGCGCTGCCATCGTGATGGTTGATTGCTCTGGGTTCACCGGCATGTGCATTGTCGATTTGGATTGGATCCCGCCTGTGGGTGCCGTTACGAATGACTATGGTTTGTAGGGTGCGTGCCGTGATATGGACAGTTTCTAGTGAATCAGGATTTTTTCTTCTTTTTTTTTTCTGCAGCTGAAAATAGAGATGTCTAGATAACAACGAGAACGTCAACGTAAAAATTAAGGCAAGAAAGACAACTCGTCCTGGTACCTCATTGCACGTTTAGATGTTTTCTCCCTTGGATCGCGCAAAACACGCACACACTTTTTTTCCACCTCTCTCTCCTCTCTCTCTCTCCTTTGAAATCAAAGCAAGTTTCAAAGTGTGACTGGAGGCAAAAGTTAAAACTTGACCATAAATATCGCGGTATTTAGCCGCCATACACACGCGCGCGCGCGCGCGCGCTCACACACGTTACAACAGAAGAGAGATATGCCAGACCCAAAGTTCTGTTTGAAAAAGCCGTTTGACGAGGAAACTACAACACTGACAAACGAAGGGAAAAACGGTAGCATGTTACGCAAGTCTGCCATCTGCCTCAGGTCCGTCGCCAGTCCCTACAGTTTCTCCCCTCAGGTCCCCAAAGCCTCTCCCGCAGATCCACACAGCTTCTCCCACAGGTCCCCACATCTTCTCCCTCTGGTCCCAAAAGCATCTCCCCCCCCCCCCCCCCCCCCACCCTCGCCCTCGACAGGTCCCCACAGCTTCTCCCTCACGTCCCCACAGCTTTTCCCTCAGGTCCCCGCAGCTTCTCCCCCAGGTCCCCACAGCTTCTCCCTCAGGTCCCCGCAGCTTCTCCCTCACGTCCCCACAGCTTTTCCCTCAGGTCCCACAGCTTCTCCCTCAGGTCCCCACAGCTTCTCCCCCAGGTCCCCACAGCTTCTCTCTCAGGTCCCCACACCTTCTCCCTCAGGGCCCCATAGCTTCTCCCCAGGTCCCCACAGCTTCTCCCCCAGGTCCCCACAGCTTCTCCCCCTGGTCCTCACAGCTTCTCCCCCAGGTCCCCATAGCTTCTCCCCAGGTCCCCATAGCTTCTCACCCTGGTCCCCACACCTTCTCCCTCAGATCCCCACAGCTTCTCTCCCTGGACCCACACCTTCTCCCTCAGGTCCCCAAGCTTCTCCCTCAGGTCCCCACAGCTTCTCCCTCAGGTCCCCCAAGCTTCTCCCCCGGTCCCCACGCTTCTCCTCTGGTCCCCACAGCTTCTCCTCTGGTCCCCACAGCTTCTCTCTCAGGTCCCACAGCTTCTCCTCTGGTCCCCACAGCTTCTCCCCCAGGTCCCCACAGCTTCTCTCTCAGGTCCCTGCAGCTTCTCCCCCAGGTCCCCACAGCTTCTCCCCCTGGTACCCACAGCTTCTCCCTCAGTCTCCCACTTCTCCCTCAGGTCCCCACACCTTCTCCCTCAGATCCCCACAGCTTCTCTCCCTGGACCCCACACCTTCTCCCTCAGGTCCCCAAGCTTCTCCCTCAGGTCCCCATAGCTCTCCCCCTGGTCCCCACAGCTTCTCCCTCAGGTCCCACAGCTTCTCATCTGGTCCCCACAGCTTCTCTCTCAAGTCCCTGCAGCTTCTCACCCAGGTCCCCACAGCTTCTCTCTCAGGTCCCCACAACCTTCTCCCTCAGGTCCCAAAGCTTCTCTCCTGGTCCCCACAGCTTCTCCCTCAGGTCCCCACAGCTTCTCCCCCGGTCCCGATAGCTTCTCCTCTGGTCCACACAGCTTCTCCCTCAGGTCCCTGAAGCTTCTCCCTCAGGTCCCCACGGCTTCTCCTAGATCCCCACAGCTTCTCCCTCAGGTCTCCACAGCTTCTCCCTCAGGTCCCCAACTTCTCCCTCAGGTCCCCATAGCTTCTCCCCCCTGGTCCTCACAGCTTCTCTCTCAGGTCCCTGAAGCTTCTGCCTCAGGTCCCCACAGCTTCTCCCCCTGGTCCCCACAGCTTCTCCCTCAGGTCCCCACACCTTCTCCCTCAGGTCCCCACACCTTCTCCCCTGGTCCCACACCTTCTCCCTCAGGTCCCCACACCTCCCCCTGGTCCCCACAGCTTCTCCCCCTGGTCCCCACACATTCTCCCTCAGTCCCCACAGCTTCTCCCCCTGGTCTCACACACCTCCCTCAGTCCCCACAGCTTCTCCCTCAGGCCCCACAGCTTCTCACCCTGGTCCCCACACCTTCTCCCCCTGTCCCCACACCTTCTCCCTCAGTCCCCACACCTTCTCCCTCAGGTCCCCACAGCTTCTCACCCTGGTCCCCACACCTTCTCCCTCAGGTCCCCACAGCTTCTCCCTCAGGTCCCCACAGCTTCTCACCCTGGTCCCCACACCTTCTCCCCCTAGTCCCCACAGCTTCTCCCTCAGTCCCCACAGCTTCTCTCCCCAGGTCCCCACAGCTTCTCCCTCAGGTCCTCACAGCTTCTCCCCTGGTCCCCACAGCTTCTCCCTCAGGTCCCCCACAGCTTCTCCCCCTGGTGCCCACAGCTTGTCCCTCAGGTCCCCACAGCTTCTCAGGTCCCCACAGCTTCTCCCTCTGGTCCCCGCAGCTTCTCCCTCTGGTCCCCACAGCTTCTCCCTCAGGTCCCCACAGCTTCTCCCCCTGGTCCCCACAGCTTCTCCCTCAGGTCCCCACAGCTTCTCCCTCAGGTCCCCCCAGCTTCTCCTCCTGGTCCCCACAGCTTCTCTCCCCTGGTCCCCACAGTTTCTCCCTCAGGTCCCCACACCTCTCCCTCAGGTCCCCACAGCTTCTCACCCTGGTCCCCACACTTCTCCCTCAGGTCCCCCACAGCTTCTCCCCCTGGTCCCCACAGCTTCTCCCTCACGTCCCCACAGCTTCTCCCTCAGTCCCCACAGCTCTCCCTCACGTCCCCACAGCTTCTCCCTCACGTCCCCACAGCTTCTCCCCTGGTCCCCACAGCTTTCTCCCTCAGTCCTCACAGCTCTCTCCCTCACGTCCCCACAGCTTCTCCCCTCACGTCCCCACAGCTTCTCCCTCAGGTAGGTCTCCACAGCTTCTCCCCTGGTCCCCACAGCTTCTCCCTCAGGTCCTCACAGCTTCTCCCTCAGGTCCCTACAGCTCTCCCTCAGGTCCCTGCAGCTTCTCCCTCACGTCCCCACAGCTTCTCCTTCAGGTCCCCACAGTTTCTCTCCTCAGGTCCCCACAGCTTCTCCCCCTGGTCCCCACAGCTTCTCCCTCACGTCCCCACAGCTTCTCCTTCAGGTCCCCACAGTTTCTCCCTCAGGTCCCCACAGCTCCTCCCTCAGGTCCCTGCAGCTTCTCCACAGATCCACTGCACTGGGTCACGTGTCCTCTCGTGGGGGGTCAAAGGTGGACAGACAGGACTGATGGTGGATGTAGGCTGGCCTCTGTGGAACAGTGCCATATGGGTGCCGGCTCATCCCTGTGAGGGATCATCAGCCTGAAGAGATGGCGAGAAGAGCTGACGAATTCCTGTTCCCAAGTGTGAAGAGGAGAGTTGTTTGAATGTCACACTGAAAGAATCTGCAGCACACGATACCTTTATATAACACAACACAACGTAGAGTAACGTAACACAACGCATCGCGCAACGTAATTGCAACACAACGCAACGAAACGCAACGCAACACAATGCAATGCAACACACAACGAGTTTCTTCACCCCTCCCCCCCCCCCACCACCCCTTCCCTCCCCCCGCCGTGCACCACCAACAGTCTTCCCCAACCACCACCACCCCTCCCGCCTCGCCCAACACCCACACACCGTGGTCGGCTGGGCATACACACACCAAGAACTGACTGCCTCTAAATTCCTCTTTCACGCCCGACGACATTGACAACACCAGAAATCTAGTTGTCAAAGCGGACGACTGCAGGCGGAAATCTAAATCAAATCTTAAATAAATGTTAGCGAACCGCCCAGAGAACGTGACAAACGAGTCACAAGACAAAACACAACGCGTTTCGCGACCTCTTAGGTCTCGTCGGGTGATAAATAAACGAATAAAACAACGAAAGTTCACTTAGCTTTGATCGCTCAGATCGTTTAGGTTCAACGCCTTCTTCCTTGCGCTGAACCCTAAACGATCTGAAGCGATCAAAGCTAAGTGAACTATTCGTTGTTTTATTCGTTTATTTATCACCCGACGAAGACCTAAGAGGTCGAAACCGTTGTGTTTTGTCTGTGACTCGTTTTGTCCACGTTCTCTGGCGGTTCGCTAACATTTAAACACTAGAAGGCCTGATCGAATCGAGGCACGCTTCTCGTGCGCGCGGCGTAGCTCCGTTACAAAAAAAAAAAGGGGAAAAAAAATAGAGCATACGCTGTGTTCGAACCCTTGCCAAATAGCCCGCTCGGACCTTGGTCCTGCAGTCACTGGTGAGGGGGGAGGGAGGGGGAAGGGGGGGATTAACTTCCTGACCTATGATCGGCTGCCAACCAGTCTGCACACTTGGACACGCCGAACACCGGCTACCAGCATGGGTTGAAACGTGATAGAACACTGACAGTTGAAGCGAGAGAACTGAAAAGGTTGGGCTACTAGAACACCGAATAATAACAGCGAGGCCGCTCGTTTCGACACTGAAGGTTTGAGGGTTTGCTGGCATCGTTTAGAGGCTCGGCCCAACAGAAGAATCAGATCACTTCGAATGCCAGTCTCCTCCCCCCCCCCCCCCCCCAAAAAAAAAAAAAAAAAAAAAAAAAAAACCATCCGCTCACCATCTCTTCACTCTCCACCACCCCTTTCACACCAATGAATAACTGAACAAAAAAATTCAGGATTTTGAACTTGGGATGTTTATTCGCATGGATTATTGGCACTCATGAAGGGTGTGAATTAGAATCAGAAATTACAATCGGCATCAGCCTGTTAATGTCAAAGAAAACTTCAATATGGTGTATAAGACATGCACAAATCCAAGCTTTACGAAACATCCTGAGCGATGATACGTACGTGCACCTGAACTCACGCCACATACACCAGTCATTAAATAGATATTAAATATGTAACTCATCAACAAACAGAGAGAGAGAGAGAGAGAGAGAGAGAGAGAGAGAGAGAGAGAGAGAGAAAACTTTATCTATATCGGTGAGGATATGAACAAGTACAAATTGCAGCAATGGACAATGATTATTTTCAATGAGCATCCAAAACAAAGTCCCACAAAGCAGCGAGTATATACACAAATTCATATCACAATTCCACAGGAATTCTATCATTTAAAAAAAAAAAAAAAAAAAGCACAAATGAGAAGAGCGCGCGTGCATGTATGTGTGTGTATGTGTGTGTGTGTGTGTGTGTGTGTTTTTGTGTGTGTGTTTCTTAACAATAGCACTGACTGAGTTTTTGAAACTGGTTTCCGTGTTCTGATATCCTGCAGGGCATGCATTTGTCACATTATGGCCTTTCATTTCTTCCAACAGTTTAATCGGCAACATCCATGGCCACCCCCCCCCTCCCCCCACCACCACCACGTCAACGGTGCAATTGAGGCCTTCCTCAACTCGTCTGCGCCAGCCGCATCAATGCCGATCACTTCGTCTGTGATGGTCAGCAACTGCAGCAGAACAACGTGGACATACAGTTAATGTCTTGAAATCTATTCTCGGCATAGTCTCTGGAACATCTAAGTTTGTAAGGAGTCCCAGATATTCTTAAAAAATATGACCTTGACATAGTTGGAATCTCAATTAGGACGTAAATCTCTCTCTCTCTCTCTCTCTCTCTCTCTCTCTCTCTCTCTGTATGCGTGTACGCGGCGTGCGTGTGTGTGGTGTGTGTGTGTGTGTGTGTTGTGTGTGTGTGTGTGCGTGTGTGTGTGTGTCTGTGTGTGTGTGTGTGTGTGCGTGCGTGTGCGAATTCGAGCGGTGCGATGCCGGTGTGCGACTGAGATACATTGTTTGATGATACATATCTCCCCTCACCCCTGCCTTCAATACCCATCTCGGAACAGAACAAACCGAAGGGATGAGAGATGCTATCAGATCATACATACCACCCTCACTCCACCAGCCTCCCCCCCCCCATCTCCACCCCCCTCAGCCCCCAGCCCTTCTCACCCCTGCTTTCAACACTCACCCAGGAGTAGAACAAATCGAGAGGTTTTATAGATGCAGTTTGATGGTACATATCCCCCCCTCCCCCATTCACCCCTTTACTCTCTCACCCCTGCCTTCATCACTCACCCAGAGTAGAAGAGGCCGAGGGGCTGGGAGATGGTGGTTGATGATATATACCCCCCCTCCCCCCCACCCCCGCACCACAACTGCCCCCCTCCCCTGCCTTCAACACTCACCCAGAAGTAGAACAATGCGAGGGGCTGGGAGATGCTGTGTGATGATACATGTCCGCCATCACACCCCCCCCCCCCCCTCTCTCTCTCTCCCGCCTTCAATACTTACCCAGGAATAGAAAAAACCGAAGGGCTGAGAGATGCCGTATAATGATATATAACCCCCCCCCCCTACATCCCCCTCACTCCCCCCCCCCCCCCCCCCCCCCCCGCCTTCAACACTTACGGAGGAATAAAACAAGCCGAAGAGCTGAGAAATGCTGTTTGATTATACATATCCCCCCCTCTACCCTCCCCCCCCCTCTCTCTCTCTCTCCCCTGCCTTCAACACTCACCCAGGAATAGAACAAACCGAAGGGTTGAGAGATGCTGTTTGATGATGCATATCCCCCCCCCAACTCCCCCCCCTCCCCCACCTTCAACACTCACCCAGGAGTAGAACAGACCCAGGGGCTGGGAGATGGCGCTGACCCTCTCCAGGTCCAGGTTGAATCGGGACAGCATCTGATGAGTACGCTTGGCGTGGGCCACCGCAATGGTGGCCGAGTTGATGCCCACCATGCGCTTGATGAAGGCGAAGTGCTTGCGGGCCGTGCCCCCGATCTCGGCCTTGATGGCCGACCACTCCTGAAACACACAGGCCAGGCACACACACGTAGCAGGCAGTATCCCCAACACACACATAGGTGGCAGGATCCCCAACACACACACACATAGCTGGCAGGATCCCCCAAAACACATACACACATAGGTGGCAGGATCCCCAACACACACACACATAGCTGGCAGGATCCCCCAAAACACATACACACATAGGTGGCAGGATCCCGAACACACACACATAGCTGGCAGGATCCCCCCAAACACATACACACATAGCTGGCAGGATCCCCAACACACACACACACACACACACACACACACACACACACACACACACACGTACACACACATATTGCTGGCAGGATCCCCAACACATACACACATAGCAGGCAGGATCCTCAACACATACACACATAGCAGGCAGGATCCTCAACACTCACACACACACACACATAGCTGGCAAGATCCCCAACACACACACATAGCAGACAGGACCCCCCAACACACACATAGCAGGCAGGATCCCCAACACACACATAGCAGGCAGGATCCCCAACACACACACAAAGCAGGCAAGATCCACAACACACACACACATAGCAGACAGAATCCCCAACACATACATATAGCAGACAGGATCCCCAATACACACATATAGCAGACAGGATCCCCAACACATACATATAGCAGACAGGATCCCCAATACACACATATAGCAGACAGGATCCCCAACACATACATATAGCAGACAGGATCCCCAATACACAAATATAGCAGACAGGATCCCCAACACACATATAGCAGACAGGATCCCCAACACATACATATAGCAGACAGGATCCCCAATACACAAATATAGCAGACAGGATCCCCAACACACATATAGCGGACAGGATCCCCAACACACACACATAGCAGACAGGATCACCAACACACAAACATAGCAGGCAAAATTCCCAAAACACACACATAGCAGGCATGATTCCCAACGCACACACATAGCATACAGGATCCCAACACACACACATATAGTAGACAGGATCCCCAACACTCACACATAGCAGACAGGATCCCCAACACACATAGCAGACGTAGACAGGATCTTCAACACATAGCTGAGAGGATCCCCAACACACATATAGTAGACAGGATCCCCAACACACACACATAGCAGACAGAATCTCCAACACACACATAGCAGACAGCATCCCCAATACACGCTCACATAGCAGACAGGATCCCCAACACACGCACACATAGCAGACAGGATCCCCAACACACGCTCACATAGCAGACAGGATCCCAACACACGCACACATAGCAGACAGGATCCCCAACACACACACAAAGCAGACAGGATCCCCAAGACACACACATAGCAGACAGAATCCTCAACACACACATAACTGTATCAGACAGGATCCCCAATACATAGCAGACAGGATCCCCAGCACACACACATAGCTGACAGGATCCCCAACAGACAGGATCCCCAACACACATAGCAGACAGGATCCCCAACAGGTACATAGCAGACAGGATCCCCAAACACACACATAGCAGACAGGATCCCCAACACATACATAGCAGACAGGATCCCCCCCACACACACATATTGCAGACAAGATCCCCAGCATATACCCGTAGCAGACAGGATCCCCGACACACACATGGCAAGAGAGGACCCCCCACACACGCACAGCAGACAGGATCCCCAACACACACACATAGCAGACAGGATCCCCATCATACACATAGCAGACAGGATCCCCAACACACACACATATAGCAGACAGGATCCCCAACACACACACATAGCAGACAGGATCCTTAACACACACACACATAGCAGACAGGATCCCCAACACACACACATAGCAGACAGGATCCCCGACACACACATGGCAGAGAGGACCCCCAACACACACACATAGCAGACAGGATCCCCGACACACACATGGCAGAGAGGACCCCCAACACATACACAGCAGACAGGATCCCCATCACACACATAGCAGACAGGATCCACAACACACACACATATAGTAGACAGGATCCCCAACACACACACATAGCAGACAGGATCCCCAACACACACACACACACACATAGCAGACAGGATCCCCAACACACACACACACACAGCAGACAGGATCCCCACGATCAGGACACACAGCGGAACACGAATCAAAACTATGGGAAGAAAAAGGAACACAAGCACACGATTGTGACAGATCAAGGACAGAATCCGAAACAAGAAAGGGTGCAGAGACGGTAAACAGGAAAAAGACACAAGCATAAATATAAACAGAGGTGGATACAAGGAGGAGATGGGGGAGGAACAGGGGTGGAGGGGGGGGGGGGTTAGGTTGAGCAGAGAAAAAGTGAGTGAAGAAGGAAAAAGGAAACACAAACAAAATAAACGGAGGAGGAAAAAAAATCAACGATTCAGACTGACACCCCCACCTCACTCCCGACATGACGTAAGATGAGGGAGCAAGGGTGTGAGAGAGTGTAAATTTAAAGGAAAAAATGAAAGAAGGAGAAGAAAGAGTAGGCGAGACAGGAGGCGGAGGTGGACAAACAGAAGAGAAAGAATATGACAAAAAAGCGAGAAGAAGCAGTCTAAAAACAAGAGAATCGACAACAAGCGCCTAAAACACTAACGAAGACGATGTTGACAACAACATCAACCACTGAAACGTCATGAACAAGACACTAACATCTCTCCAGAACATTATAAGCACAACAGCAACAACAAATAACAACGGCCAGCACGTAACACACGACGACAACCACCACCACCCAAGCATCTTAAAGACGACGACACTAACAACGACAAGCACAACAAAACATTAAAAAAGCCTACTACAACTACGACGATGCAAACATCAAGGAGAAGAAAAAGGAGGAGGAGGAGAAAGAGGAGGAGAAGGAGGAGGAGGAAGAGGAGAAGGATGAGAAGGAGAAGGAGGAGGAAGAGGAGAAGGAGGAGGAGGAGGAGAAAGAGGAGGTGGAGGAGGAAGAGGAGGAGGAGGAGAAAGAGGAGGAGGAGGAGGAGGAGAAGAAAGAGAAGGAGGAGGAGGAAGAGGAGGAGGAGAAGGATGAGAAGGAAGAAGAGGAATAGGAGGAGGAAGAGGAGGAGGAAGAGGAACAGGAAGAGAACTAAGAAGAAGCAGAGAAAGGACAAGAAGAAGCAGAAGAGGAAAAGGAAATAACAACGGCCCACCTGCAGCCTGCTCTCGGGAACGGCCAAGACCACCATCACGGCCCTCATGATGGTCACCGTGATGGCGTGAGGGGACGCCTGGTTCGTCATCTCGGCCAGCATCGTCTGCTTCAGTTCCTGCCACAACCGTCAGTCACCTTCCTGATGGGCTCAGTGGTTCAGCACCGAGGTCATCATAAACAGACATTACGAGAGTTCGAATCCTACAGGCGTCCAGTGCGGAAGATTCATAATTCAAGATGTTCAATGGTTTTGACCCGTTTGGGGTGCGGTGGATACAACAGCCCCAAGAAACGAAAACAACAAACAACAAAAACAACAACAAAATCTATACCCTCGAGAGATTCATAACCAGCTACTCGATGCGGAAAAAATGATCAGAAAGTAAACGAATGAAAGGTTAATTAATTCCCAGCATCAATAATTGCTCACAACTACAAGGACTAAAAGGGCGTAGCAGTCATATCTCAGTGTCGGTTTCAACTGTAATAATCAGAAAGAAGCGTATAGGGTCACTATTCATCAGTCATTGATCATTTCCAATTTTTCGCTCAATTGGCATTATCATACCAATGCTATCATGTTATTTCACTCACGACAATGATCAACATCCCATAGCATTGTTTATCCCACTAATGGTAATGACCATCATCATTATATATATATATATATATATATATATATATATATATATATATATATATATATATATAGTGTGTGAGAGAGAGAGAGAGAGAGAGAGAGAGAGAGAGAGAGAGAGAGAGAGAGAGAGAGAGAACGGGTGTGTACGTGTGTGAAAACTCCCCACAGTTACAGAGCTTAATCTAGGATTTTTGAAAAAGGGGGACAGTCCCCCCACCCCCTCATATCAAAAAAGGGGGGCACTCCCCACCCCCATCCTCTCCTCCCCGGGCCACTTCTTCAGCCAATCGTCTTGAAACCGGTGTTCCCTTGCACTGGCACTCTTTTCGGGCTGCTTCTCCGAGCTTTTGGATGTAGCCGCGGTTTCTTCATGATCCTCTCTACCCTTGCATGGCATGCAGAGAATCTTTTTTTTTCACTTTTCCTCAACGAAAGTCGAAGTTGAATAGGGTGGGTGCACGCTTCATTTTGGAAAATATCCAATATGGCGCCTTAAACTCTAGTAACTTCTCGTCGGTGATCGAGATGGAGGAGATGAACGCCGCCGATTGGTTGATTTACACTAACAGCCAATGAAATATCAAGAAATCGTTCGCTCCTGCTCAGTCCTTGTTTCAGTTTTTCAAGCAGTCGACAAACGAGCGCCCGCAACGATCAGTGAACAGGGCGGGCAGCCCTGCAACTGTGCGGGAGTCTGCCCGCGTTAAGACTCGATAATTGCGGGAAGGAACAGATTTCGGGGATTGTACCCTCCCCCCCCCCCCCCCCCCCCCCTTTTATTTTCCCCAACACCATTTTATGAATTTCTCACACCCACCCACCCCACCCCAACCCTACGCATAAGTATGTGTGGGAGGAGAGATATGAACTCTCCCTCTCTCCCCCCCTCCCCCATTACCCTCTTCCACCCCCTCCATATCCTGTTTCCCTCCCCCTCCCTTTTTCCCCTCCTAACGATATCTTATCTCCCATTGATCATTTCCATTCTCTTCCAATCATTACAATAATTACCCACACCCCCACATACGACTACCACACATCACTACTACCATCACCATCACTACTCATTAAAATTGTTCATTTATTTATTTATTTATTTATTCATTTATATCTTTTATATTCTTTATTTATTTACTCATTTCATTTTGCTTCATTTACTTATTTATTTATTCATTTATTTATTATTGTGATTATTTTTCTCTCACTTATTTGGTGTTATGGGTGAAAATGAATGACTGTACAGCATACGACTCTCCTTTTTGCTGGCGGTCATCTTGGAAATTCCTTCTTTTTTTTTTTTAAATAGACCTGTATCAGGTTATGTTCAGGGCATGAAATTGTCCTTCTCAGCCAGATTTGGTGTTTGTAGCATTAAATGAACAATTATGCAAAATATACTCCAATTTTTGTGTCGGCCATTTTGAAAAATGCCCCCAAAATACGTTTTCACAGATTTTTCATGGTGGCTCTAAATCATGTTTTGTTCAGGACATAAAACAGGCTGCCCCCCCCCCCCCCCCCCCCCACCACCAACCCCCTAGCTGTGAGAGTGTGACAACTGGCCAAGCAAGTGGACAGACGGACTGGATCAGCGAGACAGCGGAGTAGCTGAACAAGGTGAAGAAAAAAAACACCTGTCATTTTGCGCCCAATTCGAGACGATAAGTTGATTGCTCGTTCTTCATTTTCATTGTCCTGAATGTAGTTTATCTTGCCTGAAGAGGACCAAAGAGGTCGAAACGCGTCGCGTTTTGTCTTGTAACTTCTTTGTCCCTTTTGTCCGGCGGAATGATTACAAGAAACAAAAACAGTAGTCCTCCAAAGGGAAGAAAACAGTATAAAAATCACAATACCATTCTTCTTAATTAACATTGCACAAATTTTCGGCCTTGTGGGCTTTTCAAGTGAAGAGGAAAAAAAAATAATGTGTGAAATGATTACGATCTCTAAATTTGCGGGTGGCTAACTGGGGTGGGGGTGGGGGGGGGGGGGAGTGCGGGGGGCGGCTGAGAAGGACACGGGTGAGTGACAGGACCGCGGCTGAATGAGCCGAAGATGGGTTTCGGAGTGTCGACGACTCACCTGCAGGGAGGCCTTGATGGTGTTCATCCGCCTGAGGATCTCCAGCAGGCGCCTGGCCTCGCGGACCTCCCTGTGCAGGTCCTCCGACAGCCGGTTCTCCTTTACCGTGGCCAACACCGCCTCCAGCCGCTCGATGTTGCGCATGCGCACCGCCCGCCTTAAGGCTGAAGACAAGCGTCATCGACCATCGTCATTGCTAGGCAAAGTCTTCTTTTGTCGGAAATACTCTGAATACATCTTCTTTGTTATCATCATCATTATTTACTATTAAGATCATCATTATCATTATTGTTGTTGTTATCATCATCATCATTATCATCATTATCATTTTTTTATATTAATAATCATGAATATTATTATTAGCCTATCATTATCATTATTATTAATATTATCATTATCATTATTACTGGATAATTAACACCGCGTCTTGCCAGGCTGATATCAAGGTATCCCTGGAGAAATTAGATACTGAT
>CM031600.1:39907533-39910033 GCA_018398815.1 Conus ventricosus
AGTTCCCTTTAGCTCCCTTGGTACTGTGTGCAGTAGTTCCCTTTAGCTCCCTTGGTATTGTGTGCAGCAGTTCCCTTTAGCTCCCTTGGTGTTGTGTGCAGCAGTTCCGTTTAGCTCCCTTGGTATTGTGTGCAGCAGTTCCCTTTAGCTCCCTTGGTGTTGTGTGCCGTAGTTCCCTTTAGCTCCCTTGGTATTGTGTGCAGCAGTTCCCTTTAGCTCCCTTGGTATTGTGTGCAGCAGTTCCCTTTAGCTCCCTTGGTATTGTGTGCAGCAGTTCCCTTTAGCTCCCTTGGTACTGTGTGCAGTAGTTTCCCTTCAACTCCCTTGGTATTGTGTGCAGCATTTCCCCTTTAGCTCCCTGGGTATTGTGTGCAGCAGTTCGCTTTAGCTCCCTTGGTACTGTGTCCAGCAGTTCCCTTTAGCTCCCTTGGTATTGTGTGCAGTAGTTCCCTTTAGCTCCCTTGGTATTGACTGCAGCAGTTCCCTTTAGCTCCCTTGGAATTGTGTGCAGCAGTTCCCTTTAGCTCCCTTGGTGTTGTGTGCCGTAGTTCCCTTTACCTCCCTTGGTACTGTGTGCAGCAGTTCCCTTTAGCTCCCTTGGTACTGAGTGCGGCAGTTCCCTTTAGCTCCCTTGGTGTTGTGTGCAGCAGTTCTTTTAGCTCCCTTGGCACTGTGTGCAGCAGTTCCCTTTAGCTCCCTTGGTACTGTGTGCAGCAGTTCCCTTTACCTCGCTTGGTGTTGTGTATAGCAGTTCCATTTAGCTCCCTTGGTGTTGTGTGCGGCAGTTCCCTTTAGCTCCCTTGGTGTTGTGTACAGCAGTTCCCTTTAGCTCCCTTGGTATTGTGTGCGGCAGTTCCCTTTAGCTCCCTTGGTATTGTGTGCGGCAGTTCCCTTTAGCTCTTGGTGTTGTGTGCAGCACTTCCCTTTAGTTCCCTTGGTGTTGTGTACAGCATAATATCAGCCATAATATCAGCCATAATATCAGCCACTTTTCTGTAGTACATAAGTTGCATTTTTTAGAAATGTTGTTGTATGGTGTTGCTCTTTTTATAATTTTAAAATTATAAAAAGAGCAACACCATACAACATTTCTAAAAAATGCAACTTATGTACTACAGAAAAGTGGCTGATATTATGTAAACCCCACCTAGCATCCCTGAACTCTAAAGTAGAAATGATAAACAATTGCAGGCATAAATGGAAATCTTTGTCAATGCACCATTCCGTGGCACGTCCCCCCTGAACGCGCCCCAAAAAAGAAAAACCGGCAGGCCACGTGCTACACGCACAGAACTCACACGCCCACACACCACGGTATATAACACCGGTGGCGTGCCCAAATTGTATTGTATACCCTGAGGAGAGCGCTTTTAGCTTGAAACAAGCTTGTAGGTTTTAACCTCTTCATTTTAAAATCACTATTTTAAACTGGTATATATATATATATATATAATTGTTTTTTTTCTTTGCTATAGAATTAACATTATTATCCCAATGCTTTCCACATAAAATCAACAGTATCGTCACTACGCCTGTAGATGAAATCAGCAGTAGCACCTTGTTATCTTTCACGTGAAATTAACATCATAATCCTGTCGTGTTCCACGTGAAATTAACAGCATCATTCCACCACCTTCGACAATAACATAATTCTCTTCCGTTGCCTTACACTTAATATTGACAACATTTTCCTCACTCTCCTGTCTACAACGTAACAGGTTTATTCAATAAGTGCAAGGAAAACTTGAGGTTTCTGTTTCAACACAAAATAGACACAAAAGCACTTGAAAAAAAACAATATACACTGTGTACACAATGTACACACACAGAAGCTAGGTAAAAGATCAGGGGAAGTCGACGGTTGATCGCTACTCCAAAGTCGGTCAAGAAATTCAGCTGAATATTCGGCTTGTTTCAGTAAACGTGAAAGCTGGAAGCTAATCCTCGAAACAAAGCGGCCGAGTCTGTCTTCATCGTAGAAATCTCAACTTTAGAGAAATGTCTGGATCTCTTTTCCCTCTACAAGCCGGGTCTGGTAGACAGTCGTAACCATAACAACACCGCTTCGAAAGTGTCTGGCACTTCGCACCAGTCTCAGCAGCACTTTTTGATCTGGGTCTGTCTGTGCTTGTCTTTCTGATAGCAAGGTTGGCATTTAAGGTTCTCCATAAACCAAGAAATATCCTCCTGCCCTCCCCTCTCACCCTCACCCCCCCCTCCCCATTCCGAACTAGCCGTAACGGCTTTGGCAAGAAGAGCACAACACCGAACCAGACGATTTTCTGGTCTGACTAGAAATCAAGGCTCATTGTTTTATGGCAGTTTGGCGAGCAGGAGAACCGTCTTCACGCCTCCCTTTCTGCTTGTTTTCCCCATATCCACCTTGTTCTCCCTTTATGCTTGTTTTCCCCATATCCACCTTGTTCTTCCTTAATGCTTGTTTTCCCCATATCCACCTTGTTCTTCTTTTATGCTTGCTTTCCCCATATCCACTTTGTTC
>CM031600.1:39915033-39917533 GCA_018398815.1 Conus ventricosus
AAGAAAGAAAAAGTAACTGAAATTTATTGAGGCATGGACACACACTCTAAAACGCTTACTAGTAAGAAACTTAACTAAAACCCAAGACTGAGATAAATAGTTACCATGAAAGTACGAGCAACTATATGACCACGCCAATAAACTCTTCACCCCTCTTACATAAATGGGGTGGGGGGGGGGGGGGGGGGTTAAGCACAAAAAAGACTAAACAAAAAAAGTATTCATAGCTTTGATCGGGAGGAAAAAGCCGGGATTTAGATAGAAAGAAGCAAGATATCCACCCCCACCCCACCCCCACCCACCACCTAACCCACCCCCCCAAAAAACAAAACAAAAAAACAATAACAGCAAAACAAAACAAAACAATAACAACAACAACAAAAACACGCTTAACCATGTCCATAAGGATACAATTTCTTATTAAAAGCAAAAGAAAAACTGTTGACATGTCATCCAGATCATGAACACAGATGTAATCACACACACACACACACACACACACACACACACACACACACACACACACACACACACACACACACACAGAGGAACTGAATAAAGCTTTGTATGCAACACACACACACACACACACATACACACACACACACACACACACACACACACACACCACACACACACACACACACACACACAGAGGCACTGAATAAAGCTTTGTATGCAACACACACACACTCACACACACACACACACACACACACACACACACACACACCACACACACACACACACACACACACACACACACACCGATATAAAACGGTTTGACATTCCATGGAAATGTTCTCAAAACAGAACATCACACTGGCACCGCTCTGGTAGGAGTATGAGGGGTGGGAGCAGAGGTGGCAGGGAGGGGGGGAGGGTAGAAGCGGAGGTGGGGGAGCGTGATGAGGCAATGATAGGCATGCGTTTCCCAATAAAAGTATTAAAACCGCTGTAGCATCGCCCCTGCCTCCTGGGAAGAAGCTGCGCGAGATCGCTCAACCTGGCGCCCCCCATGACCCAATCCGGAGTGAAAGACTTTGAAACGAGGCGAGTGGAGGCACAGGAGCAAAAACGTCGGCTTGGGCAAAAACATAAAATAAAATAAAATAAAAAATAAATACTGAGCAAGCACCACGTTTGTGCTTGGCTCATCTCCAAGTCTGCCCTGTCCACACCGCAACAGACTCTTCAGTGCGAGGATCGGCCTGATCAGCCATTTTCGTACATACACCACCACCACCACCCAGTGACGGCAGAAATCGTGGTCATCTTCGCCCGCGAAGGACAAACAACATTCAGACCCGTACCTCTGACGAGCTTGTGGTCAATCGGTCTGAGCGTGTGCTTGCGGAACTGCGATCGTGAGTCAATCGTGGGTGGCCACACGCCACAATTAGGAGTTTCCACTGAATCACTATAATAATCTATGTAAGCGTTTTGAGGCCTACCATACATTTGACCCAACATTTCATGTTAAACTGATAACTGATTGCTGCTACTATTACTACTACTAATGCTGCTGCTGCTATTACTATTACTGCTGGTGCTACTACTACCACTACTACTGCTGCTGCTATTACTATTACTGTTGCTGCTATTACTACTACTATCGCTGCTGCTGCTGCTGCTATTACTATTACTGCAGCTGCTGCTGCTACCACTACTATTACTACTGCTGCTGCTGCTATCACTATTACTGCTGCTGCTAATACTACTACTACAACTAAAAGTACTGCAGCTGCTGCCGCTACTACTACTACTGCTGCTATTACAATTACTGCTGCTGCTGCTACCATCACCACTACTACTATTACTGCTGCTGCTGCTGCTATTACTATTACTGCTGCTGCTACTACCACTACTATTACTGCTATTACTATTACTGCTACTACCACTACTACTGCTATTACTATTGTAGCTGCTGTTGATGCTACCACTACTATTACTACTGCTGCTGCTATTACAATTACTGTTGCTGCTGCTACCACCATCACTACTACTACTACTACTGCTGCTACTGCTACTACTATTACTACTTCTACTGCTGCTATTACTATTACTACTGCTGCTGTTACTACTACTACTACCACCACTACTACTGCTATACTACTACTACTACTACTATACTACTACTACTACTACTACCACCACTACTGCAGCTGCTGTTGTTATTATTTCTACTGCTGCTACTACTAAAACTGCTGCTGCTATTACTATTACTACTACCACTACTACTTCTAATGATATGCCAGCTTATATCACACAACATCAACAGTATTAAATAAACCTCTGCGTTTCACATGAACAATACAAAAGAAGAAAAGAAAAGAACATTCAACCAAAAGAGAGAGAGAGAGAGAGAGAGAGAGAGAAGAGAGAGAGAGAGAGAGAGAGAGAGAGAGAGAGGAGAGAGAGAGAGAGGGGGGGGATTGAGAGAAAAACAACAACAACAACAAAACAACAACAACAACAACGAAATGAAAGAAAAATCCCA
>CM031600.1:39925033-39931868 GCA_018398815.1 Conus ventricosus
CTCAGTTTCCAATCGCTGTGCACCCAGCTTTCAACCAGTACCTGTCTCTCTGTTCTGTTTTGTTTACATCACTTCTCGCACCCCCCCCCCCTCCCCTCCTCTTTTTATCCTCTTTTATTGACTGCTGTCCCTCTCTGTATCAAACACTGAAATATTATTTATTAATGCACATGAGAATGTCCATCGTTAATAGAACATACGGATTTGGCGTAAGTGAGAGAGAGAGAGAGAGAGAGAGGAGAGAGAAGAGAGAGGAGAAAGAGAGAGGAGAGAGAGAGAGAGAGAGAGAGAGAGAGAAGAAAGTGGGGGAAAGTAGGATGGAGGACCACAGTAAGAAAGAGAAAAAAATGACGGGGGGGGGGGGGGGGGGGGGGGGGGGGGGCGGCAAAATGGAGGTTGGAGGGGAAAAAAAGGGGGGAGGGGAGACGTCTGTCCCTACCGACTTTGCAGTGTAGTCTTGACACGAAACAACTCACTCAAAATAAGATCTATAATTAGTTCTTAATAAACAAAAGGAACATGATCAGTTGGGCATTAGACACTCACAGATTAAGAGACAGTCGTTAAAAAAAAGCAGGTTTAGAGCTTTACCTAAAAGTTAATTAGAAAGATAATTAAACACACTGAAGAAATTGAGTTAGCAGGGGGTGTAGGGGGTGGGGTGTGTGTGAGGGAGTGGCAGGTCATCAAAACACTGCTGGAAGAAATGTCACTACAGAGTAACGATAATTCTTCTCTCCTTTCTAAACATTTCTCTTTCATGTCTCTTTTTTCCCTCTACACGTCCTTACCCCACCCCCTTACTACTTTTTTCTTCGCCATTACGCCTGCTCCTCAACCTCCCCCCCCCCCACCCCACCCTGTGTCCTCGCCAACTGTCCCTCAACCTTTCCTTCCATTCAAACGTCAAGATCGGTGGTGAGTACAGCGACTGGTCGAGTTCCCTCAATACTTCTAGCTTTGCCTCCTTCAAAACTGAGTGAAATGGTTCCGATTACAAGCTTGGCAGGCGAAAAAAAAAAAACGAAAAAGAAAGAAACAAACAAACAACAACAACAAAATGTATATATATTAGAGAGAGAGAGAGGGGCAGAGACAGTGACAGAGACAGACAGTAAATTGAGTCTGTTGATGTCATCGACAATACCCGAAGACGTATGTAGCCTTTCTTTGTTTCTGTAGAAACGATTTAAACTAAGAGGTGCTGTGACTGACTGAAATGTACATGATTACATTTGATATCATCATTGGTTCCAAATTGAATCTGCTACATATCCTCATCCAGTTAAATGTCCACATTCCCCTTCATGATGGGCTGAGGCCTGGTATAAACATATCATGTTGAATCTTGCGTTTCGCTCTCTCTCTCTCTCTCTCTCTCTCTTCTCTCTCTCTCTCTCTCTCTCTCTCTCTCTCTCTCTCTCTCTCGGGACTTCCTGTTTTGTGGTTATCCAAACGGCATCAGGTCTACGTTCTTTTTCTTTCTTGCATCTATCTGTATTCTTTCTTTTCTTGCTTTCTTTCTTCCCTTAGACCTTTACCTTTCTTTTTCGTTCTTTCGGTTTTGACGTGTCATAGTTTTATGCCCTTCTTTGGTTCAGTTTTACGCTTTCTCTCCTTTTTTTTTCTAAACACACTCTTTTCTATGGCTTTATAATTACACACCATTTCTCTATTTGTTTTTCTCTCCTTTTTCTTGCTTCCCTGATTTCTTGTCTTCTTTTCTTTCTTTTCCCTCCATTGTTTCTTTTCTTTCGTCTGAGGCTTTTCAAAATTTCGTTTCTATGGATACGACAGGTATACGATGGGGCTGAAACTACATTCGTGTTGGTAATGGAGTGGGCACGTGTGCCGAAAAGAAGCACACTCAACCACGATCCAAAACAGTCAAACTGACATATTCGTGTGGACCGTTGTTCTGTTGGAATAGGTCACAACAATTATTTCATAATGTTCAATTGTTTACCACTGCTTTGGGTTTAGAGTTGCGCTTGGCTTGAAGGAAAACAAAAAACAAAAACAACCTTCATTCCCATTTAGATTTTTGATAAATGATTTTGATCATAACCAACTCAGTCTCATGTTCCTGCACAGTTGCATCAAACGAACATTAACTGCACCATCTACAAAATCTTCTTGATAACCCATGATGACGGACGTACGACAGGCAGAGAACAGAAGCGAGAGGGTGCGTAGCGCAATCACTACGTATCTAAAGCACTACCAGTTATTAGCCCTACGACCAATAGATCTACGTGTCGTAAACCATACGACCCTTTAAGACTACGCGTCTATATCATTACAATTGACCATGTATCGAAAAAGCTATTCATGTTCGCGTTCTCTAGAACTACGTGTCTATATCGCTATGCCCGTTTGCTCTACAGCAGAAAGAAAGAAAAATAGTGACAACGGCCCGTTGTATGGGGATGGTGTAGCCCAATCACTACTGGATAATGTCAGTAGGTCCCCATTAGGGAGGCGCCATATGTTCCCAGTCATGTCCTCATGTCTATTTTCCCCCAGGTCTATGTTCCCCCACCTCCAGATTCCCCCAGGTCTATGTTCCACCCCCTACCTACCGTGCCGTACGTGACCCATGTCGTAGTGACCGTGCTTCATTTTCCGCCCCTCAGTCCACTCCGTTTTGAAACTTAACCTTTTAAGTGATTTATTTTCAATTCAAAACATCGATAACTGCCGGGTTGGCACACTGAAAATGTTACCAGTCGTCGTCATTGGGTGAACATCTTTATCATGGGATGGTGGGAAAGGTCTTAACGGCATTTACATTCTGCAATTAAAGAGTACTTTATTGCTTATCTTTGCTGATAATATTCAACAATTGAAGGTTAAAGCTTCCCCCGGCCCCCCGCTAACACACACATACACACAAAAACACCGCCGTGCAGTGCTCACGCACATGCCCCCCCCCCCCCCCCACCACACACACACACACAACCTTTCTTTCACTCCACCCCACCCCCCTTCCCTTACACACACACACACACACACGCACACACACACACACGTGCGCGCGTGCACACACAACAACACACACTCACACAGACAGACAATAGGCTAAAACACACACACACACACACACACCACACACACACACACCACCACACACACACCCACACAAGCGCGCTAGAGTGATAACAAAAACCGAAATGTTGAGCATAAACCAGGGTTTTGAAGTAAAGTTGAGAAAAAAAAAACTTAGACATCTAAGAACACCATTGTCAACTTCCTTCCCACTGACAATACATCTACATTCCCGTTACGTACACCAGAGGTTCACCCATCTCAGTTTCCATCGCAGTGCACCCCAGCTTTCAACCATACCCGTCTCTCTGTTCTGTTTGTCTACATCACTTCCTCGCATCCCCCCCCTCCCTCCTCTTTTTATTCCTGTATCCAACACTGAAATATTATTATTAATGCACCATGAGAATGTCCATCGTTATAGAACATACGATTTTGCGTAGAGAATGAAGACAGAGAGAGAAGAGAGAGAGAGAGAGAGAGAGAGAGAGAGAGAGAGAGAGAGAGAGAGAAAAGAAGAAAGTGGCGAAAATAGGATGGAGGAACCACAGTAAGAAAGAGAAAAAAAAATTAAAAAAAATGACGGGGCGGGGGGGGGGGGGGGGGGGGGGGGGGGGGGGGGGGGGGGGGGGGGGGGGGGGGGGGGGGGGGGGGGGGGGGGGGGGCAAAAAAGGTTTGGAGGGGAAAAAAGGGGGGAGGGAGACGTCTGTCCCTACAACATTTGCAGTGTAGTCTGGCACGAACAACAACTCACTCAATAAGATCTAAATTAGTTCTTAAATACACAAAAAGGAACTGATCAGTTGGGCATAAGCACTCACAGATGAAGAGACAACGTTAAAAAAAAAGCAGTTTAGAGCTTTACTAAAAGTTTAATTAGAAAGATAATTAAACCCACTGAAGAAATTGAGTTAGCACGGGGTGTATAGGGGTGGGGGGGGGGGGGTGAGGGAGCGCAGGTCATCAAAACATCTGCTGGAAGTAATTGACCCTTACAGTAGTAACGATAATTCTTCTCCCTTTCTAAACATTTCTCTTTCATGTCTCTTTTTTCCCTCAACAACAACGTCCTTACCCCACCCCCCTACTAACCTTTTTTTTCTTCGCCATTATACGCCTGCTCCTCAACCCCCCCCCCCCCCCCCCCACCCCCCCCCCCACCCTTGTGTCCTCGCCAACTGTCCCCTCAACCTTTCCTTCCATTCACACCGTCAAGAACGGTGGTGAGTACAGCGACAGGTCGAGTCCCTCAATACTTTAGCTTTGCCTCTCAAAACTGAGTGAAATGGTTCGATACAAGCTTTGGCAGGCAAAAAAAAACGAAAAAGGAAAGAAAGAAACAAACAAACAACAACAACAACAAAATGTATATAATTATATAGAGAGAAGAGAGGGCAGAGACAGTGACAGAGACAGAGACCAGACAGACAGACAAGACACAGCAAACATGACAAAACCACACCGTCGCTCCTCTCCCATATTCTCAAGACATGCTCAACTTTTGTAGAAAGGATGAAGTCGGCCCGCATTTCTGCCTATGAGAGATACTGGAGCTCAGTGCAACTTCCATTTATCACAGATGTTTTTGTACATCTACAACAATGAATCTCTGCCACCCCCCCCCCCTTTCTCTCTCTCTCTCTTCTCTCTCATCTCTCTCTCTCTCTCATCCTCTCTCTCATTTCATATGTTTGCTTCGACAAAGGCTTATTGACTGCCGGGCAAACCTTGTCCGATCAATCCCAAACTATTGATAGATGTCAACCCTGTACAAGAACTTTTTTGCCCGTGATCACAGTTTAAAAAACAACTACATTTTGATATTAAGCAAATGAAATATATTACCACTAGATTTTAGACCAGGGGATTTCTGAGCTGGCAGCACATCGATATCAATATAAAATGTTTATGTCTAATGACCTCATTAGTCCATTATGGTACTGATAGCCTAGAAAACGAGGTGCATTTATCTTCTCTGCTGCCAAGCTCTCAACATAACCGTGAAACGTTAATAAGAGCCCAATATGATAGACAACCTTCACTGTTTAAATTGAGTCTGTTGATGTCATCGCTATACCAAGACGTATGTAGCCTTTCATTGTTTTCAGTAGAAAACGATTATAAACTAAACAGTGCTGTGAACGGACTGAAATGTACATGATTACATTTGATATCATCATATTGGTTCCAAATTGAATCTGCTTTACATATCCTCCATCCAGTTAAATGTCCACATTCCCCTTCATGATGGGCTGATGCCATGTAAAAACATATGTTGAATCGTGAGTTTCCGCTACTCTCTCTTTTCATTCTCTCTCTCTCTCTCTCTCATCTCTCTTCTCTCTCTCGTCTCTCTCTCTCTCTCTCTCTCGGGACTTCCTGTTTAGTGGTTATCCCAAACGGCCATCAGGTCTACGTTTCTTTCTTTCTCGCATCTATCTGTATTCTTTTCTTTCTTGCTTTCTTTCTTCCCTTAGACGCTTTTAACTTTCTTTTCCGTTCTATCGTTTGACGTGTCATAGTTTCTGCCCTTTGCTCTTTAGGTTCAGTTTTACGCTTTCTCTCCTTTTTTTTCTAAACACTCGTTTCTATGCTTATAATTACACACCATTTCTCTATTGTTTTTTTCTCTCCTTTTCTTGCTTCCCTGATTTTCTTGTCTTCTTTTCTTTCTTTCCCTCCATTGTTTCTTTTCTGTGTCTGAGGCTTTTCAAAAATTTCATTCTATGGATAAACGACAGTATACGAAGGGGCTTGAAACTACATTCGTGTTTGCATGGAGTGGCACGTGTGCCGAAAGAAGCACACTCAACCACGATCCAAAACAGTCAAACTGACATATCGTGTGGACCGTTTGTTGCTGTTGGAATAGGTCACAACAATTATTTCATAATGTTCAATTTGTTTATCACTGCTTTGGGTTAGAGTTGCGCTTTGCTTGAAGGAAAACAAAAAACAAAAAACAACCTTCATTCCCCATTTAGATTTTTGGATAATTGATTTTGATCATAACCAACTACAGTCTTCATGTTCCTGCATAGTTGCCATCAAACGAACATTAACTGCACCTCTACAAAATCTTCTGATAATTCTCATGATGACGACGTACGACAGGCAGAGAACTGACGCGAGACAGCAGAAACTAGAGGAAAAGAACGACAAATAGCGTTAAATATCATGATCAATAACAACCATACATCCAAACACCCACAACTTTACTTTCATAATCGACATGCCTTGACATGCGCACATCATACCTTCTAAACGCGTTACAAGTCCATATCTCAGCGGATTTCGCAAAAATCCTGGCCAGTCTCACTGTCAAACATTTCACCACAAGCACCTTGCCAACACGTTACATTGACCCCCTTGCAAGTTTGCCCGCACCCTATTGATAAAACTGTCACTTGGCAATTTTCTCCTTCGTGTCACAAAGTGTAAGAAAAGTAAAGTCGTCTGCCACACTGTCGTTACTGTGCTTCTGTGTTAAGATTTGGCGCCGTCAAACGTTCACAAGCACAGATGAAGTATTTCCATTGTTTGAGGGTTCGACATGTTTGCCTGTAGAGTTGTGGAATCTGGCTTGTACCGTTGTCATCAGTTAGCCCGTAGATCTGTCCGGAAAGTCACGGCCAAGAGCGAGTTTCTTGAGGTCTGACCGCGCTGTCGATTCAAATGCACCTCAAGCTCATGTCTTTGGCGAAGACTCTAACCATCCGTAGTCCCCCTGCGCCCAGTGTTTCAGGATGACTTGCACCTGGCGGAATAAAACGTAGTTTCTCTTGGA
>CM031600.1:39931968-39951968 GCA_018398815.1 Conus ventricosus
GATCCAACGGACTCGCGTGTCCACAGAATGCACATAACAGACTTGAGGTGAGAAAGTTCAAACAAGTAGCTCCTGGTTCAGCTTCACCCACCCCACCCCACGTTGACCTTTAATAACCCATCTCAAGAACATAACTATTGCTTTACAGACAAGAGGTCGGAAATGGGTAATGCTTTCGTGAAGGAGCGACCGCTCATGCATCATGTTTCGTTTCCCAATATTCCATAAACCGTAACGTCCCCAATGCAACAGAGTTACTCTCTTCTGGGTACGCTACACAAATAAACAACTTCTCTGTAACAGACATCAGATCCAAAAAAAGATCAAACATGTATCCGTCTCATCCCCTAGCTGGCATAGAGATTTTATCAGGTTTGTCCTGAGATGAAGTGTGGCTTTTTTTTCATGAAGAGAACTGAATCAAAGACAAGCTTGATTAAACTTTGCAACCACTATCTCTGTCTCTTTTACTGATGTATCTTCCAAAATCATGGGGTCGAGGCAGGGAATCTCAAGGATCTGCGCCAGAAAACCCACTTGTGATTGGTGCTAAAACCAGCGATCACTACACCAGTCAGCAGGCCCCACCTGAATTGTGTCAAGCTGAACAGGAAACACCGTGTCAAGATCTCACCAATGAAAAAATGCTATCTGACGACCTCCGCGCGTGCACACGTAGCAAAGTAAAATAGACTGAGGTTAGAAATATAAAAAGTGAAACACGATGTTCCTTGATTCAGCTGATCCTCCCCCTCCTCCTCCCCATCCTCCTTCCCTTTCCGTAACCGACACATAACATAATAATTGTCTTCAAAGACAATATGCGAGAGACAAAACATTTCTGACTGACACATCGTGCATGCGCTTTAATCGCTTGTCATTGAGGCCAGTATTCCATAAACCAGTAAAGTCCTCCACTTTCGGGTGTTCTTCACGAGCGAGCTCTCTTCAGTGTGTTTGCCACACAACCACAATTTCGCTGTAATACAGACGACGTAACACTGGAATTGCCCAAGGTATGTACTCTGGTCTCATTATCTCCCACAACCCACACTCTTCCATGAAAACACACACGGCACACCCACACACACGAACTGACAAGCGCAGTAAAGGCAAAGGGTCCTATCTGTCTCGCAACAAATTTAATAACTGGGATTTCTACTCGCTACCACTGTGCTGTCTGATTTATGTTGTAAATTTGCCGGGGAATGATCAGAGAAGAGAAAGAGAGACGACAGACAGACTGACGGTCACACAAGACAAAGACAAGACAGACAGACAGAGAAGAGATTTGAAGTCTCTATGGCCTCCCCTTCTATCCTCGCATCCCTCTATTTCCTTTTCCTTCCTATTGCCCTCCAACACACACACACACACACACACACACACACAACACATAACACACTCACATACACACACTCGCACGTCACGCACGCACGCACGCACGCACACAACTCTCCTTTCTTGGCCATTTCACAAAAAAGAGCGCCCATTACAACGACGTAAGATCAATGTTCAAACGTTTCCAGCAGGAAAAAACATTCAAAACTTTGCTCGTCAGAAGATCGCGAATTCGAAGTTCCATCAAGCTTTGGTGTGCGTGTGTGTGTGGGGGGGGGGGGTGGGGGGAAGGGGGGAGGGGGGGGGGTGCGTGTTTGTGTCGCGAGCGTGCGACGTATGTGTGAGAATGAGTGTGTGTAGTATTTTGCGAGTGTGTGTTGTGTGCGTGCGTGAGTGAGGTGTGGATGTTTTGTCCCTCCATACCCAGAGCAGAGTGGGCTGCAACACTCTAAAGGAAACGGAGGAACGAGGCAGTCCAGTTTTGACCACGGCTTGAAACACGTAATTGAGGATGTAGCTCCAATTTCCCGATCAATACCGCCGTGGTTGGTGTCGTCCTGGGTTACGGCGGGAAATCCTTTGAAAAAAGCCCCACTGAGCAAGCCTGTGACGTATTAATACCACACCCCAAATGAACTCATGCGTCACCTTCATCGGCTCATTTTCACCTGTCGCCATAAAAAAGTGGTTGAGTTTTGGGGTAGCCAAGGTTCAAGACCTTCTGTTGCTACGATTCCGCTCCTGCTGTCCGTTATCGTATCACGGTCGTCACTCCCTCATCATATCTCGACGAGATCTTGCCTGGTGGACGGGGTGGCGGCCCCCGTCCGAACCAACGCTCTCTTCATGCGACTCCCATCACTTACAGGTCATTTGTAGTACTTGGGCTAACGTGGTGGTGTCCTGTGCATGTTGAATCACAACAGTCCAGATCCTCGCTGCCGTGCAGAGGGTGACTTGGCAGAAGCGCATTGTCTTCCAAGGTGGGTTGTCTTCATTACAACGAGTGCTTCTGTGGTTATGGAGCTAGCTGCGTCCAGAATACTGTGGTGTGGGTGTGTGTGTGGTGAGAGTTGGGGTGTAGAGGGGTTTAGCTGAGGCGATAGAAGAACTAACCACTAAAAATGGGGGAGGGGGAAATGATGGACGGTAAACGTAGGGTGGGTAGGTAATGAGAGGGTAGGTAGGAAGGTTGAAGGGTCACCAGAGATAGACAGCAGACATAACGTGCAATACAACAAATAAAAATCACAGAAAAGAAGCGAACCTCTCAACACTCCTTTCCCTGCTTTCCTGAATTCTGTAAAATTCATGGCCACATTGCCCCTGGTGCCACAGCTCTCACGCTTATAGGTCCTCCGAATCCATCGCTGCCCCTCTCCACACTCCATCGTGAGTGGGGGGGGGGGGGGGGGGAAAATTTAAAAACAATAACCGCTGTTCTGCTGGACAAGAGCTTCACCATTCTCAATCCGTCAAACAGTAACTTTCGGCAGCGCTCTTTTTCTTTCAAGGTCCATTGTTCCGAACAAACTTCCTCCCCGACCTTCCCGCCCCCCTGCCCTCCTCTGCGGTAAGATATTATCATTCTTGAAGTGTGACCTAAGACATTTATTCACTTCTTAGTAATCCTTCCACTCTTCACCTGGACCTTATTTAGATGCTTTGCAATAGTTATATCGTAATGCCCTGTCAATGCTGTGTGTGCCCCTGTGCTATGTGGTAGCTTGCATTCGTGCGTACGTACGTGCGTGCGTGCATCGTGTGAGTTGTGTGTGTGTTGTGTGTGTGTTGTGTGTGCGTGGCTGCGTGATAAAAAGTGATGGAAACTGTGGAGGCTTCAGTGGGGCGTGTGGCTTGGTACGGGCAGTCAGGTGGTAGGGCTCTCTGAGTAATGAGTCGGCTATCAATATGGGCTGAGGTCAGCGCTGCGACAGATGAACATCGCTAGTATATTAGGTAAATTTCTTATTCTTTACATGATGCATATACAGGGGCCATGGACTATACATGCATATCCATCGATGAATTATAGTAAAAAGCCATTATTTGAATTTTATGTTGTTCCTAAATATGAATATCAATTATTCAATTTTGGTAAACCTTGTTACCAACCGTACTCCTGACTTCATTATTTTGTGTTCTAATTTCTTTTCTGTCAGGATAACCTTTTTTCCGTATTGTCCCCTATGATGTAACATTTATCCCGATGTTATATTCATCGTCCATTTGATCACAAAAGACTTTTTTTTTTATCCTCTCTCAGGGCTTTTTCTTCCTTTCTCATTGAAGGTCATGAAAGTAGGTGCAGATTTACTATAGGAGTATCGTCCTTTCTATGTTTTGATACCTTCACACGACTGGTCGTAACCTCATTCTGTCATAACAAAATCATAAAACACTGAAAATTCATGTTCAGATTAATCCCAAAAACTATTCAAACAAGATTTCTGACACCCCTGTCTCCGTGACGCAGCTGTTTTTCTCGCAAGGTATTCTGATTTTCCAAACCATGTTTTTAAGATCTACAGCACAACATGCGAGTCAGTAAGCATCAGCTCACTTGTGAAATAGTTCTGTTATCTGCTTCAGTAAGCGAACTTTTTAACGTTAAGTCGGTGAAATAAAGTCCAAAGAGGCACCACTAAGAACCCAACAGAAATGACCTCTCTCTTACTCTGATCCCACGCTCTCAAGTCCTCGTGTCTGAACTTGTAACTAGCACAGCTTACTGCAGAACACACGAATGGTTTATACCAGTCAAGTTGTCCTTATTTACTTTATAAGTAAAGTAATTGATGTGAACCCATGGTGGATGGACCGTTGACAGACGACCCAATGTGCTGCCCTCCCTAAGGAAAACGCACAAAGACTAAGAAAAGTCAATATCAAACAGTCAGAGAGACTTGGCGGCAGTGTGCGCTGCGAGCAGTGTTGCTAGAGAACTTTAGCACCCCGTTTAGCCACCGCGACCTTAGGAATCCCCCTTTTCTCTCATAGAGGCATGCCGCATGCGCATACCTTACCAAGCAAGCCGCGGCCGGCGAGCGGGCGCCGTTCATCAGGGTTTTTAACGCGCTCGTGAAGCGATCGTTACGAGCCCAATTGTCTGCTTTATAATCCGGTAATAATTCCATTTATTAACAAAAACCATTAGCTACACATTTCCGTTGCATTACACGGTATGTCACGTGCAAAAAGCCCAAAAGAAATCACTACAAAGTAAAATGTAAGCTGAATCGATTCGACAACAAAATTGGCGGAACGTTTGGCCTAGACTCAGAGTCAGTCGTTATTATTATGACATAGAAACCCAAGTAGCCTATGAAGCCTCCTAAACCTGTGTTTAAATCTCATCTGTAAATTTTTTATGTTTACTCCAGTAAAAACAACATGAAACCCATGTGAAATATTTGTAGTCTACGTGAAAATGTGTCAGTGCAATACGACACATTTGTTGATCCTAGATGAAATACAGGGGACGCCACTCTTCCAAATTACAGCAACGACACGACCTGCTAACACGCCAACATAAACAGCGGGCTGTAGGCGGAAGCCGAGTTTTGACTCACGGCGACGAATACGCCGATTGAACGAAAGTCGCCGGGCTAAGTTCTCTGCTAACAGGTCCAAGGGGGGTGAAGCTCCATCGTGTGTGGAGTTGCACGGCCCCTGGCGGAGTAAAACATCGGAAAGCATCACATAAACCTCCCCTCTTTTTTTTTATAAGAAAGGGGAAGGAAGAAGGGAGGGGGGGGGGTAATCCCTCCGCCACGTCACTCATTAGACTCAGGCTGAAAGTATCGGGAGTCAATCCCATCCACCATCACAAACTCCCGGCTATATGGGGCGGCAGATCGGGCTTTCTGCTGCGGTCGAGGGAAATGTGAAGGGGAGTCTTTGGACTTAAAAGGTTTCCACCGCAGTCAACACGGTTGAAGGAGCACCATGTGCCTACAAATTTGTGGTCAGGAATGCGTATTTGGGAAGGGTGGAATGTTGCGGGGTGGGAGGGGGAGATGGTGCAGATTGGAGTTTTATGTAAGTGAGGCTTCCTTGTCAGTGGCTGAAATTCATGCACGGATGAAAAAAAGAAAAGAATAGATGTAACTTCAGACCCTAGAGCTCCCTTCCAATCACTGATGATACGCAAAAAACGTCACAAGTCCTTGGTAATGTTCTGGACGGCGTATTGTTCCACAAGTTATAGTGAATCCCTTGGGCATTAGTCCTAAAAACTGAAAAATAGAACTATATGAAAGTGAGAGTGCACGTACATAAAGGTTTCCATAGTCCAATGGTCAGGCGCGAAAACTGCCATGTCTCGAGCACGGCACCATGGAAGACGGAGGCCCTCCCAATTCTTCTGTGCCCGTAACCTTCCCTAAATTGAATCATTATCCGTGTTGTGCTGATGACCACGAGTGTATTCAGTTAGAACACCGGCCTCACCTGGGTTCGAACTCACGACCTTCAGTTAGGCAAATAAACCCTGTAACCATGTGGACTGCGGGCCCCTCCCCAGTGTTGGTATATACAGTCAATCGCCGCGCGATGGTACAGTAACTGAACAATTGGACTAGTACAAATCGTAACGTTAAGCTGTCAGGTTTGAATTTGACTGAGGGAGGTTCCGGAACTTCCATACTTTTAGAAAGCCTCTAATGTTGGGTGGCACCAGTGACTCGAATATGATTGCGGTCTGTATCCCAGCATTGCTGAAATGGGTGCCAGAGGGTGTCGTGTATTCCCTGAGCTTCACCGCCTGTAGATGCTCACTGAATCGCTCGTCCATGCGCGCTCTCCACTACACTTTCTCCCTAGACCGTCCATTGTTGGAGCACAGGTGCAGACATCACCTACACCAGATCAGTTGACTGGCAGCTGATCTGAAGGACCACTACCCCCCAGCTGGGCCTTGAATCAATGGTAGTGGGGTGACAAAGGGGTCCATTCATCTAACCTTTCTGGCAACTGTCGGAGACCTAGGGTTCGGGAGCAATTTCATGAGCGAGGTGCTCGATGACCCCAGGCGTCTCCCAGTTCTTCTCCCTGCCAAAAAAGCGATGAAGAAGAGGCTGGCCGAACAATGGCCGAGAGACTAAGGATCCACTCGCCCAGCAGACGGTTTTGACCAGGCCACGCGTGAGGAGGGGTGTCAGGTTAAGGACCGTTCTCTCTGATGATATGCTGACTTACTGACGCCATCATCGCTCTGTCCCTGAGATTGTCACCGCTTGACCTCATACAGCGTGAATATGTTTCCGGGATGTCCACCAGTCTGACAACAGGGACATCCGCTGGTGCTGCTGCAAGTCTAGTCTCTTGAAGGTCGTCACGTTTTGAGAAACTGGCAATATGGAACGCTTTTTTCGGAGGAAATGGAATATGGAATAATGTTTTTTATTCGAGAAAGGACAGGAATACTTTTGTTTTTTTCTCGAGGATAGGGATATGGCATACTTCTTCGAGGATAGGAATGGAATACTGTTTTTTCGAGGATGTGGGGGTAGAAATTCGTATGGAAAAAAACCATTCAGTGCCGACTAGAGTGGCTTGTGAGGACTAGTGCAGTTTCCTCTCAAAATGTCCCGTTTTGTGGACGGAAAGAAGGCCAACCCACAGAAATGCTCGAGTGACGACATTTCATCCGATTGGTTTTGAAATCCCCAAAGAGGCGAAAGACAAAGAAACGTCCATCCTCTATGAGAATGCGGGTCAATGTGGACAGAGTGGTGCGCGCGCAATGTTGTATGTGTTCGTGTGTTCGCTGTGTGTGTGGTTCGAGGTGTCGTGTGTGGTGTGTTCGTGTGTCGTTAGTGTGGTGTTGTGGTGTGTGTGTTTCGTGTGTGGTGTGTGTGTTCGTTTTGTTCGTGTGTATTCCGCGCGCTCGCGTGTGTGTGGAAGTGTAGGTACGTGCGTGTGTGTGCTGCTGGATGCATGCGTGATGCATGCGTGGCGAGCTTTGGTCGCGTTGCGTGCCGTGCGTTGTGTTGTGTGTGTTCCGGCGGGCGTTTAGTCATGTTTAGTGTATTTGGGGTGCATACATGTCCTGTGTCTGAACGTATCCCGTGTAAAACGTATGAATAGGAGTAAGATGAGAGAGATGAAAAAGCAACATGAAGAACGCCTCTTTTTCCCTCTTGTTTGCTTTCAGAGCAAACAAGGAAACGCCACAATGAATCAACATCATTTGCACTCATGACAGAACGACATTGTTTTGTGCGAACTCACCTTTTATGCAGACTCACTCTCTCTCTCTCTCTCTCTCTCTCTCCTCTCTCTCTCTCTCTCTCTCTCTCTCGTCCTCCGCTGAAACAAATTTAAGAAAAATTCTTAGCGAGTCCGCCCAAAACAACGACAAACACGCTACAAGAAACACGACGCGTTTTCGACTCGAAGGTTCTTCTTCAAGCAAGAAAACAACATTCAGGAAAATTAAAACGAGACGAGCAAATCACTTAACTTTCGTTTTCGCGCAAGATGGGCGTTGAATGAAAGCGAGGCCGTGTTGGAAGGACAAAGGGATTTAATAATGATGATCATGACAGAATGATAGCAATAATAGAAATAACTGTGATAATGATATGATGAAGATGATAAAATATTAACAAAATATAGGGAGGATTACTACCACTTTTCATTCAACGTCCATCTTGCGCCAAATATGACAAATAAGTCATTGCACGTTCTTCGTTTTCATCGCCTCATGTTTTTGTTGTGTTGTAGTTGTTGTATGTTTTTATCATCTTGACCGCTGACGAATCGTCAAGATGCTTGATGTCCCGACCATCCGCAGGACGTAAGTAGGTCAGTACTGAAACGGAAATGACGCGTGGAAACGCCCAACAACGACATTGACGTTAAAACCCAAACCTAATGCTATACGATGAACTTACAATCAGCATATTGACTGTGCACGTCAATACGTAGGAGACTGAGAATTCAAATCGTCCCGTGGACTAAATCGGGAGAACTGTTTCTAAAATCTGTCGTGGGAAGGGTGCGTGTGTGTGTGTGGTGGGGGGGGGGGTGGTTATGTGGGGAGGGAGTGTAATGTATAAGAGGATTGGAAAATATTTCCAACCTAACTTAGCTCTAGCCCTACGAGATTTCTCGTTTGAAAATCAAGAAGGGATGGAAATAACAGGCAAGAAGCTGAGTTACATTGAATAACAATTTGGGTACCCTTCTCCCTCATGAAATAACACACGCACATAACTCACATTTTTCAGTCGCGTTGTTATTTACCGTTGACTTGTTTCCCTGCTTCATTTATGATTACCTATATGAGATTGCACTTGGTTCTGGACTCTCGTCCTCTTTTGTCATGAATATAGACAGCACTGGTCTGGACTCATGTTCTTTTTCATGATTTTGGATTTGCACTTGTTCTGGACTTCTTTCTCTTCTTCATGATAGAGACTGCACATGGTTCTGGACTCATGTCTCTTCAGTTCATGAATAATACTGCACTTGTTTCCGACTCTTCGTCTCTTTGACATGAAATAGCTGCACTTGGTCCGCACTCTTTGTCCTTTTTGTCATGATATAGACTGCACTTGGTTCGGACTCTTTTTCTCTTTTGACATGAATATAGACTGCACTTGGTTCCGGACTCTTTTGTCTCTTCTGTCATGAATACATCACCAGTTTGTCCTGGTAGATGATCCACCGACCGTGCAAAAACTTTTCGGGTCCATGAAGCAGCGGACAGTGCTGAATTCACCGCACTGACAGGCAGTGACCGGGCGCCAAGTCTCGACCAATGGGACCGTGCTGAAATCACAGCACTGACAGCAAGCTGACTGGGCGCCAAGTCTCGACCATGGGAGAGAACATTGACAGTGCACAATGAATCATGTGTCCGGCCCCACAGTTATACCCGTCTGAGAGAGACAGAGAAAAGTTTAACCACGGAACACTTTGCACCCCCCCCCCCCCTTCCTTCCTTTGTTTAAAACCATAAAAAAAAAAAAAAACTTCAACCACGATAATTATTCCTTCAAAAGACCGGAGGGATCAAGGGGTAATCTTTTTCTGATAAAGCATGGCTACCTTTATTACAGCACTTTCCGTGGTTCCCATATACGAGTCACGTCCCCTGACGGAGATTGTCGAGGAGTGTTCTCCCTTCGGGGTCTTGCTATCACAAAACATGGCAGAGGACGACAGATAGGGGATCCCGGACTGAAAACAATCCTTCGACGGTACTCTCATAATCTCCGAGCTGCCCTAAATCCCCAAGAGAAAGTCAGCGCTGACAACCAAGGAAAGGGGAAGGGGTCTGTCCTGTCGGCAGAAAAAAAAAAAGTAAATTACTGAGTACTTCTAGTCACTGACGCTGGTGCCCGTCGTCTTTTTTGTTGTAAAATTTTCTGGGAATGGATCAGAGGAGAGACAGAGACAGAGACCGACAGACAGACAGAGGGGTGGGGGGGGGGGAATCTAAAAAAACGCCTATGTAAGCAGAACGTTCCTCTCCCAGCCGTCCTTTCCCTCCCTCCGTCCGCCAACTACACATCACACACACACACACACACACACACACACACACACACACACACACACACACACACAACCACTCACAAACACACACACACACACACACACACTTTCATGCTATTTACAGTAAAGTTCCAGCTCACACATGGGTTGGTATGATCGGTTTCACAAAACTTTTCCATCGCTAACACAGAACATACACCCACATTGCTGGCGGGAAGGTCGGGGGTTCGAGCACACTCGACCGAGTTGTGCTTGCGTCGTCCGCGCATTGCTTGCGCGGATGGGTTTCGTACGTTCGCGTGCACGGGGGGGTGGGGGTGTGTGAGGAAGATTATTTGACGAGTGTGGCGGATGGGAGAGTACAAGGGAATTGAAGCCCACATGTGCAATGCTGTGTGTGCGAGGGGAGGGAGGGGAGAGGAGGGGGGGGGGGCTTGATCGTCCGTCGGCTCTGGCGACTGTTGCCCATTTTTCCTCTTATTAGCTAAACAACGTGCCACGACTTCAACGCTTCGCCTTCACTTGCAGGACAGGCCCCATATACTGTTCAAATAATGTAGCAAAACAAGTTAAAAGAGACTCTTAAAACTATCTAAAATTTGTTACAAGCGTGTTCGCGCTGTCAACAGGATGTTTTTGGTTTGGCCCACCGCCGATGTTATATAGCGTGTGGGCCTCCCGTTTGCGGTGTTTGCACCGTGCGGGATGGCTGCACGTTTTTTTTGGGGCTGCAGGTTTTTTGTTTTGGTGTGTCACGAAAATCGGTGGTGCCATTTATGCCTGCAGTTGTTTACTATTTCTGTTTTGGTGATTAAATGTTGCTAAGTGTGTTTTGCATAGTAAAAACCCTTTTTCAGTAAACATAAGTTGCACCTATTTTGAAACATAGGCTGTATGGTGAAGCCTTTTAGATATTCCAGATATATTGTAGCTTGTTTTTGCGTCTTTTAAGTTTCCAGATATATTTGCTCATTCTGTTGGTTTTTTCTATTTTCTTTATTACTTGACTGTTTGTGGTTTGCATATCGGGGTTTTGGGAGTGGTTTTCAGTGATCCCTATGTATGTTTCATTTTCATTTTCTGATGTCACAAGTATCCTTGTATACAATGTTGTAGTGAAGGACATTTATTGTTATAGTGGGCACTGCTCCTTTCTGGTGCAAATTGCAAGATTTCCTTCTTCACCCTTCCCTTTGCTGTGTTGATTTTCCATTTTGTTGATGCCGTCAATTAGTTTTGTGAGGTTTGGGCATACATGAGTATACGAATAGTTTGAACAGTGTTTTTTTAAATATTTTGGACAGTATGTGTTCTTTTGGGGGGGTTAGGAAGTGGGTGGGATGATTTTGAAGAATTTCTTTTCCTATGTTGTTTTAAGTTTCCCGTCGTATGGGGGGTTATACATATGATTTTTCTTTTCCTAATCTTCTTCTTTTATTTGTTTTGTCCCTGTTGTATGAATTTGTAATTGTATCCACTGTTTGTAGTGCCTCCTGTATACTAACAGCGCATTGTTGATCACTCTCTCACTGCATGAACAGTTTGATAGTCTCTTGTTATGCCGCTGGGGTATGGTCTTTAAATATAATGGGTGGATGTTTACATTTGGTGTGTACAAAAGAGGTGATCGATGGTTTCTTGTATGGTTTATATATGTGATTGTTGAATCCAGTGTTATGTCTTAGTAGTTCATTAAAATAAAATACCCTTTTTGTTGCTTCAATGGTACTCTTTAAGTTTGTGGTTTGAAGATTTTGCATAGTTTCTTTCTTCTGTTGTTCGATGGTTCTTGATAGTTGTGTAGTCAGCAAGGCCATCGACTCCTATATATTTCCACTTGTTTTCCGATTTTTTCTTATGTTGGACAGCATGAAAATCCACCATTCACATGTTTCTGCACCATCATATATTCCCAATGGTTACGTCGAATGTAGATTCTGTTGTTTTTCCTGATTCCAGGTTTCATTTTTGCTGTGTAGTAATGTGTTCTGGGGGAAATGGATTTCCTTGCCTTGACCCTGTTAGTCTGTGTGTTACTGGCAAATTCAGGCTTTGTGAGTAGTTACTCATCTATAGATGGGTAAAAGTCTACTAAGTACAAATGGTATGAATACTGAAATTACTTGTTTATTGATTTTTTGACCATGATAACTTCGTATGTGTTCTTCCAGAGGGGGTATTCAAGTTTGATTTTACGTTCGTATTAATATTTTCCAGAATTTTCTTGCTTATTTTGCCAAATTCAGATGGGTTTTTAGTCTACAAGTTGGAGATTGTTATTTATGAAAATTGGGCTTGTGGTCTTTGAGTGTTATGAACTTCTTTTGTTGGCTGTCGCTTCTATCCTGTCACTTAGTCTATGCGCTCAGCAATTTCTTTTTGCTTAGTGCGGATACTGTCCATGTATATTCTTGACAGCTTTTTTGTAGTGTTTCTGGATTTTTTTCAAGGAGTTGAGATAATCTTGTGGTTCCAGTTGTTTGGGGTATAATTGCTAGTTTTATCACCTCACAAATATTTTTGGTCATTTAGTACTTGTTTTATTTGTTCTTTTAGTGGTTGTTTGGAAACCGGTTGTTAGATTTTATGATATTCAATATTGTTTCATTCTTTTCCTTTGATCTTCAAGGTTTCAGTTCCTCTATGGGCTGGGTGTTCGCCATGATTTGAATTTCCAAAAAGACACAAACTGTCCAAAAATATTTAACACAACACTGTCAAACTAGTAACTCATGTAAGCCCAACCTCAAATAACCCTATTGACGCATCCACAAAATGAAAATCAACACAGCAAAGAGGTGGAGAAAGGAAATCTTGCAATTGCACCAGAAAGGAGCCTGCCCCACTAAACAATAAATGTTCTTCAACAACTAACAATTATACCAGTCTACTGTGACATCAGAAAATGAAAAAGAAACTACATAGGGATCACTGAAAACCACTTCCAAATCCAATATGCAAACCACAAACAGGTCATTTAATTATGAAAAATATAAAAACCAAACAGAACTGAGCAAATATATCTGGAAACTGAAAGACGCAAACAAGCTCCAATATAACCGCTGGAAAATCATAAAAGAGCATCCCCATACAGCAATGTATCAAAAAGGTGCAACCTATGTTATTAACTGAAAATTGTTAATACTATGGCAAACCTACTTAGCAACTTAAACACCAAAACAGAAATAGTAAACAACTTCCGGCATAAATGGAAATCGTGTAGTGAACACACCCAAACAAAAACCTGAAAGCCCCCAAAAAACACGTAGCAGCCAACCCGCACGAGCAAACAACCGCAAACGGGAGCCCACACGCTATATTACATCCGCGGTAGGTCAAAACCAAAAACCATCCTGTGACATCGCACACGCTTTAAACAAATTTGTAGATAGTTTAAAGACTTCCTCTTTTAACTTGTTTTAGCAATTGTATGCTCCCCAAGGGGTTGAGCAATTAAGAAAATTGTTTTAGGCATCTAAAATATACTGCTAGTATTATATAATATATATCTATATATATTATACTACATATATATATATCTATAATGTTAAAAAAATTTTTAAAATGAAGTTCTAAAATTCCTCTACAAGCATGTTTCAAGATATGTCTCTCTCCTCATGAGATCTATATATACAAAAAACTATCTTCCCAAGGATACGTACCCGATGTGGTTGTGTGTGTGTGGTGTGTGTGTGGTGTGTGTTGTGTGTGTGTGTGTGGTGTTGTGTGGTGTGAGTGGTGTGTTGTGAGGGTTGATCGAGTGTGTGTGTGTGAGTAAGCGTGAGTGCGTGCGTGCGCGCGCGCCGCGTGTGTGATGTGTGCGTGTGCGTGCGCGTGCGTGCAGCGTGTGTAAGTGTTGGCGTGTGTACTATAGTTCGTGTGTGATGTGTGTTGAGTGAGTGAGTGAGTGAGTGTGTGTGTGTGCGTGAGAGTGTGTGTGTGTGAGTGTGCGTGCGTGCGTGGAGGCGTGTAGTGTGGCGTGCTGCCGTGCGTGCTCGTGCGTGTGTTGTGTGAGTGTTTGTACGTTTGCACGTGTAACAAAACGCCAAGGGGGTTTTTAAAAAAGACACAAACAAACACAACCCCACACAAAGAAGCGATCTTTTTCGCCGTGGTTCCAGTGTGTCAAGCTGACAGTGCCTGCAGTTTCCTTCATGCTTCATAGCCAGGACCTGTTTTTGAGCTTTATCGTTCGTGTGGCCGTGGCATCAATGTCTCTGTCTGTCCGTCAGAAAGAAGAACGACTGCTTTCCCTTACATGCAGTAGTACCGGTGCGATGTTATTTCTCATCAATGTTGTTATTGATATTCTGTTTCTATCAATATGGTTGCCGTCTACACAGATTTTCCCTCCCTAGCTCGCGGGGCGGAGGGTGGTTCTTCACAAGTTAAATGAAAATTCATACAGGCATCCCTTGGAACATTCATTTGACTACGTTGAAAAAAAAAAAGGCGATGAAGTATAATGTCCATAATTTCTTGCACCAATGAACTGTTATCTTTTTTATGATGAAAAAAAAATGTGCCAGATATACCATGTATGACAGATCGCCTTTCTGACCTCTGCCCCTGAGACCAGGTTTGTTTTGTTGGTCCCGAAGATGGGTGATTTCATCATACGAAAGCTGAATCAGAGACAAAACGGTTCTGACCTTTTGTTTTCTTTCTTTGTCATCGTCTGCCTGCTTTATTCATGTCCAATGGAGACATGTGCTGAGGCACACGATTCGCCGAATGCTCTAAACATCCTAACGATTCGTAGCTGATAAGACTGTAATACATGAGTTTGAATACCTAGATTTACTCTGCTGTAGTTTTTCTGTTCAAGCGATCTGCAGGAAAAGATGACACAGATTGCAGTGCACTGAAAACAAGTACCAGATACAATGAACACTCAAACAAATGTGCAAGATGAAGCAGATTTATATGTACGTGAATTTTTTGTCTTCATCGTGAGAATGTGACTACTTTCAGGCGGGTCGGGAAGTGTGGGGGGGGGTGTACATTTTTCTTTTGTTGTTGTTGTTTACATTTGAAGAAGACATTTGTGTCGCAAATTCTTTGACTGCTTGGTGCTTTGTATCAAATCTGCAATACTCTGCATCTTCATTTGTGTGTTTATTTGGATTTTGCCTTATATGTTTGGAAGTTAACGCTCGACGAATTGAATTAAAATATTTCTATTTGTAAAAACGATTTGTTGTGTTGTTGCTGCTGTCATTATCATCATGATCGTCATTATCGTTATTGTTGTTGTTTGTTATTATCATAATCATTAACAACAATAATAATATAATTAGTATTGATAATATAGTCATCATTTATTGTTATTATTGTTTTTTTAATTATTATTAATACTTTATTATATTATTATTATTATTACTAATTATTATTATTATATCATTATTGTTATCATTATTGTTATCATCATTATATTATCATTATTATCATCATCATCATTATAACCATTGCTGTTGTTATATTATTATTATTATTATTATTATTCATTATCTCCCCCCCCCCCCCCCCCTACGGGAGCGCCGTTACAACCGTCAGTCGGACGACAGTCCCCCATGAAATGGCCGAATTCGGCGGCCTGGGCATGAATTTGCCAACAGCATGGGTGCGAAAGTGACGTCACTATGACAGCAGGGCATGAAGGGTCACAGAGTTTGAGACTTCTTTTCTGTTCATGCTGATCAATGAGGATGAGAAGATGATGCTATGGAGATGCATTCTGCTTAGTGACACGACTGAGCTACTCTTGACTTCGTCGTTGCATCCCAGCGTCAGCCAGGCCCGAGTGATACGAACACCTGCGATGTTGGTCTGAAAAATCTTTAGCGACACCCTCAGAGATGTATTTATTAGTCGAATAAAACTCGATTATGGATTATTATTATCATTTTATTGTTACTATACATAGCTATTATTAACCACCACCACCATATCATTCATCATCATCATCATCTCATCATCATCATCATCATCACATCAACATCATCATCATTCATCATCATCCTATGTATGGGAGCGAAAAGTGACCGCGTTTGTTTAACGTTTCACACTAACATCGCTGGACGTCGGATTTCCTTTCAAGACGCAAGACACGGAGGCAACGCACCTTTGTTTACTTTCGTCGCTGTATTCTGCAGGCAGTATGCCCGCGATCGAAAGCATTCCCCAGTCTGGAATACATGCTAATGTGTCTGCATATGTCTGCCGCCGCTGTTGCGTGTGCGTGCTGGAAAATGAAGTGCATACGGTTAGCAGCTGACTGGACCTTCACTTCTTCTTCTTCTTGTTTCTTTCTTTGTTTGTTACTCCCCACGTTCAGCATGTTGACACCGAGGCTAGTAGCGTGCTGCGGATTGGAAATGCTAAACGGACGGAGATCGGAGGGAAGGGGGACGGGGAGAAGGGTGGGGAAGACGGTGTCCTAGGGTCCTGATGGTTGTCATTCTTCCTGTCCCTTCCCAGTCTGCAATCTGAAAAATGTTTTGTTTTGAATTAAGATTTGCACGCACCTACTTTACGAACGCATACTTTTTCAATCGTCACAGAAACAAGTATGCCACTGGCAAATATTTTAGCCAATGAATAAATTATGCTTTATATTGAATCCCCCCCCCCCTCCCTTCTTCTTCTTCTACCCCTCCTCATCCTTCACACCCCCCCCCCCCCCCCACACACAACACACACACACACAATCTCAAAACTTATCACCGCGCAATGAATATCATCATCATCATCATTACATCATCATCATCATCATCGGTACAATTTCATTAAAAAAAGGTTGTAATAATTTACAGTATTTCTATGAATGAATGACACGGAATCAAAGAAAAGACGGCAATGAGACAGCCCAAAGAAGAGAACCCCAGGGTCAGACTGACCCCAGGCTGCTATCCACACCGCCAGGGGGCAGGCCGCTCCACATGGACCACGAGCCCAAAGGCACGTCACTCTGGAGGGTGGTCAAGATCGAGAGCGGGACCCAGGGCCACAGCGACTGTCTTCCTCGCCGTGTCAGCAGTGGTCGGCATTTCTGGCGGACGGACGGCCCTGGCAGGATGGGGAGGAGGGTGGCGGGCACCTGGCCAAGCGCTCTCGGGGTGACTTCCACTGGAATGTGGGTCACTTTGGCAGCTCATTTACATCTACATTTTGATACCTAGGTAGCACTCAAGGTCTGACCAGAGCGCTGGGCTAATGCGTAGGTCAGACATCTGCCAAGTCGTAGCCACGAGACGCTCTTCTTCAATTCTCTCATCTTAGTTATTATTCATTTATCCGTCAGCTTTAAATCATGGGCAGCGTGGTCTCAAATCTTAGCGGATGTGGTGTAGTGTATATTATGGACTAGTCCGCACGCAGTGATGCCTCCTTTGATGAAACTGAAACTTTAACTGATACCTAACCGTGGAAGGTGGAAGGTGGAGGGGGACTCGGTGACTTCCTGGCCTGCCGTTCACAGTGTCTGCCAACGCTCTGAAGGCCTGTGAGACATGGAGGCAGTCAGCCGGCTCCAGCTTGAAGACGGGCCGCCCGGAGGTCCGAGGACACCATTGGAAGGGGAAGTCACCGGCAGCAACCGTCCTGCAGACAGAAGACTTCAGTCCCCCTATCAGAAATAAAGAACCTTGTTGCGGTTCCTGCCTGGTCCAACCACCATCTTTGAATGGACCAGCCACGTCTCATCTGGGAACGCCAACGAGCTACGACCAGCCTGTCGCCAACTCCCAAGGGGTCACGGACTGCCTGCCAACGAGCAAAGAACCGTTAGAACTGGCTGACTGCTGCAGACTGGACGTAGGAATTACCTGTCCTTAAGGGCTTTCATACAGTTCCAGTCAACCCCTTCATTGCCGCTGACAGGTGTGCTCGTCACATAGAGACGCTACCCTTCTTGTGACGGGATGAGACAGACAGACCCAGTAACCATGATATTATCCATATGTCCAGTTTCATGTGGGACAATGCATGTATATTTAGGTGAACAAAGTACACCTGTAAAATCTAAACAAAACAGAGCAATTCTCCTTCAAATTCATTATACGCCGATCTGCATTCAGTAGAGATCAGCAGTGAATGGGGTTAAGTTCAGACTGACGTGGGTGCCGATGTTCTGTACGTCACCTTGCCTTTCTCCGGGCACTGTCCACGGCCTCTGTACATCAGTACAGGCTGCCCCAAAGAAGGTCAGTGTTACGGCTACTTACAGATGTTACGATGACAGCTGCGTAGACAATGCACAGTCGTCCTCCTTTCGCCGACTGCTCTGTGTTGAATTATATTCTCGTGGCGGCCTACGAGTTCAAAAAAAGAAGAACCCAAACAAGCAAATGGCTGAAATGAAGAAGTGATAAACAAACGAATGAATACAGCAACAGAAAGAAAACAGAGTGAGACAGAGTGCTTAATGTCCGCCTTTTATTACTGATCCGACTTTCTGATTTCATCGACGACTCGAGAGATCCTGACAGTCCAGCTACAAAGAATACGAATAACACTGACGTCACTGTAAAACAAGGAAACAGGAAGAAGAAGAAGAAGGGAGGACAAGAAAAACAAACAACAACAGCAACGGCATGAATATCAACACCAAAAGAACAGCAAAGAATGTCCGGGGGTCAGATTGCCTGGGGGACAGTGTTGCACACGCATCACAGCCTCTTTCGGCCGTCGCTGACCCTCCCACACCCGCTGTGTGTGTGGGCACCGTGCGTGCTGGCATCGCCGCTCCACAACACTGCTGTGTGAGGCTTCCAGCCTGACAGAGTGCTAGGTGTCTGTGGGCTGCCGCTGTGTACTGTAAACAACACTTGGCCACTGTAAACAGCTTTTCCTCCAATGTGATCTTTTTGGAACCGTGAAGGTATGGTGACGGATGAACAGGTCGTTTTTCTGGACATTTGTTTGTACAAATTATTTCTTCCCATGACATGTTGTTGTTGTTTTTTCCCTGGCGACAATTGGTGACTGGAAAATAAGTATCTTTTGTGACAACTGCCCGTCTGCCAGGTGAGTAAGCTGCCTGCATCCTTTCATGAGGCTGAATGTTGCATGGCAATGAGAAATTACGGTGGGCCATTGAAGGCACCTATGGTTGAGCAAATGTATGGGAAAAGATGTACAAAAACATAGCGTGCTCAGTCACTGTACAATGTTTAACAAACACGTTGAAAACATGTAGTAACTATTGCAGCATAATTATGAATCAGCTTCTCGTTTCTCTTTTTACAATCGTAGCCGATGACCGTGTTCTGACCCTCTCCCCCACCCACCCCCCTCCCGTCCACCTTCCTTTCTCCCTCTCTGTCACACTGTTGTCCTCAAAACTGGCACGTAGAACTTTCGTCTTGTCAAAGACTTCAGTTGTTTTTATGTCATTTGTTATTTCTCGTTGATCAATCCTGTCGCTTAGATTTATTCAGGAGTAGGTATCTTTCCTGTCAGAATCTCTCTGCTTCATTGAAAAGGTGTCAGCAAACTCACAGGCTCTAGACATATCTTATGCCGCCTGGAGATTTTTTTTCTCTCATCATCACAAAACAGAAAACCTTTCGCTGCCTGCATTGACCATTTTCATCGAAAGTTAAACGAGGTTTTCACCCTATGTGTTAGGAATAACCATTAACCTGGGCTTTTCCTTTTCATTCAAGTCTAATTTCATTCCTAGAAAAAGACAACAACAAAAAAAAAAAAAGAAAAAAGAAAAATAAAGATCAACGTTTATAAAAAAAAATGGCTGTGTGAAGAAAATTATCACTATTTTCCGAACCACACCTAGCTGCTGTCAGCTCTCAGTTCCTTTTTCAGACTTGATGAATTAAACGTTTTTCAATGGATTCTCTTTGGTCATCCCCAGGTTCCCTTTTAGATCGTTGTTCGGCTGTACTGTGCATCCAATCAACCGGTATCCCCCTTAACAGTTTTGTGAACCTAACCTCTCTGGCATCCCAAGATGCCTGTTTACATTCAGTCAAAGCAGAAACTGTTATCACCTGCCGCTGCTTGTCGCTTCTAAATGGTTTCTTTGGTTTCTCAAAGATGCCTGCAATAAATACGACAGATAAGCTGGGCGATGTAAAATAGTTCTTACCCATTTCTTTCAACCTTTGTAAGAATTAACACACAACACAACA
>CM031600.1:39959468-39976201 GCA_018398815.1 Conus ventricosus
CAATGAAGTTGTGCTGATTGAACGAGCCTCTGAAGTTGACAGAATGACATACGATTGTAATTACTCAGAATTGAGATAATAAAGTATTCTTGTATCTTTGTATATGCCGCAAAAAGTTGTGCTGACTGAACGATTCTCTGAGGTTGACAGAACAAAGCGTAGTAAAAAAAAAAATCACTGCTGACTGAACGATTCTCTGAGGCTGACAACAGAACAAAGCGTAGTAAAAACTCACTGCTGACTGAACGATTCTCTGAGGTTGACAGAACAAAGCGTAGTCAAAATCACTGCTGACTGAACGGTTCTCTGAGGTGACAGAACAAAGTGTAGTCAAAATCACTGCTGACTGAACGGTTCTCTGAGGTTGACAGAACAAAGTGTAGTCAAAATCACTGCTGACTGAACGGTTCTCTGAGGTTGACAGAACAAAGCGAAGTAAAAATCACTGCTGACTGAACGGTTCTCTGAGGCTGACAGAACAAAGTGTAGTCAAAATCACTGCTGACTGAACGATTCTCTGAGGTTGACAGAACAAAGCGTAGTCAAAATCACTGCTGACTGAACGGTTCTCTGTGGTTGACAGAACAAAGTGTAGTCAAAATCACTGCTGACTGAACGATTCTCTGAGGTTGACAGAACCTGAGAGCCTGAGCCAGCAGAACCTGAGAGGTTTGCGGATTGGATGGTGCACCAAAAGCACGAGGAGAGAGAAAGAGAGAGGGACAGAGTGAGCGACAGAGCAGACAGAGAGGAGAGAGAGAGAGAGAGAGAGAGAGAGTGAGAGAGTGAGAGAGAGAGAGAGAGAGAGAGAGAGCGTCTTGCTGGGCTGGAGGGTGTCAGGAAGCACCCAGCAATCGCCAACAATGGGGGGAGTCTTTGCTGTGCCTGGTAATGAGGCCTGCACGAGATGCACGCTCGGAGTGACACCACTTGCATTACTGCAGAAAACAAAGCGGTCACAAGTAAGGAGGCTGGAGCAAGATGGCCGGGGCGGAAGGAGGACTGGGTGGGGGTGGGGGTGGGGGTGGGGTTACATGGGGGGGGGGGGGGAGAGTGAGAGGTTGGGATAGTTAGCTTACTGTCTCTCTGTCTCTGTTCTCTTTTTCTCTCTCCCTCCTTCGCCCCCCCCCCCCCGCCCTCTCTCTTCTCTCTCTCTCTCTCTCTCTCTCTCTCATCTCTCTCTCTCTCTCTCTCTTCCCCTCCTTTGCGAGTCCATCGGCGGAAGAAATCAATGTGTGATGGGATACGCTTCACAGTGTGACCTTTACTTTTACGTTCTCATTATTTCCCTCCTCTGTCGGAACCGCTCAAAGTTGCTCTCTCTCTCTCTCTCTCTCTCTCTCTCTCTCTCTCTCTCTCTCTCTCTCTCTTTTACTCTCTCTCTCTTTTACTCTCTCTCTCTCACTCTCTGTGCATTTGTGTTTCTCCCTCTGTCTTTCTTCCCTCCCCTCTTATTTCCTCTTCCCACCCTTCGCCTCTGCCGGCGGGTGTGCCTGTGTGCACATGTATGTGTATGGGATGACAAGCAGGCACGACAGTTGTGTGTTGTGTGTGTGTGTGTGTGAATGTGGGGTGGGGGGGGGGGTGGAGTGGGGAGAGTGATGGCGGGAGGAGAGCGGGGAGTGAATGAGAGTGGTGATGTTCGGCAGGTGGGGATTGGTCGGGAGGGGAGGGGAGGGGGAGTGGTGATGTTCGGCAGGTGGGGATTGGACGGGAGGGGAGGGGAGGGGGAGTGGTGATGTTCGGCAGGGGGGATTGGACGGGAGGGGAGGGGAGTGGTGATGTTCGGCAGGTGGGGATTGGACGGGAGGGGAGGGGGAGATTCGCGTCATGAATGCTACAGTCAGTGGGGGGGGGGGGGGGGGGGGGGGGTTACTTTGAGTTTCGTTCGGAAGTGTGTTGGGGCTGGGGGCGATTTCTCGACATTTTCTCTGGAGATTTAATTTGTTGACTGACACTGCAAGGTACCCCTTTCCTAAACGTAAGCTGAACATTCAAAATCTGCAATTTTTGATTGGGTTTTGTCAGTCACTGGTGAGGACTTATTTTTCTTGGTTGGTTCGGTTTTTGTTCGTTTGATTGTTTATTTGTTTGTTTGAATTTTTTTTTATGCTATCTCAGTTCACAATAGAGTCTTATCAATCATCCTTACAATGTATCCCTCAACACAAATGACCAGACTCACGCCGCCACAATCAATCATCCTTCAATGTATCCCTCAACACAAATGACCAGACTCACGCCGCAACAATCAATCATCCTTACAATGTATCCCTCAACACAAATGACCAGACTCACCGCCGCCACAATCAATCATCCTTACAATGTATCCTCAACACACTGCTGCCAACAATCAATCATCCTTACAATGTATCCCTCAACACAAATGATCAGACTCACCGCCGCCAACAGACAAAGTCAGTTTCGTTGGTCGATTTGTCAGGCTTATTATTTACCTCTCATTTTTTTCTGTTCGATTTTCGTACCATCCGTTAATTGAAAAAAAAAGACAGACATGATAAACAATAAACTCTTTATCGTGATCAATTGATTGGAAAAATGCACTAATGATGCCATTCAATTGTCACAGAAATACACAAAGTTGAAAATGGCATGCAGGCTGAAAATGCGCAGTACACCATTCTGTTCAGCAAATTGTCGGGAAAAAAGCTCTGCGATCGGTAACAATGGAAGACAAACACAGTTATACAGCCGTAGAGAAGGCAAAAGGAACCTTTGTCAATATAATCATGCAGTTGTTTAAGGTATGACATAGGAACGCTTTTGCCGACATGACTATGACTGAGGGGGAAAAGAATGTGAAGACTGCTATTACCGATGCTGCTGATCAATTATTGAAAAAGGACTAAGAAAACTATTGCCAACACTGCCGTTCAATCCTTGATAGAGGGATAGGCCTACGAACGGGTTTGTCGAGGCAGATGCGCAATCGTTGCGTTGAAAACATAAACACAGCGGATGTTGCCAATACATCTGTACAATCTTTGAAAAAGTAACCGTCACATTAAAAGTGTTAGCGATGTAGCTAATAAAAAAAATGGGGGGGGGGGGGGGGACATAAAGGCTGTTGCTGATGCAGCTGCTGAACCCTAGAGAATCCAACACCTAGGACGGTTGCAGACACACTGGCAAAGAAAACACCAAAACTGTTTTGCTATACAGCCGTGCAATCGTTGAGGAACAACAGACAAACAGGATGGACAGCAACTGCGATAAAGTGGTACAGTCGTTACAAGCGCTGTTGCGATATAGAGACACAATCGTTGAGCGCTGTCGTCTGTGTAAGATGCATCGTTGTTATAGGCCCTGTCGTCCGGATTGCTGTGCGATCGTTCTAAGCGCTGTCTTCAATGCAGCTGTGCCATGTCATGGACACTTTGTCAAAACAGCTGTACAATTGTTAGGAACAATGTTGCCAACACAGGTGGACAATCATTAGGAGTGCTGCTGCCGATACAGCTGTGCAATCGTAAGGACAGCTGTTGTTTCGCACACATACACACACATGCGCGCCCCGCGCCCTGACGAACGCACACATATGCGGAAATAGCTGCTCACGCGCGCGCACACACGCACGCACACACAAACAAGCAAGTATGCATGCGCGCGCACACACACACACACACACACACACACACACACACACACACACGCACAACGTACCAACATATGGCAAAAAGGAACGAGGCTGTTTCGAGGACATTATCGGGGAAAAGAGAAGTGTTGGGAAACGATTTAAAGGTAAGAGAGAGAATCAGCAGGGCGAAGAGAGAAAGGAAGTTCGCTCTGTGAAGAGGGCGCTGGAAAAGACAAAGAGCTGCCTCGGAAGGACTTGCAATGGACACGAGGAATCTGAAGGAGATGAGTATCGCTGGACGAACCCGAGGGCCGGGCTGGAGTGGACAGCTGAAGGAGATCGGAAAGATAGGATGGAGCCTGACGATTCAGAGACCTGAGACGGAGCAAAGACAATTTGTAATCCGTTCGGTTTGTTTTTTTTAAAGGAAGCCGGAGAGGAGAATGAAGAGGAAGGCTTTTAGGGGCATCCGAAAATTAGTCTGGCTGCATCCTTCTGTACTTTCTCTGACTGATGAAGAAGATGTTTTGGACAGCCAGCAAGAAGAGAATTACTGTAACCTAGCCGTAAAGAACAAAAACACAGATTAAGGTTTCGGTCGCATCCTTGAAGGAGGGTGCCGACCAGAACTAAAGCCGCGGAGGAATTGTAACTGCTGAAATGATGTATCCTCCAGTGTTACACCAAGGTTCCAAACACACTTAGATGGACGAATAGACAGCTGTCTAGCTGTACAGAACTAAAGCGGCGGAGGAATTGTACTGCTGGAATGACAGTGTCTCCTCCAGTGTAATACCAAGGTTCCAAACACACTTAGATGGACGAATAGGGTAGTTGTCTAGCTGTACAGAACAAAGTCAGAGACAGAATCTTTCTGTTGGGAGTATGAAAAAAAAATCATTTCTGTTCTGTCACTGTTCAACCGGAGCTTACTGTAAGTCATCCAGGCTTTAGTATCAGAAATGCAGGCTTGTATACTCTGATTGATAAATGGTAGTGGGAACAATTGGCAAGACCTATATAAGTTGGTTATTATCAGAACAACTATGGTAAGGCACAGTGTGAGGAGGGACCACGTCAGAGAGAGGTTGAGTACAAAGGACAAATAGAATGCGCCCAGAACAGCTCCCTGTGGAATGCCACACTGCAAGGCTGCAGGAGGAGAAGTACGGCCATTGATGGAAACAACCTGAATGCCACCAGAGAATCAGGAATGTAGCCCGGAGATTGCAGTTCCAGAAATCATTAGCGTTATTGGGGATACCGCTGTACAATCGTTATACACGCTGTTACTATCTGTACAAACATGAAAGCCGTCAGCTACAAACATTGCAAACAACCATGTACCCATTCGTCTGTACAATTCATATAAACGCCATTAACGTACAGCTGTACAAGCGCTATAAATGTTGTTTACCGAACCATCCGTACAACCATTACCATCTGTACATTCATTGTAAAGGCTGTTACTGATAGAGCTGTTCATTCGTCAAAGTCCGTTGCCAGTACAGCAGCATGATGGAAGAATGACACGCAGGTCAGGGTCCAATCTTTGCGGGAGGAAAAAAAAACTGACTAGTTGTTAACTTACTTATCCGCTTAATAAAGCTTAACGATTGACGTCAATCCAAGACGTCAGGTGACAGACATGGCGGGGTGGGGGGGGGAAGAGAGAGAGAGAGAGAGAGGAGAGAGAGAGAGAGAGAGAGAGAGAGAGAGAGAGAGAGAGAGGAGAATGTACTATTAGGATTCCGTATTTGTTTTGTTTTGTTTTTTGTCCAGGGTACTAGAAATGGCACTCAGCGTAAGCAGTCAAACATTCAGTGTGACGGACGTCTAATTTCTCCTACGATGATAACGCTTAGTGTCCTCAGTCAACACTCAATGTGACAGACAAAAACTTCTCATGTCCTCACACATTTAAAACGACAGACGTCAAGACTTAGTTCAAATAATCACTCTTCGAGTTGTAGGCCAGACATCCAGAATGACGCACGTAAAGAATTATTCACCGTACTAACATCTGACGTCTTCAGTCAGAAATTCAGTGTGACAGACGTTCAGTGTCGTTCACCATGGATACACTTGGTATCATCAGCCAAACGTTCAAAGCAACGTACGTCAAGAATCGTTCACCATGATTCCTCACGGTGTCGTCAGTTCATTTTGCGGTGTAACAGGTTTCAAGAATTGTTGGCTCTAATTACTCTTGATGTCACTGGTCAAACAGTTATTTGTTAAAAGTAAAATATAGTTGAATTACTCTTCATTTCATCGATTAATTATTATGATAGGCGTTATCATCATCATCATCATCATCATCATCATCACCATCATTATTATTATCATCATTATTATTATAATTTTCATTATTGTTACTATCTTATCATTGTTATTAATTAATCAATTAATTTATTGCTTAGTTTCATTATTTCATTGTTATTGTTATTGCTATCACCCTACTGTACTTCCTCTGCATTGTTATAATCGTCTACTCGCATGATTACATATCTGTTTCTGCAAGATCTCTATTAATCTGTTAAGAATATGTTTGGAGTTTGACTGCTTCGTGTTGCCTGAGTAACAATGCACCCCATTCTGGTGAGAGAAAAGGGACATTGTCTGAGTGTGACGGAAAAAAAAATTGGCTTGAGAAAAGGAAACCATGTTCGAGTGATAATAACTGGTTTTAGTGTAAGAAAAGCGAATGTACCTGGGTGACGAGAGAAAAAAAATCGTGGTATGAGAAATGGGAACGTGATAAAAACTCTTTCAGGTGTGAGGAAAGGGAGGCTGCCTGAGAGACAAGAACTTGTTTTGGTGTGGGGAAAAAAACTTGCCTGAGAGACAAAAAGACCATTTTGGTGTGAGAAAAAGGAACTTACATGTGTGAAGAGGAACATTTCGTTGTGAGAAACAAAAATCTGCCTGGATGAACCCAGCCTATTTCGGTACAAGAAAAGCAGCTTCATCTGAGGGACAGGATTTATGTTTGAGTTCTTTTTTTTAATCCCTCATTTCAGAATGACAACAAAGTCGTTAGAGGATTGACAAGAGCTTTTTTTTCGGAGCGAGGAAACGAAACTTGTCGGAGAGACAAGAACTTAGTACCTTGCGAGAAGGAACTCGGAGCTTACCTACGAAACAAGGGCGGCATCTGGTGTGAGAGAGAGAGGGAAAAAAGTGAAATTCCCCAAATGACAAGAACATTCTGGCGTGAGAAAAGAGAACTTGCTGCAGAGACTGGGACCATTTTTCGGTGTGAGAACAGTCAACTGTCTTCCTCATGAGCCACACAGATATCATCTTTTGCGAAGAGTTTACACTGACATTTCTACTGTGACCAACACCACGGGAATTACACGGACATCGCCTTCCCTCCATTTCCAACTGTTCCCGGCAAAAACAGGGACGGAGACACTGCCACCACCACCACCTCCCCCACCTCAACCTTCATCCTCACTCATGGAGGCCCTCAGCCTCCCCACCCCCACCACCTCCACCCCCACCCTCCCGCTGACGCTGCTCCAGAGCATCCTCCCCAACGCTTCAACCACCCCCAGCCCCTTCTTCACCCACACCCTCCCCCACCTGGACGACCCCACGACGGGAGAAGACCCTGACACTTCCTCGGGGCTCAATGTGTCCTCCTCCTCCTCCTCCTCCTCCTCCTCCTCGTCCTCCTCCTCGTCCTCGGACTACGTGTACGACTACGACTACGAGCTGTCAGTGAGCATGCTGCCGCTGAACGAGCTGGTGGTGAACTCGCTGGGCTACGGGGTGGTGCTGATCCTGGGGCTGGTGGGCAACATCCTGGTGGTCGTCTCCGTGGCCCGCTACCGCCGCATGCACAACGTCACCAACATCTTCCTCCTGTCCCTGGCCACGGCCGACCTGCTGCTCGTCTGCATCTGTGTGCCGGTCAAGGTGAGGGTAGTGATGTGTGTGGGGAGGGGTGGGGGTGGGAGTGGGTGTAGTGTGTAGTGGTGTGTGTGTGTGTGTGTGTGTGTGTGTGTGTGTGTTGTTGTGTGTGGGGGTGAGGGGGGGGGGGTAGCGTGTGTGTGTATGCTGTGTGTGTGTGTGTGTAGTGTATATATATATTATATATATATATATATATATATATATATATATATATATATATATAGCTATGTGAATGGAAAAAACCCAACAAGTTTGTAAATTTGTCCTCCCAATATTTCGACCACCAGGGCCTTCCTCAAGGGAATTTTATTCCATCTGAGAGCAATTGTTTAAAATCACAGTTTTTCCATGACCACAATTCAACCACGGCTCAAAACTGCACACTATGGGGAAAAAAATCACATTTGACCGAGAACGGATAACTGCACGAAAGACCTGAAAATCGGGAGCAAGGCTGGGGCGGCTTGGGGGGGGGGGGCGAGGCAGGGAGGCGGGAGGGGGGTGGGGGAAGGGGAAAAAGACAAAAAAAAAAATCAGAGTTATGTAAACCTCCCCTTGTTCCTACTGTAAAGAAACGCACAAGGGGAGGTCGGGTTCGGGGGGAAAGTTGGACTAGGTTCATCCAAAAAGACAAATGAGTCAGGCCCAGTGAAAATTTTCTTTCTTTTATTTTGGTCTACGGCTTTTTGCACATAAAAGGGGCTGGTGACAATGCCCAACAAAAAGGGAATAGGGAAAAAAATTAAAGTAAAGGGAAAATAAAAGGAAAATAAAGGGGAGAAGAAAAAGGAAAAGGGCTCTAGCAACCGTGGCCTGTCAATGAAAATGCAAACGAACGTAAACCACAAATGCATCTTACACCATTGCATAGTTCACATACATCCGAATCATTTCATAAGTCCTTCCACGTGACAGAAAAACATCATTTAGCAAAATTACGAAGCTAGGTCAGTCTCGGGGATAAGGTATTCCCATTCTGACTGCGAGCCGAGCATATCATTCAGGAGACACATAATAGGAATGCGCTATACTATGGTATTCGGAATCATAGGTCCAACCACTATAGCTCTTTTAGTCTCTTGCATTGGATTTGCACAGAGGTTTACCAACAATGATAACCTATCCAAACAAGAACTAACCGAGGGGACACAACGACCACTCTGAAACCAGGGTGAACCTACCCTCAAGACACGGTTCGACCCTGTGCTGCCCTAAGTCAGAACAGCAACTGCCAATTATGTGGGATTCACATCCTAACACAATTATTCCACTTCATTCCATGTGTTCCATCATAACTGCTCACCTTCGCTTCTATAATTAAGCAACATGGGACAACAGACTTCATCCCCAAATTACAAACAGTCCAAGGAATCGACTGTGAACATAATCAAGCGAAAACACTTCGACTCATGAAATGAAAAACATGAAACAGCAACAACAAAATATGCCAGTTTCAGTCGGCATTAAAGGCAAACAGCCTATATAGGCAACAAGCCTGTAACCTTCATCACGCATATAAGGGAGACAGATACATAGAGCCGGTATGGCAACATGTTCTTCAAAAAAGAAATATACTTAGTAGAGAGAGAGAGAGAGAGAGAGAGAGAGAGAGAGAGATGGCTTATCGCTCCGTCAAAACGCAATGCAAATCATCTTTTACCATAAGCCCATAAGTCAATAACACATCACAATATGGTTTCACCGGCCATCATTTAACGACTCCTGTCTCAACTGCTCAATTATAAAATTATAAAAACACCACAAATAGTCTGTCTACTACATCACTACATTATTTGTTTATTCACTTTTTAAACTTAACAATTTACAATAAACATAATACTGATAAGGACTCCATAACTTCTGTATTTTATCTCAATTTATTTATATTTTTATTGCACAGAACTGAATCCTTAACTGAATTTCTATCCTGCAATTAAGTAGGTCTTTCCTTCAATTGTGAACTCGACTTCTAAAACAATTTCAAAATCTTAGTGCTCAATAAGACCTATAGAAAACCAAAGGGTCAAGAACACAAAGCATGGAACAATCAAATCTCATTTCATGATAACAATGCGCACATAGCAAAACACAAAGTACATAGTACTTAGATGCACGGCCAGAATACAGAAATGGAAAAAATGCATCAACTTACATTTCTGGTGCCGTCAGAACACCATCACCACACATTTCACAGACTAAGGTGTCGTCCTCTCCGTTTGAGATTTGGGGCCTGACTGAATAACTCCGTAACTTCAAGAGCACCCACGCTTCCCCTAGCGTCACCTAGGGACGCCATCTGTCAGACCCCTACGCCTCATGAATATTATAAGGGTCTTACATGTTTAACTGCAACTATTAACTACAAACTTCATATCACCTACATGTCCCTCTAACCTAAGCATACAACATCTTCTCAAACATTGCGTGATCCTAAGTTTCACCAGTTTGAAATAAAAAATAATTATCAGAACTATTTCCTTAAAATCTCCAGGATGACCAACAACCTACATAGTAAGCCCATCCCAAAAACTACTGGTCTTCCTCTTACATAATGGGGCTGGCACCCCCACAAACTTTCCCCGGTCTCTTCCCCAGTCTACTCGAGAGTATTCCCTCTTTGGCATTTCCGGCCCTTCCCCGGGTCAGTGCCTACAAAGGGATTCCTCCTTATTAGATCGCCACACCACTGGGCGAACTCATCGGGGTCATCAGACAAACCTCCCTCGGTTAATCTAAACATCAACCATGGCACTCCTCAGTGGAAGCGCACAAGAATCTCTGGTCCCCTTTTGATCGCCACACCACTGGGCGAACTCATCGGGGGTCATCAGACTACCTCCCTCGGTTAATCTAAACATCAGCCATGGCACTCCTCAGTGGAAGCACACATGAATCTCTGGTACACCATAGGTGGTGTACAGTTAAAAAGCCACTCAGAACGTTAAAAGTGCTCGACCATGTAGGGAGCGACTTACCAGTTTAAAATAGGATATTTAAAATGGAAGAATTAAAAACCTTCAAACTTGTTTCAGCTAAAACGCTCTCATCAGGATATACAATTTGGGCACGCCACCGGTGTTATATATTTGGGGTGTGTGGGCGTGTGAGCTCTGTGCGTGTGGCACGTGGCCTGCCGGTTTTTTCTTTTTGGGGCGCGTTCAGGGGGGACGTGCCACGGAATGGTGCATTGACAAAGATTTCCATTTATGCCTGCAATTGTTTATCATTTCTACTTTAGAGTTCAGGGATGCTAGGTGGGTTTACATAATATTAGCCACTTTTCTGTAGTACATAAGTTGCATTTTTTAGAAATGTTGTATGGTGTTGCTCTTTTTATAATTTTCCATGATATGTTGTAATCTATTTTCTTATTTTTAAGCTTCCAAATATATTTACTTAATTCTGTTTGGTTTTTTATTTTTCATTTTTGAAAGACTGATTATGGTTTGCATATCTGGTTTTAAAATGGTTTGCCGTGATCCCTATGTATGTTTCTTTATCACTGTCTGTTGTTACTGTAGCTTGGTACACAATGTTGTTGTAGAGACATTTATTGTTCAGAGGGCACTGGTCTTTTTTTGTGCAATTACAAGATATCCTTTCATCACCCTCTTTGGTTGTGTTGTTTTTGGTTTTATTGGAAGAATCAATTATATTTTTAAGGTTGAGCATACACGAGTATGATAGCGTGACGGTATTTTGTTGAATATTTTAGATAGTACATGTTTTTTGAAAATGATGTTTTAAGGATTCTGAGGAATTCTTTTCCTACGTTAGTTTTTGTTCTTCCATCATATGGAGGGTTATACCATATAATTTTTCTTTTTCCTGTTTTTCCTGTTGCTGTTCATGTTGTTATCTGGGTTATATTGTAATTTGTAGTTGTAGCCACTTTTTTTTCAGCGCCTCTTGGTATTCAGCTGCTGCACTGTTAAATTCTTTCTCATTGCATGACAGTTTAGATAATCTTTTGTTTATACCATTAGGTATGGTTTTTAAGATGGAGGGTGGATGGTTACTATTGATGTCTACATAGACAGGTGTGTCATTAGGTTTTTTATATGGTTTGTATGTATGATCCTTAAGGTCTAATGTTATGTCTAAATAATTTACTGTTTTTTGTTGGCTTCTACTGTGATTTTTAGGTTATGGCTTTGAAAAATTTTACTAAGTTCTTTTTTCTTGTTTTCAATGGTTTTTGGTTTTATTGTTTAACGTGGCAAGACCGTCATCTCTGTATAAAGCCAACCTGTTTACCAAGTATTTTCTGTATAGAGACAACATGAAAAGTCCAACTAATTCACACGTTCAGCTCCATCAAAGATCCCATCGTGACATCGAATGTGAATTTCTGGGGGTTTTATCCAAGTTTCACTGTTGCTATGGAGAAGAGTTTTCTTAGTGTGGAGAATGATTTCCATCTCAGAATCTGTTATGTTTGTATATTTGTTGGCGAATCTTAGTGCTTTAGTGAGTAATTCCTCATCAAAGGAAGGCTAGAAGTCCACTATGTCAAAAGTAATGAACACTGTATTTTTCTGTTTGTTCAGTTCTTTAAACCATTGGATAACTTCGTAACTATTTTTCCAGAGATTGTATTCAGGTTTGTTTTTATGTCATCTATTGCTTTTTCCAGGATCCTTTTACTAATTTTGTCTAATTCAGATTTGATGGGTTTATCAGTCTACAAGTAGGGTTGTTGAGAAAGTTAGGTTTTGTCATGACTTGCCACTTGTGCACGGTTATAAAGGCTTCTTTTATTGCTGTTGCTTCTATCCTATCACCTAAATCCATCTGGTGCACAAGTTCTTTTTCTTTTTTGCAGATGTTGTCATATGTGGTCTTATCAGCTTTTTTAAAAATAATTTTTCTGAATATTTTTGTTGAGGAGTTGAGAGTACTCATTAGTTTCCATTTTATAGAAATTGTTTGTCTTGTCCGCCTTTATGAATATTTTTTTGTCATTCTGGATTTGTTTTATGTTATTATTCAATGTTGTTTGGAAATTATTATGTGATTTTCTGAATTCAATGTTAGCTATTAGTTTTTTTCATACTTTCTTCAAAGGTTTCATTTCCTCTATTATAGGTGGCGATCTCCATGACTTTAAAAACCCTAAGTTTTTTTTATCTTCCTTTTTGGTACACATTGTGTACCAAGCTACATAAACAACAGACAGTGATAAAGAAACATTTCATAGGGATCATGGCAAACCATTTTAAAACCAGATATGCAAACCATAAACAGTCTTTCAAAAATGAAAAATTTAAAAACCAAACAGAATGAAGTAAATATATTTGGAAGCTTAAAAATAAGAAAATAGATTACAACATATCATGGAAAATTATAAAAAGAGCAACACCATACAACAACATTTCTAAAAAATGCAACTTATGTACTACAGAAAAGTGGCTGATATTATGTAAACCCCACCTAGCATCCCTGAACTCTAAAGTAGAAATGATAAACAATTGCAGGCATAAATGGAAATCTTTGTCAATGCACCATTCCGTGGCACGTCCCCCTGAACGCGCCCCAAAAAAGAAAAAACCGGCAGGCCACGTGCCACACGCACAGAGCTCACACGCCCACACACCACATATAACACCGGTGGCGTGCCCAAATTGTATATCCTGATGAGAGCGTTTTAGCTTGAAACAAGTTTGTGGGTTTTTAATTCTTCCATTTTAAAATCCTATTTTAAAACTGGTATTTAATATATATATATATATATATATATATATATATAAATATATATATATATTATATATATATAGTGTGTGTGTGTGTCTGTGTGGTGTGTGTGTGTGTGTGTGCTGGGACGCACACATGAGCATGCACGCACGAACGCATACAAAACAACGCACGCGCACGGTCGCACACACAGAGACACAGACACAGACACACACAAGCACACACACACACACATACGCATGCACACACGCGCGCGCCACACTCATATACAGATAACTCCACTACACGAAACACAATCACACACATGTACAAGAGCACAGAGAGAGAGAGAGAGAGAGAGAGGAGAGAGAGAGAGAGAGAGGAGAGAAAGAGAGAGAGAGAAAGAGAGAGGGGAAGAGAGAGAGAGAGAAAGAGGAGAGAGAGAAAGAGAGAGAGAGAGAGAGAGAGAGAGAGAGAAAGAGAGAGAGGGGGAAAGAGAGAGAGAGAGAGGGGCTGGGAGAGAGAGAGAGAGAGAGAGAGAGAGAGAGAGAGAGCGAGAGCTGAGAGAGAGAGAGAGAGAGAGAGAGAGAGAGAGAGAGAGAAGAGAGAGAGAGAGAGAAAAGAGAGAGAGGAGAGAGACAGACATATTGACAGAGTAAACAGGTGAAAGCGAAGCGGTGTGCCGTTGCCAATGATTTGTTTCAGTGCTGTATAGTGTGATACGGTTGGTTCGATACAGTATGGCAGGAAACGATTGGAACGGCATAATGTGATACGCTGTGGGGGTTTGGTTTGGTATGATGTGAGCGATTATCGTGTACTCCCCTCTCTTTCTTATGGGGGGTGGGCGCGCGTGCTTGCGTGGTCTCACACACACACACACACACACACATACACGCGCGAGCGCGCGCACGAGCCCAATCGTCAGCACATTCACATGCATGCTCACAGACACAAACATGTCTATTTATCTATCCATCAGTTCGTCCGTCCGTCTGTCTGTTTTGTCTGTCTGTCTATTTATCCATCTATCTATCTATGTGTTTGTCTGTCTGTCTGTCTGTCTGTCTGTCTGCCTATTTACACGCAAACATACACACAGACACAGACACACACACACTCTCTCTCAATCTCTCTTCCTCTCTCCCTCTCTCTCCCTCTCTCTTGCTCTGTCTTCCCCTCTCTCTCTCTCTCTCTCTCTCTTCTCTCTCTCTCTCCTTCTCTTCTCTCTCTCTTCTCTCTCTCTTCCCTCTCTCTTGCTCCCTCTCTCTCTCTCTCCCCCTCCCTCTCTTTTCCCGCCCTCTCTCTCCCTCTCTCTTCCCTCCGTCTCTCTCTTCCCTCTCTCCCTCCTCTCTCTCTCTCTCTCTCTCTCTCTCTCTCTCTCTCTCTCTCTCTTGCTCTCTCACTTTCCCTTACTCCCGCACTGTTAATTCCAGACACGTCATTCACTGTCACACCTAACTCCATCCTTTGGCACCTCCATCCACGCGACGCTGACAGACAGCAATCAGAACGAAGCGCTGATCAGACGGCCGAACAGACAGCACCTTGCACCTCCTGCCCAGCCCCTGCTCTAGGTGTCGGACACTGGCTATTCACATCCACCATACGCCGGACCATCACCCGCTAAGTCCGCTGACATACCAATCACTTGTTTTTGGTCGCGGAACAGACGGAATGAGAGTTGTCTCCCTCCGGAGTGTTCATCATTTCTCCTATCCCCCCCCCCCCCCCCCCCCCACCCTTCCTCTTTCTACCTTGCCCCAACTCCCACGCCCTTTAGGGAAAGGGTAACTCTGCGCGGCGAACGAACTCGCTCGTCTGCACGCGGCCATAGGATCCAAATGTTCATTTTCCACTGCCCTTGTCTGAGTGCACGTGAACCCGTGTGTTGGGATGCAGGAGAGAGAACAGAAGGCAAAGAGAAGTGTGTGTGTGTGTGTTGGGAGGGGAGGTTATAACAAGAAATGTGGACAGGGACATGGAGGGTAATGTACGTGTTGGTTTGTGAGGGATACAAGAGTCCTGATTGCCTCTTTACTGGACTGCTTTGGCTCTTCCCATACCTCAGCCTGTCAGCCTGATGGCAGTGGTGAGACACTCCCCGGTCATCAGAGAGAGAGAGACGACAGACAGACAGAGAGACCGAGACCGGGACGGAGACAGAGACAGAGAGAGAGAGAGAGAGAGAGAGAGAGAGGGAGACAGAGGGAGAGACAGAAAGACAGACAAAAAGATTCATGGCGACGAAGACAAAGAGCCAGAGAGAGAGAAAGAGACAGACAACACAGACAGAGGGAGAGATAGCCAGACAGACAGACAGAAAGGCAGATTAATGGAGACAGAAACAGAGAGACACTGAGGCAGAGATGGAGACTCACAGAGGCAGATTGGCGCAGACGTGAAAAAGAAAGAAAGAGAGAAACGGGGGGGGGGGAGAAAGAGAGAGAGGAAGGGTAGAAGGAGGGAGGAGGGAGGGACGAGAGAGAGAGAGAGAGAGAGAGAGAGAGGAGAGAGAGAGAGAGAGAGAGAGAGAGAGATGGAGACTCACAGAGGCAGATAGGCGTAGACGTGGAAAAAGAAAGACAGAAAGGGGGGATGGAGAAAGAGAGAGAGAGAGAGAGAGGAGAGAGAGAGAGAGAGAGAGAGAGAGAGGAGAGAGAGAGAGAGAGACGGAGGGAGGAAGGGTGGGAAGGAGGGAGGGATGAGAGAGAGAGAGAGAGAGAGAGAGAGAGAGAGAGAGAGAGAGAGAGAGGTATAGAGAGAGAGAGGAGAGAACACTGAGGGAGTGGGGAAAGCACAGAAACAGTGAGGCAGAGCAATGATTCTTCCTGGTCTGATCGTCTTTTTCTTCGGTGTCCCCATGACCATTACTATCACCATTAAAACAAACTGCGTTCATTAATTTTTGCTAATCTTTCTGTTTACATTGTCGTGATGTTTCCTCATTGCTTTCATTATTTCCGTGAAATTATACTAGTAGCGACTTGGCCAGCAGAAATGGCTGCTGTCATCCCTAATTTCACAAGACAGGTCCAAGAACAACGAACAGGATTGTTTTTTGTCTGGGTCCTAATTGTTAAAATACACTCATTTTTTTTGGTATGATTTTTGTATGTACATAGCAAACGCATCCGCCTCGGCAAGATAGTTAAAAACTCTTTCCAGGTCTTTGAAATTGGTCTTTTATCCGTCCTATTCCCTTCAAAACGGTGTATTTGTCGGTTGGTTTATTTGTTGTTTTGTTGTTTCGTTTGTGATACTCCTAAGTAAAAAAATTTTCTAGCACCGTTTTGATATAGGCACCCACCTCACAGCTTCCTGTCGGGGATTTGCCATCAAGACAAAAAAAAAGTCTTCTCCCAAAAATGAAACAAGAAACAGACTGCACGGCACTAAATAACGGGAAGTGAGCTAAGGAGCGACTGACATTATTAAGCCACATAAAACTACACATCCACGCTGAGAGTGCTAGCCATTACGTTTATTTCATCACCCATTTTAAATTTTTAAAGTTAAGTCAAAGAATACTGATAGA
>CM031600.1:39976301-39992833 GCA_018398815.1 Conus ventricosus
GGGTTCTTCAGAGAATTTTGGAAACTGGGTGGGGGGCATAGCGGCACGAGTCACTGAAATGACTACTCATCGGTGGTCTCCCTTTGTATTCTCACTTTCTCCAGCTCTAATTAAAACCTTTAATCTTTCGTTTCCTGTTTCATTCTTTCTGTTCCTGCGCTTCCCTCATTTTTTCTGTTTCCTGCGTTCCCCTAGCCTGATTATCATTAGCCTGAATCCTTAATTTTTCTGTTTCCTGCTTCATTCTTTCTGTTTCCTGCGCCTCCCTTATTCTTTCTGTTTCCTGCTTATTCTTTCTGTTTCCTGCGTTTCCCTTATTCTTTCTGTTTCCTGCGTCTTTTACTGCGATACGGCGTCTTTCCGCTCGCTCATCTCTTTCATCTTTTGTTGGTTTTCAACGAAGGCTCGCAATCATTCCTGAGAACCTAAATCCGACCCGCGCTCAAAAGTTGTTCAATGGGGTGTTCTTTTCTTCCGCCATTGTATCTCTTTCTTTTTTTTTTTTTTTGAACAAGATTTTATAACTACGACAGCCCAAATGGTGGTTACCGACACGAGTGACGTAATAGCACAATCCTATGAATGATAATATTAGCTTGGGGCAACGTAATTAGTTTTTATAAGACCCCCAGCCCCTGACCCAACTATGAGAACAAATTATAGGAAATCTGTGCGAAATGAGTACTCTGGGGCTGAAATGCCAAGCCTAGTATTAATATCTTGGAAGCAATGCCAAGCCTTAGTATTTAACTATCTTGGGAACATACAGTAAGACAACCCTTGTCTTAGGATTACAATACTTGAATCCCACCCAGCTTCCTCTCTGAGAAGTTGAACAATTATAATAAATGGGCCAGATATCCTGGCAAAGCTCGCCAATAAATTGTCAACCTGGGTTTGTAATGTCGTGGGGAAGGACTAGCGCAAGCCCAAAACACTCACGTTTGCTTACAATCTCATTCATATATCATGCATTCGTCACATCAAACCACTAGTAAAGTCTATAACTTTACTATCCACGTTCATAGAACGAAACTTCAATGCATATAGAATCAAACAAATAAACATTCTCTCTTTCCTTGAACTTCACAAAATCATTTATCTAAAACATCATTAAAATAACCCGGGTATAAATAGATTTCTACTTTACCTGGCCAGGTGATCTTAATATTCACGAAAACACTGTCTTTTCTTTTCTTTTCTTTTTCTTTTCACTGTCACTTTCACAACACGGGCACAACTGCCGGGGACTGGTGTTGGTCTGATGGCGCCTGGTCAGGTGAGGGCTGTTGGCGTTGGTCTGTGGTTTGCTTGGCGAAGTGACGCTGCCCGGTATGAGGTCGACCCCCGGTTAGGGTAGAAAAGTGACTATCAACATCGATCTGTTCTCCTTTCTTTCTTCCTGCATTAACGCATTGCACTCTCTCTCTCTCTCTCTCTTTAGTCTGCTCTTATCAAATGGACATGGTTGCTTTTCTTTTCTTTTTCTTTTCTTTCTTTTTCTTCTTCATAAATTAGCAAACTCTTTCTCTCTCCCATTTTCTCCTCAGTCCTTCCTCTGCAGATATCTCATGCTAATCTCTCAACTTGGTTCTCTTCTTTCCTCTCTCTCTCTCTCTCTCTGCCCTTCTCTCCTGCAGGCTCCACTCAGAACCTCTCCCCCCCTCTCTCTCTCTGTTCGTTCTTCCCCGTTCTCTCTCTCTTCATCTCTCTGCCTTTTTCCCTCGTGCAGAGACTACTACCTAAAACCTCCTCATCTCTCTGTTTCTGTTCGTTTCTCCTCCTCCCTGCCTTCCTGTAGGCGAGAGCCTACTCTCCCGAACTTCTCCCCCTCTCTCTCTGTCTGTTCGTTTTTTTCCTCCCTCCTTCTCCCTTCTCTCCCTCACACATTCCTTTATGCTCTAACCCCGTGTCCAAGGGCCAGTACCATTGGTCAGTATTTTTACCGCCCTGACACCCGAAGTATCCCCCTCTAATTCCATTGGATGTTCAAATCATGACAGTCCCGTCTACACGCCTTACTCTCTGTGGTGGTCATATTGGTCATTTAATTGATTAGCTAGATTTCACCCCCACCACACACTACCTTTCTCCCTCTCCCTTTCCTGCTTTACCTGCGACGTCGACTAACAATGACGTTGGTTCCACAAATTGGCCGGATAAGGCTGGCCCAGGCACTGAGGTCCGTCCTGGGCAGACATCGAGGCGTCGGTCAAGCCGCTTAGTCGTCTGGCGGGACAGAACGTCTCTGTGGAGCCTCTCCCCTATGCTTAATTGGCCGGACCCGACCTATGGCCCCGTCTTTCTGACGCCTAGAATGTTTGAGTTTGGACTTATGTCCAGTTGGAGTGGCCGACGACTGACCACACTTCGGTTGTGTTGAATTTTGACCGTGACAATTAGCAAACCACCGCCTCGGCAAGATAGTTAAAAACTCTTTCAGGTCTGGACGTATTTGAAATTGGTTTGTTATCCGTCCTCTTCCCTTCAAAACGTGTATTTGTTCGTTGGTTATTTGTTTATTTGTTGTTTTGTTTGTTTTTACTCTAACTAGCACCAGTTTTATTAAAGGTCAGCCAACCACACAGCTTCCTGTCGGGGATTTGCCATCAAAGACAAAAAAAGTCTTCTCCCAAAAAAGAAACAAGAAACAGACTGTACGGCAATAAATAACGGGACAGCTAAGGAGCGACTGACATTTATGAAGCCACATAAAACTACATATCTTGCTGAGAGCGCTAGCCATTACCTTTGATTCATCACCCATAGTTTATGAACGTTAAGTAAAAAGAATACTGATAGAAAATAGAATCACGGTTCAATGTTCTGAATAACTACAAAAAAGCCGACAAAAATATACATGACAGTATCCGCACTAAAGAAAAAGAACTTGCAGAGCGCATAGACCTAAGTGACAGGATAGAAGCGACAGCAACAAAAGAAGCTTTCATAACACTCAAAGACCACAAGCCCAATTTTACATAACAATCCAACATGTAAACTAATAAACCCATCCAAATCTGAATTAGGCAAAATGAGCAAGAAAATTCTGGAAAAAATAATAAAGAACGTAAAATCAAACTCTGAATACAACCTCTGGAAGAACACATACGAAGTTATCCAATGGTTAAAAAAACTCAATAAACAAAGTAATACAGTATTCATCACATTTGACATAGTAGACTTTTACCCATCTATAGATGAGGAACTTCTCACCAAAGCCCTGAAGTTTGCCAGTAACCACACAGACATAACAGGGTCAGAAATGGAAATCATTCTCCACACCAAGAAAACATTACTACACAGCAAAAATGAAACCTGGATCAGGAAAACCAACAGAAACTCAACATTCGACGTAACCATGGGATCATATGATGGTGCAGAAACATGTGAACTGGTCGGACTATTCATGCTGTCCAACATCAAGAAAAAACTCGGAAAACAAGTCGGACTATACAGAGACGATGGCCTTGCTGCACTAACCAACAATCCAAGAACCATCGAAAACAAGAAGAAAGAACTATGCAAAATCTTCCAAAACCACAACTGAAAGATTACCATTGAAGCAAACAAAAAGGTAGTGAACTACTTTGACATAAACACTGGATCTCAACAACCACATATATAAACCATACAAGAAACCCAACGATACACCTCTTTATGTACACACCAAAAGTAACCATCCACCATCTGTATTAAAGACCATACCCCATGGCATAAACAAGAGACTATCAAAACTGTCATGCAGTGAGAGAGTGTTTAACAATGCAGCAGTAGAATACCAGGAGGCACTACAAACAAGTGGATACAATTACAAATTACAACACAACCCAGACAACAACACAAATAAAAGCAAGAAAAATAGGAAAAGAAAAATCATATGGTATAATCCCCCATACGACGGGAAACTCAAAACAAACATAGGGAAACAATTCTTCAAAATCCTAACAACTTCATTTCCAAAAGAACACAAACTGTCCAAAATATTTAACAAAAACACTGTCAAACTATCGTACTCATGTATGCCCAACCTCAAAAACCTAATTGACGCATCCAACAAAATGAAAATCAACACAGCAAAGAAGGGTGAAGAAAGGAAATCTTGCAATTGCACCAGAAAGGAGCAGTGCCCACTAAACAATAAATGTCTTCACAACAACATTGTATACCAGGCTACTGTGACATCAGAAAATGAAAAAGAAACATACATAGGGATCACTGAAAACCACTTCAAAACCAGATATGCAAACCACAAACAGTCATTTAATAAAGAAAAATATAAAAACCAAACAGAATTGAGCAAATTATATCTGGAAACTTAAAGACGCAAAAACAAGCTACAATATATCCTGGAAAATCATAAAAAGAGCATCACCATACAGCAATGTTTCAAAAAGATGCAACCCATGTTTAACTGAAAAATGGTTAATACTATGCAAACCACATTTAGCAACGTTAAACACCAAAACAGAAATAGTAAACAACTGCAGGCATAAATGGAAATCGTTGTTAGTGAACACACCCAAAACAAAAACCTGAAAGCCCAAAAAAAAAAACACGTGCAGCCAACCCGCACGTGCAAACAACCGCAAACGGGAGCCCACACGCTATATAACATCGGCGGTGGGCAAACCAAAAACCATCCTGATGACAGCGCAACACGCTCGAAACAAATTTGTAGATAGTTTTAAGATTCCTCTTTTAACTATATATATATATATATATATATATATATTATATATATATATATATATATATAAATATATATATATATATATATATATATATATGCTCAAAGATTGTCCCCTATATTTTATATTGTTTGAATAATGTTTTTAGTTTTTCACCAAATTTTTTTTTCATCTCCACATTTTTTGTTTTTTTCCTTCACACCCTTCGCTGGCTGTTTGGGGTGCTGTAGGATTCTTTTTTGACCCTTGGTGTGAAACACCACAGAATTTGGACTGTGTGGGGCTCATTTGACACCAAGACGCTGACACAATCACCGTGTTCCCTGGATCCGATCCAGGGGACAAAGACCTGGGACAGGAAATACAAATAAATGTCTTTCAAAGGGGGGTTACGATGTTTCCCCTCAGGCCTAGTGAAGGGCTTCTCAATTTTTATAATATTTTCCCCCCCATTTTTTTCACTTCAATTTTTATTTTTTTAATTTTTTTTTTAAAGTTCAAATCATTGCCAATCTTTACTATAACGACTGAAGAATTGTTAACCTGCACTTTTTTTCCCCCCCCCAATACTTAATTGTTCACCCATTCTATTATAATATATATTTGTTAAAAATATTTTTTAAATGAAGTGCTAAAATTCATGTACAAGCTTGTTTCAAGATAGTCCTCTCCTCAGATGTCTTTTTTGTGGCACGCCAACGGTCTTTTATGGCGTGAGGGACCTGATTTTGTCTCTGTGTGTGGGGGTTTCGTTTGCGCACGTGAGGCCCGTGTGTGTGTGGGGTGTGTGTGTGGGGTGTTTTTTTTTTTTTTTTTTTTTGTTAGGGCCTGCTCAGTGGAAGTGCTAGCAAAGTTTTTCCACTTGTGCCTGCAATTATTCACTATTTCTTACTTTTGTTTTCAGAGTTGCTAGCTAGGGGTTTGCATAATAACCATTTTTTCTGTGGAACATAGGTTGCATTTTTGAAATATTGTTGTATGGTGTTGCCTTTTTATGATTTTCCATGATAATCCCTGTAGCCCTATTTTTTTTATCTTTGAGTTTCCAAATGTATTTACTCAATTCGTTTGATTTTTGTATTTTTCATTTTTGAATGACTGTTTATGGTTTGCGTATCTGGTTTTGAAAGTTTTTTTCCAGTAATCCCTATGTATGTTTCTTTTTCATTTCTGATGTTACCGTAGCTTGGTATACAATATTGCTGTGGAGACTTTTGTTGCTTAGGGCACTGTTCTTTTTTTGGTGCAGTTGAAAAGATGTCCTTTCAGCACCCTTCTCTTTTGTGTTGTTTTTCATTTTGTTAGATGATCAATTATGTTTTTTAAGGTTGGCATACATGAGAAATAAATATTTTAAAATGGTGTTTTTTTTTGAATATTTTGGACAGTTTGTGTTCTTTTGGAAATGATGTGCCAAGAATTTAAAGAATTTTTTTCCTACATTTGTTTTTTACTTGCCCCATCATATGGGGGGTTTGTACCATATGAATCTTCCTTTTTCTGTTTTTCTTATTTCTGTTCGTTTTTATTGTCTGGGCTAAAATTGTATTTGTAATTGTAACCACTTTTTTGTAATGCTTCTTGGTATTCTGTTGCTGCATTATTGAATGCTTTTTCCCATTGCATGATAGGTTGGATAGTCCTCTTGTTTATGGCCGTTGGTATTGTTTTAGTATAGATGGTGGGGGGTTTTGGCTTTTTGACTTTTACATAGATTGGTGTGTCATTGGGTTTTTTGTATGGTTTGTACACATTGTCATTGAGGTCTAATGTTTGTCTAGGTAATTCACTACTTTTTTATTTGCTTCTATTGTGATTTTTTAAATTGTGGTTTTTGGGGATTTTAACATAATTCTTTTTTCTTGTTTTCAATAGTTCTTGGATTATTGTTTAAATGCAGCAAGGCCGTCATCTCTGTACAAACCGACCACACTTTTTGTTTTGTTCCATTCACAAATCCCTTCGCTGGCTGCTTTGGGGGTGCTGTAGGATTCTTTTTTGAACCCTTGGTGGAGAACACCACAGAATTATGGACAGTGGTGTGCTCTATTTGACACCAAGAGCGCTGACACAATCAGCCGTGTCCCCTGATGATTTCCCGATCCAGCGGACGAAAGACCTAGGAGCAGGCAAAAACAAATAAATGTGCTTCGAGAGGGATTACGATGTTTTCCCTCAGGCAGCTAGTGAAGGGTTTCTCAATTTATAATATATTCCCCCCATTTTCTTCATCTTCAATTTTTTATTGTCATCTTCAATGATGTTGCCAAGATTTTAAAGATTATTTTCCACACCAAGAAAACCCTACTCCACAGCAGAAATGAAATTTGGGATAAAAAAAAACGAGCAAAAACTCCACGTTTGATGTAACCATGGGATCGTAAATGGTGCCGAACATGTGAACTAGTCGGACAATTCATGATATCCAACATCCAAAAACAACTTGGAACCAGGTCGGTTTGTACAGAGATGACGGCCTTGCTGAAATTAAACAATAATCCAAGAACAATTGAAAACAAGAAAAAAAAATTTATGTAAAATCCTCAAAAACCCACAATTTAAAAATCACAATAGAAGCAAATAAAAAAGTATGAATTACCTAGACATAACATTAGACCTCAATGACAATGTGTACAAACCATACAAAAAAACCCCAAAGACAAAACCAATCTATGTAAACGTCAAAAGCAACCACCCACCATCTAACAAAAAAATACCCAACGGCATAAACAAGAGACTATCCAACCTATCATGCAATGAAAATCAAATTTAATAATGCAGCAACAGAATACCAAGAAGCATACAAAAAAGTGGTTTCAATTACAAACTACAATATAGCCCAGACAATAACCCCGAACAGAAATAAGAAAAAACAGAAAAAGGAAGATCATATGGTACAACCCACCATAAGAAGGACAAGTAAAAACAAAATTAGGGAAAAAAAATTTTTTAAAATCTTGGCAACATCATTTCAAAAGAACACAAACTGTCCAAAATATTCAACAAAAACACCATTAAACTATCATACTCATGTATGCCCAACCTTAAAAACATATTGACTCATCTAACAAAATGAAACAACACAAAAAAGAAGGGTGCTGAAGGACATCTTTCAACTGCACCAAAAAAGAACAGTGCCCCCTAAGCAACAAATGTCTCCACAGCAAAATTGTATACCAAGCTACGGTTAACATCAGAAAAGAAAAAGAAACATACATAGGGGTTACTGAAAACACTTTCAAAACCAATACGCAAACCATAAACATCATTCAAAAATGAAAAATACAAAAAATCAAACAGAACTGAGTAAATACATTTTGGGAAAATCAAAGATAAAAAAATAGACTACAGCAATCATGGAAAAACATAAAAAGAGCAACACCATACCCAAAAATATTTCCAAAAAATGCAGCCTATGTTCCACAGAAAAATGGTTAATGTTTATCAAACCATAGCTAGCAACTCTGAACACAAAAGTAAAATATGAAAAAATTTCAGGCACAAGTGGAAATCTTTGCTAGCACATTCCACCTGAGCAGGCCCTAACAAAACAAAACAAAAACAAAAACAAAAAAACGCGCGCGCGCGCGCGCACACACACACACACACACACACACGGGCCTCACGTGCACAAAACGAAAACCCGCACACACAGAGACAAGATCAGGTCCCCACGCCATAAAAACCGTTGGCGTACCACAAAAAAAAACACCTGAGGAGAGAGACATAAACTTGAAACAACTTGAGATGAATTTTAGCACTTCATTTTAAAAAATTTTAACAAATGTTGCTCCCCAGGGGTTGACTTGTTTAGATTTTTTAAGGACATTTTAAACTGTTTATTATATAATAATATATAAAAAAATAAAGCCATATCAAGCAGTAGAATGGACAGTTAGTGCCTACTGTAGAGGTTTAACTTCTCGCCACATTGTTCTGCCCAAAGGGCAACAATAAAACCACATGTTTTCAACTGTAACGAGAGGGTGTGGGGGGGGGGGGGGGGGGGGGGATGAAAGACTTTCAGAAGAAAACATATGTAAATGGACAAAGAATACAGGAAAATAAAGAGAGACAATAAGGAAAGGGAGACGAAAATGCCAAAGAGAGTGGCAGAAAAGGTGGATTTCCCAGCACAAAATTCCCAGAAGACGGGAACACAATTCATGCTAAAAGGTATCCCCTCATGGCGTGAAGAGAGAAAAATAAATGTGAAAAGACTTTCTACTCCACAGACATGTACACGCCTCACAGAGGCAGAACATTGTGGATGATGGAAAAGACAGAGAGAGGAGGAGGGGGAGAAAGGCCACAAAGAAACTGGGGAAAAAAAGGAGAAAAGTATATGCACAGTATTTACAGATGAGAGGTTATTCAATGTATGGCGAAAATGTTATCAGCATCCCAGATGGAAAGTTTAAACAGATAAGTTTCCCTTTAACAAGCAGTAATCCGCATTGTAGTCTAAAACAAGTTTATCCGCTATTTTAAAATAAAGAAAATGAGTATTACTGACACAGTAAAGATCAGTATTGATACTATCCATATCCATGCTGATGATAATAAAGGTGATAATAATGCTGCTGCTGCTGCTGCTGCTGCTGCTGATGATGATGATGATGATGATAATGACGATGGTGATAACAGATGTATTACTAACGTAGACGATGGCGGTGGGATTGTGACGATGGTGATGTTGGTCGAGATGACGGCGAAAGTGAATGCTGATAATGATCCTGATGTTGACAACAACGAGGAGAGGAGGAGGAGAAGAAGAAGAAGACGAAGAAGAAGAAGAAGAAGAAAAGAAGACGAAGAAGAAAAGAAGACGAGAAGAAAAGAAGACGAAGAAAAGAAGAAGAAGAAGAAGAAGAAGAAGAAGAAGAAGAAGAAGACGAAGAGAAGACGAAGACGAAGAAGACGAAGAAGAGAAGAAGACGAAGAAGAGAAGAAGAAGAAGAAGAAGAAGAAGAAGAAGAAGAAGAAAGAAGAGAAGAAGAAGAAGAAGAGAAGAAGAAAGAAGAAGAAGAGAAGAAGAGAAGAAGAAGAGAAGAAGAAAAGAAGAAGAAAGAAGAAAGAAGAAGAAGAAGAAGAAGAAGAAAAGAAGAGAAGAAGAAAAGAAGAAAGAAGACGAAGAAGAAAAGAAGAAGAAGAAAAGAAGAAGAAGAAGAAGAAGAAGAAAAGAAGAAAGAAGAAAGAAGAAGAAGAAGAAGAAAAGAAGAAAAGAAGAAAGAAGAAGAAGAAGAAGAAAAGAAGAAGAAGAAAGAGAAGAAGAAGAAGAAGCAGAAGAAGAAGCAGGAGGAGAAGGAGGAAGAAGAGCAGGAGAAGAAAGAGGAAGAGGAAGAGGAGGATGAGGAGAAGGAGGATAAGGGGAGGAGGAGGAGGAGGAGGAAGAAAAGGCAGAAGGTGATAATGACGATCAGGTTTCTATCCACCATTCACTCACAGGGGTGTATGTCTGTGTGTATGTGCATCATATAAGGTGTGGTAAACAAAGGCAGTTGGAGGAGGTGGTAGATATTAGGAGGTCGTGGTAGTGGTGGTGGGGTGGGTGGTGGTGGTGGAGGTGCGGGGTGGTGGAGGTGTGGTCTGCTACAGTGTGGAGGTGGAGGCTTACTGACAGGGTACAGACCAGGCCCCCTGGGGCCACGGAAATAGATCTCCTCGCCATCAATAATCCATCCCCGGCACAAAAAACGCAGCAACTTGGCTCTCACATGTTCAAACACGCACGCACTCAAAGATATCGTGCCGACGGCCGTGCGTACACCTGGCACATGCACTCACACACATCCCCCTCCCCCTTCCCACCCACTCCCATCTTCTTGAGTCACTGGCCGCTTCCCACATATAATACACGCACGCGCGTAGTTTTGCGAATTTACTGCCGTTTCTCTCTCTGTCTCTGTCTCAGTCTGTCTGTCCTGTCTGTCTGTCTTCTCTCTCTCTTCTCTCTCCTCTTCTTCTCTCTCTCTCTCTCTCTCCTCTCTCTCTCTCTCTCTCTCCCCCCCCCCCCCTCTCTCTCTCTCTCTCTCTGTGTTTGAGTTGTGTGTGTGTGTGTTGTGTGTGTGTGTGTTTTGTGTGTGTGTGTGTGTGTGTGTGTGTGTGTGTGTGTGTGGTGAGTCAGAGAAGGACAGAGAGAGAGAGAGAGAGAGAGAGAGAGAGGGGTGGGGGGGGAGAGAGACCCGACCGCAGCCTCCTCCCTCCCTCCCCACCCCCACACACATATCCACACGCGCGCATAGTCTTGTGAATTTAATACCTTCTCTCTCTCTCTCTCTCTCTCTCTCTCTCTCTCTTTTCTCTCTCTCTCTCTCTCTCTGCATTTATATATATATATATATATATATATTACAGGCAATCCGTGAAGTTAGGAAATTCGCGTATTTCCTGATTCATTTAGGAAATTCATGTAATTCCTTAACAGCTTAGGAAATACATGAATTTCCTAAAATAGTTAGGAAATTCACGTAATTTCTAAATAAAACGCCAACAATTACATGGATTTCCTAATCTATAAATACACCCAGTCAGGAAGGATCAGCCAGGAAGCTGAACAAGTGTTCACAAGTGAGTGAAATGTGTTGTGTTCCTTGTGTGAGGCAGAGAATTGCGTGGTGTTCCGCATTCAAATTTTGTAAATCAGTAGAGTGTGGGCCTGTACAAAATGGAAACTCGGGAACACTTTTTAAGGAATTTAAGGCAGAAAAGGATACCACATTCAGCTGATAACACGGGAGGAATATGGAGACATCATACAGGAGACATCACACACGCACACACACAGTTTAAAAGATGCATTTATTCACAAAATTATACAAAAGTAAAAGCAGCAGTAAATTTGCACCACCTTGTTTCAGTCACAATGAAATCTGCTTGAGTCAGCATTTGTTTTTACACGTGAGACTTCCATGGCACCTGCTGTTGCATTTTAGTTTATTTTTGAAACATTTGCATTTGTTTGTTGCACATTTCCTTCCTTTCTCACCAACGCAGTTGCACTTTATGAAGCCCTGACCTCCCCCAAGAGATTCGCTTATAACTGCTTCGCGGAGTGAGAGAGCTTTGGTGAGATCAACAGAATCTTCACTTAGAAAGTGTTCTTGACAGACGTCAAACTGATTCCTGGAGTATCTGCCCTTCAGTACACCCTGTCTAACTCCAAGCTTGTACATGTCATTTTCATTTCTGTCCAAGACAATGGCAATGATGTTACGAGGATCCCCTCTACCTCGATCCACCAATGGAATTGGAATCATGACGCTGTCACTTTTGTTTGCTAAAATCAGATTTGTCCTGCTTCTCTTGAGCATTCGCTCCGCTTGGTTCGTCGTTGCTTGCTGAGTTCTCTTGCGCGTCTCCCGTATTTTATCTAAATGACTGTCTACCGACACACCTGGTACTTCCTCAATTGACACACCTGATGGTCCCTCAACTGACACACCTGGTACTCCCTCAACTGACACAACTGGTGCAACTGACACACCTGGTACTCCCTCAACTGACACAACTGGTGCAACTGACACACCTGGTACTCCCTCAACTGACACAACTGGTGCAACTGACACACCTGGTACTCCTCAACTGACACAACTGGTGCAACTGACACCACTGGTACCCCTCAACTGATACACCTGGTACTCCCTCAACTGATACACCTGGTGCAACTGACACACCTGGTACTCCCTCAACTGACAGACCTGGTGCAATTGACTCACCTGGTGCTCTCTCAACTGCTAGAAAATCAGTGTGTGAACTGTCATAGACGTCTGATCTGAAGGAAGCGGCACATTAAATGTATGAACAATGTCTACATTTGATGTTGCATGATCAGTGGCAGGGGAAACATATCCAGTTCCAGAAAAAGACTGTCACGACTGATGATGCATAAAGGGTCGCCTGCTCTGGTTCTGCATTGTGCTCGAGTCGACGGCGTTGCTGTAGTTGTGCAACCTGCTCCAACTCTTCCTCTGTGCTTATCATTTGCACGATTTCATCAGGAAGTGGGGTAGACTGAAGACCAACTTTGACGTCGACACCGAACATTGCTTTGAAGGGAGTGTGCCCGATGCCTGCATGGTGGCTCGAGTTCTTCATGAACTGAACAAATTTCAGACCCCAACTCCATTCTGTTGTCCTGTTGTCATTCATCCACGCCACAAGCATGTCTTTGATGTCTCCGTTTACTCGCTCAATCGACCCTTGTGATTGTGGGTATCTTGGTTTTCCGTGAACTAATTTCAAAGTTGGCCAAAGTTTTGCAACGTCTGAGATAACTTTAGCCGTAAATTCTGATCCATTGTCGGACTGAAGGATGGCGGGAGCTCCAAAAGTCAGAAAAATATCGACAAGCTGGTGTGCAACTTCAGCTGCTCTTTTTGACATGAGTGGACGAAGCAGTACATATTTTGAAAAGTGATCTTGATAAACTAAAATCCATTTGAAGTCCCCACTAGGAAGAGACTGCATGTCAATGAGATCTACCTGGCACCGAGACAATACATCAGCTGTCAGAATGGGATTCACAACCACCCCTTTCACTTTTGGTCGTTTGTGCTTTCTTTGACACTCTTCACAGTGTTTTTTGTAGAGCCCCACAGCTTGCTTTGGATGTTGGCATATTTTCTGCCTATGTCCTTCAGCATCCGATCTCGGCCGCCATGTCCAGTAGCCAAGTGGGCTCGATGAATGATATCAAACATGTCCTCTACAGCAGCGAAGTACAGAGGCGTTGTTGTGGGATCACCTCGCTTTCTGATGAGCTTCTCCAAGTCTCCACATTGCATGACCTCATACCTGGAAAGGGAGCATAGCATGGGGACATGTATACTCTTTTGTCAGTTGAGAGCGGGTGGCGGGTGGGATACATAAAAAAAATTGGAGAGAGAGAGAGAGAGGGAGTGAGAGATAGAGAAAGAGAGAGAGAGAGAGGCGCTAACTTACAAAAATGTATAAAAAAAACCATTGGCGAAGAAAATAAAATTGGTAGCAGGCCAACCTAGGCTCACATTTGCTCAGACTGAATTGTCAACTGCAAGTAGGTCGGTTTCATATTCATGAACTCATCAAATCGAATGCCGCAACGCGTCGGCGTGAGAGATATGATGCATTTTTTTTCGAATGGTGTGACTTCGCTTTCAATGTGAAAATGATGGGTCAGGATACATTCTAACAGAAAAGTCGGTGAGGGAAAGTAGGCCTACACTGTGTGTGTGCGTGTGTGAGAGAGAGAGAGAGAGAACGAAAGAGAGAGAGGCGCTAACTTTCAATAGAGGAGATAGATAACTTACTTTTTGATAAGATAGTAGTCTCGACGAGATTTTCCAGAAGTTGTGGCGTACGCTTTTTTCACTTCCTGTATGATGTCTCCATATTCCTCCCGTGTTATCAGGTATGTGGTATCCTTTTCTGCCCTTAAATTCCTTAAAAAGTGTTCCCGAGTTTCCATTTTGTACAGGCCCACACTCTACTGATTTACAAAATTTGAATGCGGAACACCACGCAATTCTCTGCCTCACACAAGGAACACAACACATTTCACTCACTTGTGAACACTTGTTCAGCTTCCTGGCTGATCCTTCCTGACTGGGTGTATTTATAGATTAGGAAATCCATGTAATTTTTGGCGTTTTATTTTAGGAAATACGTGAATTTCCTAACTATTTTAGGAAATTCATGTATTTCCTAAGCTGTTAAGGAATTACATGAATTTCCTAAATGAATCAGGAAATACGCGAATTTCCTAACTTCACGGATTGCCTGTAACATATATATATATATATATATATATATATATATATATATATATATATATATATATACATACACACATGTATGTATGTGTGTGTGTGTGTGTGTGTGTGTGTGTGTGTGTGTGTGTGTGTGTGTGTTTTTGTTGTGTGTGTGTGTGTGGGGTGTGTGTGTGTGTGTGTGTGTGTGTGTGTGTGTGTGTGTGTGTCTGTGTGTGTTTTGTGAAAGAGAGACAGAGAGAGAGAGAGAGAGTGTGTGGTGTGTGTGTGTGTGTGTGTGTGTGTGTGTGTGTGTGTGCGTGCGTGCGTGCGTGCGTGAATGCGTGCGTGCGTGTGCGTGCGTGCGTGCGTGCGTGTGTGTGTGCGTGCGTGCGTATGTGTGTATGTGGTGTGTGTGTGCGCGCGCGCGCGTGCGGTGTGTGTGTGTGTGCGCGTAAGAGCGTGTGCACAGAGGCGCATGCGTCGGTTTGTCTGCGCGTACTCGCACGTCTGTACGCGTCCATCGGATCCACACGTTCCTTCCCCGCTTCCCCTGTCACGGGCTGCAGGCCTAAACGTGAACACGCGTGTTGGGAAGCAGGAGAGAGAGAGAGAGAGAGAGAAGAGAGAGAGAGAGAGAGAGAGAGAGACAGAGACAGAGACAGAGAGAGAGGGCAAAGAATGTGTACAGAGAAGTGTAAGGGCAATGCACGTGTTGGCTGATGAGGGGACATAAGAGTCCCGATTGCTCTTGGCTTGATTGCTTTGGCTCTTCCCATACCTAACGCTGTCAGCCTGATGGAACTGGCGAGACATTCCCTGGTCATCAGAGAGTGAGGGGGAGGGGGGGGGGGAGAGGGAAGGACAGAGAGAGTGAGTGAGTGAGACAGAGAGCGAGAGACAGACAGGCAGTCAGACAGGCAGATTGACAGACAGAGGCAAACAGACAGATACAGAGAGAGACAGACAGACAGATTGGTCAGATGGAGACAGAGACAGAGAGAGACAGTGACACAGAGAGGCAGATAAGCATAGACGTGGAAGACAGGGAGAAAGGGGGAGGGAGGGAGGGAAGATGGAAGGAGAAAGAAAGAGAGGGAAGGAAATAGAGAGACAGACAGACAGAGATAGGGAGAGAGAGAGACAGAGAGAGAGAGAGAGACAGAGAGAGAGAGAGAGAGAGAGAGACAGAGACAGAGAGAGACAGAGACAGAGAGAGAGAGAGAGAGAGAGGAGAGAGAGAGAGAGGAAAGAGAGAATGCGAATGGTTTATTCATTAGGCCATAGCCCCTTATGAAGGGGGTGAGTAAACATAAGACATCAACAATGAACTTGTTTTATGAAATAGGACATTTGAAATACACGATTACGAGGTCATAATTTCTCTGAACTTAAAAGCTTTATACAAGAAAAACGATAAATTCCTAACATCATTGTGTTTAGTTTTGAACATGATCATGCCATTTTTTGCCATCTGCAATCAATTAGACGTTGACGAAAAACACATATAAATCCCTTAACATTGCCAACGCCCCGATTCATCCACACTTCTCCAAAACCATATTCGTATAAACATGTGCGTACATCCGATACCCAATTTTGCTTTCCTTCTTATCTAATTGAAACAACATATATGCTTTACGAGGTAAGCGACACTCATCCATTTGAAGCAAATTAAACCAATAACGAATACACTGAACAGCAGAATTTAAATATAAGGGATATCTATTGGTTTCACCATAAACTAAACCATTGGGTGTACACATGCTTACACCCAAAAATTTCTTTAAAGCAAACAAGTGCACAGATTCAGAAAATAAAGCAGCTCTGTCGAATCCCCACAGTTCCCAGCCATACTGTACAGCAGGTTGCACATGACAATCAAATATTTTAACAAAATAGGGAAAGAGAGAGAGAGAGAGAGAGAGAGAGAGAGAGAGAGAGAGAGAGAGACAGACAGACAGACAGACAGACAGACAGACAGACAGACAGAGAAATACTGGAGGGAGTTGGGTGTAGGAAAAGAAAGAAGAGTGAGTCAGAGTAACGATGATTTTTATTTTTTGTTGGTCTGATCGTCCTTTCTTCAGTGTCCCCGTGGCCATTCCTCTCA
>CM031600.1:39997933-40000433 GCA_018398815.1 Conus ventricosus
AGAGAGAGACAAAGACAGAGAGACAGAGATAGACATCCGACAGAGATCAGACAGACAGACAGACAGCAACAGACACACGCATACAGACAGAGGGGGGGGGGGGAGACAGAAAGAGAGGGAGGGAGGGAGGGAGGGAGAAAGGGAGACAGAGAAAAGACAGACATCAGACAGACACACAGTCAGACAGTGACAGCCACAGAGAGAGAGAGAGACAGACAGACAGACACACACACAGACAGACGGAGAGACAGACAGACGGACAGAAAGAGAGACAGGCAGACAGACAGACATCAGACAGACACAGACAGACAGTGAGTCACAGAGCCAGAGAGAGAGAGAGAGAGAGAGAGAGAGAGATAGAGAAGAGAGAGAGAGAGAGAGAGAGAGAGAGCGAAACAGACAGACGGAGAGGCAGACAGACACACTGAGACAGATATAGTGAGAGAGACACAGAGTGAGAGAGACACAGAGATAGAGAGGGTCAGAGTCAGACAGACAAAAAGACAGATTGAGACTGTCAGTGAGAGAGGGGGTAGAGGGAGGTAGAGAGACAGACAGACAGAACAGAAAGAAAGAAAAGAAAGAAAGAAAGAAAGAAAGAAAGAAAGAAAGAAAAGAAAGAAAGAAAGAAAAAAGAAAGAAAGAAAGAAAGAAAGAAAGAAAGAAAGAAAGACATCAGACACACAGGGCAGCGACAGTCACGAGAGAGAGAGAGAGAGAGAGAAGAGAGAGAGAGAGAGAGAGAGAGAGAGAGAGAGACAGACAGACAGACAGACAGACAGACAGATAGACAGACAGAGATTGAGACAGAGCCAAAGACAGTGACAGAGACAGCAAGAGAGAAAAGCTTTCCGAACTGCACCCTCACAGACTGCACATGCACGTGTGTCCTCGTTCACACCGTCACACAAACTTACCGTTCATGGTGGAGGTGTCCATCGGTGTCAGTTCAACCATCAGCTCACCCAAGTCGCTTCAGGCGATGACGACACATCAGTAGGCAGAAGGCAGGGAGGTTCGTTTAGTGCTGACGTCAGTCTTGCCAGAGCTGTCGTCACTCTTGCCGATGCTGTCGTCACTCTCGCCAGTGCTGACGTCACTCGTCCGTCTTGCCGGTGCTGACGTCACGCGTCACTCTTGCCAGTGCTGACGTCACTCGTCACTCATGCCAGTACTGACGTCACTCGTCACTCTTGCCAGTGCTGTCGTCACTCTTGCCAGTGCTGTCGTCACTCTTGCCAGTGCTGTCGTCACGCTTGCCAGTGCTGACGTCACTCTTGCCAGTGTGACGTCACTCGTCACTCTTGCCAGTGCTGACATCACTCGTCACTCTTGCCAGTGCTGACGTCACTCGTCACTCTTGCCAGTGCTGACATCACTCGTCACTCTTGCCAGTGCTGTCGTCACTCTTGCCAGTGCTGTCGTCACTCTTGCCAGTGCTGACGTCGCTCTTGCCAGTGCTGACGTCACTCGTCACTCTTGCCAGTGCTGACGTCGCTCTTGCCAGTGCTGACGCCACTCGTCACTCTTGCCAGTGCTGACGTCGCTCTTGCCAGTGCTAACGTCGCTCTTGCCAGTGCTGACGTCACTCTTGCCAGTGCTATCGTCACTCTTGCCACCCTCAGTCACCCTCTGGGACGACTGGTCTGCTTCGTCTTCACAGCGTGTCTTGGTCAGGATATATAGCGCTCCACATCACCACATCACAACAGAAGATTGCTCCCCCTCGAAAACAAAAACAAAAAACAAACAAACAAACAAACAAAAAAAAACAAGACGGCAGAGGGTGACACCACAAAGCCATAGAAACGGCCACGCAAAGTCACAAGTCGTGCACGAAGTAGCGACGTTTTGCTCGGCTCTTCCTGCAGTGAAGACACACAGGGGCAAGAATGCCCCCACAGTGGCTCTACATGAGTAGGCGCTGTTGGTACGTATTTTCACGTTCAGGTTCAGCTTTAGGGGCGATGATTATTTCATCATAGCCTCGCGGCTTTATATGCCCCTTCTTTGTGTGTTCTTTCATTTGTCAGGTCCAGGTGGAGGGGGGGGGGAGGGAGACAAATAAACAAAGAAACTCGCAGGCATTACAGCAGTTAGCACCATCTAGAGGAAAACTGAATGGAGCCAAAACCAATATCTTCCGCTGTGAGCTTAGGCTGAGCAGACCAAGTGCATCTCGATGCGTGAGCACGTGCAGCACGGTGAGATGCTGAAAAAAAAAAACCCACCTGTTATCCGGCCGATTTCTCAGCACACACTCCCGACAGAGAGAGAGAGAGAGAGGGGGGTGCTCGTCTTTCGTGCCCCACAGAGAAACAGAATTATTGCTGACGCTGTCCTATTCATTCTTCGAGTGTGTCCAGAAACTACGTAATAAAGGGAGGGGCATTGCTTTTGTGTTGTTGACTCGAGGCCACGTTGTGAGGTTAGCCTGAGTTCAGGTTTCTGATATCAAAAGTTGTCCTAGTTATATGCGGAACATCCGCACGAGATGGTT
>CM031600.1:40011935-40021935 GCA_018398815.1 Conus ventricosus
GGAAGGACAGTTTTCGTTATCACATTAATTTTTTTGTCTCACAGACACAGGGCTATTCCCACCAGTTCCCACTGTTCCATTATTTTCTACTTGATCTCCACCGTAAGCCCGAACTCTGACCAAACTTGCTTGCACGAACCGCCACTTTACCGCCATTTGTCGCCCGTTTGGATTCGCAGGGGGAAATAACAAGGCCCATTACTCAGACAGCTTCCTGCACTTTATGGCAGGTTGCATGTCGTAAACAAAGCGCAAAAGAGATAGCATTGGTTCACAGCGATCCTAGCTCTGAGTAAAAAAAAAAAAACGTTAGAGGATAAGGAGGGGGGGTGGGGAGGAGGAGAGTGGGGATGGAGGGAGGGACTTGCTCATGGGGAGGAAGAGAAGAGGTAGAGAGAGAGAGGGAGAGAGAGGGAGAGAGGGAGGGAGAGAGAGAGAGAGAGAGAGGAGAGAGAGAGGAGAGAGAGAGAGAGAGAGAGAGAGAGGAGAGAGAGAGAGAGAGAGAGAGAGAGAGAGTGGGAGAGAGAGAGGGAGAGAGTCGGAGAGAGTGTATCTTAGCTTCACTGTGGATCATGGGTATCCTTTACGTGCTTTAAATGATCAATTCTTACAGCGGCTTGCGGATCACAGAAACGTAGCTAGTCACACAATCCTTTCCCATGGCTTAATTGAACAATTCCTGCAGGTTGTTACCAGGCCGGCAAATGAACTGATGGATACTGCGCTTATCTTGCCTTCCTCCTTTCATGTGTCATAAATTGCTTGAACGGGCACAGTTCTCTTGTCAGGAATCAGTGCTCTGTGGTTCATCCTTTTAAGTTCTTAGGAACTGACAGAGATTATGACAGAAGAGCTGTGTTTGGAGTGTGTGTGGGGCGCGCGTGCGCGCGCGCGCGGGGCGCGTGCGGTGTGTGTGTGTGTGTGTGTGTGTGTGTGTGTGTGTGTGTGTGTGCGTGCGTGCGTGCGTGCGTGCGTGCGTGCGTGCGTGCGTGCGTGTGGTGTGGGCGCGCGCGCGGATATGAGAGTGTCTATGGGTGTATTTGTATACTATATGAATGTGTGTATTTTTGTTTTGTGTTTGTGTGTGTGCGTGTGGTGTGCTGTGTGAGTGTGTATTTATATATTATTATTATTATATATTGTGATATTGATGATCTTTATATGGTATGATTTGTGTATATGTGTGTGCGTGTGCTGTGTGTGGTGCGATGTGTGTGTGTGTGTGTGTGTGTGTGTGTGTGTGTGTGTGTGTGTGTGTGTGCATGAGTGTGTGTGTATGAGTGCGCGTGCCTGTGCGTACCTATGCGTGCATGAGTGCGCGTGCGTGTGCGTACCTATGCGTGCGTGCGTGTGCATGCGTGTGCGTGCGTATGTTGTGTGTGTGTGTGTGTGTGTGTGTGTGTGTGTGTGTGTGTGTGTGTGTGTGTGTGTGTGTGTATGCGCGCGCGCATGCGGATGTACGTCTATTTAAGCATGCTTATCACTATGCGTGTCTCAATATCCCGTAACCCCCTGGACCAATTTCCATGGAACTTCCACGAAAGGACACAAGCAGTTGACACTCTGAACAACATTCCAATAAAGGTCAGATCACGACAGAGAGAAGACGTCCCGGGAAGACCCTGACGTCCATGTCCAATTCTGGAGTGCCACCAAGAGTCCCGGCGCTCCCTGCATGTCTTCCCTGTGGGCAGGAAGAGCGAACGACCAAACGAGCCGCGCCCCACAGATTCCCCCCCCCCCCCCCCCCCCCTTCTCCGTGCTGTATGGCCTGAAGGGCGCCCACCGACATTCCTCTCGCCCCTGCTCAACTGTGTGGCCGCCCACAGGAGTTGGGGAGTGGCGGGGGGGGGGGGGGGGGGGGTGAGAGGGGGAAGGGGGGGGGGTAGACAAACGTGGCTGGACTGCGCCGTCAGTGAACGACAAGGAGCCGCCGGATCAGGATATTAGCCTAGTTTGCCTTCAGTTATGAGGAGGAGGGGAAGAGGGGGGGGGGGGGGCTGCAGGGGAGGGGTTGGGAGAGAGCAGAGGGAAGTTGTTGAGGATGAATGTTATGGGATCGGGAGGGATGTGTGTGTGTGTGGGGGGGTGGGGTGGGGGGGGGGCTGGATGAGGAGGGATTGGGAGGTGGAGTGGGGGTGGGGAATGGGGGGGGGGGGGGAGAGGCAGAGTAAAGAAGCAGCATATATCAAACATCGTGGCCAGCAGGATAGAAATATTGCACGGATGTGAGATTAGAGCGGATCAATAACAAATAACCACCTCCTCCCCCCCTCCCCCTCCCTCCCCATCGAGATAGAAAAGAAGGAGTGGGTTGGGGAGGAGGCTGGTATAGGAGTGGAGGGGGCAAAGGGTGTAGAGGAACGGAAGATGAGGCAGACAGATAAACACTCATATTTTTGATAAGGTCTGAAAAAAAATCTTTCCCTATTTCGAACATAATCGTTCCGTTTGGCCATCGACAGTTTTGCGAGTGCATTGGGTGTGCAAATATCTACCCTCCGCTCCCTAAACCATCACCGATAACTTGTTTGCAGCAAACTAATGAATGAGAATGAGACTATAAACTGAGGTTCCGTTTGTGAACGCACGCATAACATCTTGCACACACGTAAAATCCCATCACCAACTTTCAGAAGAGAAGGCCAGTTTGACCGTTGGTATGGATGACACGTTACACATAGCATGCACCCTGCGTGAGAAAATGGAAAGAATGAAAATAAGTAAGGAAATGGAGCGAACGATATTGCTGGATGACACGGGAAACGACTGAATGAAGCGCCAACAGCCAGCTCTTCAGTCGGCTCTACCCAGGTAGGCAGCCCGTTGTGTAAACAAGAGTCCGGATTGTAAAGCGCTTAGAGCTTGGCCTCTAGCCGAGGATAGGCGCTATAATTAGTATTCATGATAATAATAATTATAAAATAACACTGCGGAAATTCACGATTTAAGTCTGTTTCTAATGTTGTTCAATTGTACAACTTGAACTGTACTGTACAATTGGTTGTACTTGGCTATGACACATTTCAACAGATAATTTCAAGGCAATACTGCTCACTGAGAACATCTTCTTCATAATACCTGACTGCATTTCTTTTGGCTTTGTTAGCAAGTATACTTGGATCGAACGACGACCAAAATTCCCAAATGTTTATGCTCATGAACTCCGGACATTAAAACACCATTGGATTTCATTTTTCTCTCGCACCTGACTGACCAGCTTTCCAAAACACTGTATTACTTTATTACTTTTCTTTCTTATCTTAACGATTAATTGAAATACCAGTGCTGCATTTCGTGAATTATTTAGCCGGATTTATCATTCAGCTAAATGACAATATGAATGAACAGCTAAAATGCGTCGTAAAGAAAAAAAAGGCACCATGCACACCATCATTAATTTTAGAAGAAAAAGAAACACCCGAAGGTGCTGGGGAGGACCCAGAGAAGCACTGTCTTCACCTGCCTTTTAGAGCAGTCCTGTACCACCCCTGGAGGCCTGCGCTGTGTTGACGATGGGTACAGGCACGCGCAGGACACTCCATTAAGATATCAAGGGACATAACTGCTCCTAACAGAGGTAAATTAGACTACAGGATGCAGCTCATAACAGCCTTAAAGTAGCATCCCCATGGGTGTACCAGCCCGTATTTCATGACTGCAGAGCCCACCGGCGAAAAACACCACCCTCCAGCTGCCGAGCACACCCCACAGACCCAACCACCCCTGCCCACGGACAGATGAAGACAGTGCCACTCCAGACACAGCCAAGCTTTCGCCATACGGTCTTATGTGCCCTCAAGAGAGAATCCAAAGTTGTAGTCTTTCCCACTGTCAACAGGACTTTCCCTGTGGTCAGTGGGTCTTTCCTCACCGTCACTGGACCTTTCTCCAGGGTCAGCCTAGTTAAGGCAAGGAAGAAAAAGAAACACCCGAAGGTGCTGGGGAGAACCCAGAGAAGCACTGTCTTCACCTGCCTTTAGAGCAGTCCTGTACCACCCCTGGAGGCCTGCGCTGTGTTGACGATGGGTACAGTTGATTAATTGAAATACCAGTGCTGCATTTCGTGAATTATTTAGCCGGATTTATCATTCAGCTAAATGACAATATGAATGAACAGCTAAAATGCGTCGTAAAGAAAAAAAAGGCACCATGCACACCATCATTAATTTTAGTACTTCAATGGCCGCTTCATTTATAAAGCGTGAGTATAATATACGGCATCACACACCACCTTGTTCAACCCTAACTTTAACTGTAAAAACAGTCTGTCAGTTGCGCGCGCGCGCGCGTGTGTGGGGGGAGGGGGGATGGGGGGTGGAGGTGGGGGTGGTGGGGGGGGTGGCGGTGTGTGTGTATGTGTGTGCGCGCGCGCCTGTGTGTCTGTGTAGGAGAAATGTAGAGAGGAGGCTAAGAGACTGCACATCCAGTTATCCATTTCTGTAGTTATACACGGTTCTGATTCATTTCGGCAATCTCTTACACTTTTTTGAAAAGGCCTAAGCATGTTTTCATTTATGGAATTGACTGCCTTTTCAAAATCAATAAAGGTACATACAAAGTACGATTCAGTGAACATTGTTTTTGGACGGAAGCTGGGAAAGTAAGCATATGGTCAGCGGTAGGGTAACTAGTTCTACACTTAGCTTAATACTCACCGGTGACTTGTCCATTTACCCATTTCTGTGATCTTACATTAATAATTGTACCAACTTACTTGTCTCTGGAATGACTAATATATCAAACTGTCCCGATATTTGTGTTGTTGAAGTCACCTTTCTTAATAATGGTTACAATATAAATTCATTCCTTTATTTCCTTTCCAATAAGCCTAAGCAAGCTTCCATTTATGGAATCAAATGCCTTTTGAAGGTTTTCTGAACGTGCGTACACGATACATTCAACTGAAATTTGTTTTTGGTTTAAAGCTAGCAAAGTAAACATATGGTCAGCTGTTCTACACCCAGCTATTGGTGCTCTTTGTACACTCAGCTAAAGCTCGCCGGTAGTATGATGTCTGTTTATTCTTTTCTGTAACCTGACAATAATAATTGTACTGAATTACCTGTTTACTAGAGTCACCAAGATACACATCTGTGTGATATTTCAGTTCTTTACGCCAACTTTCTCAATAAATCTGCATTGACATTTAAGCTGTTAACGTCGCTTTTCTCAGTGATAGTTAAGTCTACTGACTATCCCAAAACACTTTTGTCAAACTACGCATTACACAATTTCAAAAGAACCAAAGAACCTGATCACTAGAGTTTTTGTATAGTTCACAAATAATAGCATTAGCACAAGCTGTCTTGTGACTGTTTTTTTAAATGTTCTTAGAGGACACAATATTTCTTTCTTCAAGATCCAATGACTAATGAAAAGATGAGCAACATCATCTTAAAGACGAGACAGGTGGGGGGGATACATAGCGATCGGAAAAGGAAGGAAGGGAGAGAGAGAGAGAGAGAGAGAGAGAGAGAGAGAGAGAGAGAGAGAGAGAGAGAGAGAGAGGAGAGAGAAGAGAGAGAGAGAGTCGCAGACCGATAGACAGACAGACAGACACAGACAGACACACAGAGAGACAGAAAGAAAAGATAGCTTGCCAGCCACACTAATAGACAGACAGATGGAATCAGGACGCACGCACGCACGCACACACACACACACACACACACACACAACACCACACACACACACACACACACACACACTCACACACACACACACACACACACACACACACACACGTGATAGAGAGAGAGACAGAATGAGAGTGAGAGTGAGAGAGAGAGAGAGAGAGGGGGGGTGATGGAGAGGGATAGATGGGGGGGGGGGGGCAGGGTCTCTGGGTGAGGGTAATTCAGCACTGCAGATGCAGCCCCAGCCAGTGACATATCCGCACTGAAGGAAGCAATAAGCGGCAAAGAGGAGAGACGGCAGGGAGGGTGCCGAGACAAATGATGCGTGCGGGGGGCGAGGGGGGTGGCGGGCGGGAGGTCCAGACACGGCCCGCCAGGAATGGCGGCGCACAAGATGCCCATCAGGCAGTGCGCTGGGAAACAGAGATGGGGACCGGCGCCAGGACCGCGAACAACAACCAATCAGCGTTCCATCCAGAGGAGAAATGACACGAATCGGAGGAGAAGTGGTCAGTACGTATGCCCCTCCCCCCATCCCCCCCAAGTTTGTCCGCCCAATAAAGGAGAAAGGAAAGGGAAGGTCTGGGTTATGACGTTGGTGATGGACACGGACGCTACGTGCCCTGTAAGATAGATCACCCTTCGTCCGGCGATGGATGCCTGATCTACAAGGTGATTCCTGTGGTCTGCCTATAGCTGGAGGTCTGTGCTGCTGGATCGTGGCTGGGCACATTGTGGTTTGGTGATGTCTTGTTTGGGGCATACTTCCCACTTCTATTTGCCAAAAACCCTTTCCACCCCAACCCCAGCTTCTCATCTCCACTCACACCTCTACTTTCCTGTTACATCTCTTCTCCGACTTCCCTGCAGCCAGTAGTACACGGAGTTAGGAAATCTCTTATCACGTTTAAAGGCTGGTTTCGTACATCTCTCTTTATGGCACGTCTTGTTCTAAGAAAAGTTGGGCCCCGATGTATGAGTGCGTGCGCGTGTGTGTGTGTGTGTGTGTGTGGAGGGAAGAGGGGTGCAGGCAAGGGGTAACGGACTGACAGGAAGGGGTCGTGGGGGATGGAGGGAAAGGAAGGCGGGGGGGGGGGGGGGGGGGATGCATTTGTGGAAGTGACGGAAGACGGGGGTGGGTGGAAAGCAGTCGAGGGAAAAGTCAGCGGAGGGAGGGAGGTCGGCTTGTACAGAAAGCGAGTGTATATCCCACAGTGTATGTTTCTAGGTTCAACAGTAAGTGAGACTCCATCGTCCCTTTATTCTGCACAGCCGCCATAGAACTTCCCTTTCCTGCGTGTCGTGATCTTCGACAAACTGTGTGTGGATGTCGTGAAGGGCGGAGGCAGCTGGATGACCGTGTAGTGATTGACATTGACTGCCACTGAACCTAACTCACTCATCAAGTTTCGAAACATCACCCTGACGCGGAGAGAGAGAGAGAGGGGGGGGGGGGGGAGGGAGGGAGGGAGGGATAGAGAGAGAGAGGGGGAGGAGGTGGGGAGAGAGAAGGAGCGAGAGAGGGAGGGAGAGAGAGGGAGGGAGAGAGAGAGGGAGGGAGGGAAGGAGAGAGAGAGAGAGAGAGAGAGAGGAGGGAGGAGAGAGAGAGAGAGAGGAGAGAGGGAGGGAGAGAGAGAGGAGGAGGGAAGAGAGGAGGGAGGGAGGGAGAGAGAGAGAGCGGGGAAGGGAGGAGAGAGAGAGGGAGGAGAGGAGAGAGAGAGAGGGGAGAGAGAGAGAGAGAGAGAGACAGCCATACACACACACACACACACACATACACACACACACACACACACACACACACACCACACACACACCACACACAACAAAGGCACGCACACACGCAAACGCTGCAGGACTTCATCATCATTATGTTCGCCATAGAGAGGATGGAGGCTGGTCATTTATGACGCCAGCAGAGTTTGTGCCCGGGTTCAGATGACGCCATTAGTTTGGTCGGTAAAGGAGGCCGACGAAAGTTCTGGTCCATGATGTGTGTCCAGCTCATTTATTACTTGGGTTAACATATCCATGAGTGAGTGAGTGAATGAGCGAGTGAGTGAGTAGAATGTATAAGCGATTGAGCGACTGAGTTCGTGAATGCGTCACATGATCGTGTGAATGAGTGAGTCAAAACATCAAAGTCAAAGTCAAAATTTTATTTCCAGATGGAACATTGAATAAGCAGAGAAACTGCTTTTTTTTTACATCAAGCCATCATAACAAAACAAAGAAAATTGAATAATAAAATAAGGAAAACGAAGAAATACAAAGAGTGAAAAATCAGCGGGAAAGGGCGAGGGAGTGTGGTGGGGGTGAAATCTGAGGGGGATGAGGAGGGGGGAGGAAATAGGAGGAGGGAGGGGGTAGGATGGAGGCGTGGGGGTGGAGGGAGAGGGAGTACAAAAAAGAATTCAAGCCTGTTATAATTATCATATCAAGGAAGTAACAGGTAGAGAGAGAGAGAGAGAGAGAGAGAGAGAGAGAGAGAGAGAGAGAGAGAGAGACTAGATGAGTGAGTGAGTAAGTGAGTGAGTGAATGAGTGAGTGAGCGTGTGAGTGAGTGATTGAGCCAGTGAGTGGGTGAGTGAGTGAGCGAGCAAGTGAGCGAGCAGGTGAGCGTGTGAGTGAGCGTGTGAATGGGCGAGCGAGTCACTGCGTGTGTGCGTGAGTGAGTGAGTCAGTGAGTGAGTGAGCGAGTGAGTGAATGAGTGAGTAAGCGTGTGAGTGAGAGAGTGTAAGTATGTACAAGTCAGACGGTAAATAAACAGGTTAGTAAATCAAGTAGATACGCGAGTAAATGAAGTAGAAAGTGAGTGAGCAAAGGGAAGTAATCCAGCAATTCAATCAGTTCCCCAAGTCCTTGATGTAAAAGTTCATGGTTTTATGACCTTAAAATTTTGTGTGTGTGTGTTGTGTGTGTGTGGCGGGGGTGGGGGAATGGGCTGGGCTTCATACGTGGGCTGTGTGTCGTAGTTACTTAACTTTACGTTAAGCATGACCACTGCGAGCGTATTTCACGTGAAAAGTGGATGTGCGATAGGATTTAACAAGAACTCTGAACGATCGGCGGCAAAATTTCACTGGAGGCGCAACGCCTCGTGTGAGACATGGTTACCGACTCCTCGTTTCCCCAGCGTCAGTGTGTCTTACTACACCCAACCCCTACTCTCCCACCCGCTCCACACGCTACACTCCACTACCCCCTCTCTATCTGTCTGTCTGTCTGTCTCTCTCTTCTTCTCTCTCTCTCTCTCTCTCCTCTCTCTCTCTCTCTCTCTGATTTCTTTCTTAATTTTTTTTCACTTTCTTTCTCCCTATCCTCGTTCATTCTCTCTCTCTCTCCTCTCTCTCTCTCTCTCTCTCTCTCTCTCTCTCTCTCTCTCTCTCTTCTCGCTGGACCAACCCATCATCGTCTTCTTCTTTCTGCTCGTGTTCTTTTTGTTTCTCACCTCTCACACCATTCCATCTTTCTTCCCTTCTCTCTTCCCCCGATCTCTCTTTCTTCCAACCCTAACTTACTCCCTCCCCCCCCACCCCCCTGTGTGTGTGTGTGTGTGTGGGGGGGGGGGGGGGTTGTGTGTGTGGGTCTGTATGTGTGGGTCTGTGTGTGTGTGTTCCTCCGTCTCTCTGTCTCTGTCTGTCCGTCTCTTTCTCTCTCTCTCGCTCTGTTCCTCCGTCTCTCTCTCTGCATGTCTGTCTGTCTGTCTCTCTCTCTCTCTCTTTCTCTCTCTCTCTCTCTCTCTCTCTCTCTCTCTCTTTCTCTTCTCTCTCTCTCTCTCTGTCATAGTCGTTGTCCGCCCATTAGGCTAGGCATTACTGGAACAAATTATAGCACACGTCTGTTTGTTTGTTTGTTTGTTTTGTTTTTCAAATCAAAATAAAATTCAAAGGAACCATTTAAATTTTCTTTATCCTTTTTTTTTGGTTGCTGTTAAACTTGTTTTTTTTCCCTGTCTGGTACAATTCCCGCTGTAGTCGTCTTCTTCTTTTCTTTATTGTCTCTGCCTTGTCAGTGGGCTTTCCTCTGACCTGCACCTGCTTGCCTGCCTGCCGCCGCCTGCCTGCCTGTCTGCTGTCCTTCCGCCTGCCTGCCTGCCGCCTCCCTGCCTCCTGCCTGTCTGTCTGTCTGTCTGCCTGCCTGTCTGTCTGTTGTCGTCTCTTCTGTCCTCTTTGCCCGTCTGTCTGTCTGTGTCCCCCTCAGTTTTGTCTCTTCTGCTCGTTTCCTTCCTGTCTGTCTGTCTGTCTGATTTTTTTTCTCACCCTTCTTTAGTCTATCTCTTTTTTCCAATCTCTCTCTGACTCCTTTTCTCTCCTTGTCTCTTGCTTCTCCCCACCACTCTCTCTCTCTACCCCCCCCC
>CM031600.1:40027513-40037646 GCA_018398815.1 Conus ventricosus
GAATAACTGTGTGTGTGTGTGTGTGTGTGTGTGTGTGTGTGTGCCAAAAGTCTCTCCTGGGCTTGCTCCCCGGTTTTTTTTTCTGTCGTTTTATGTGCGTTTGGGCTCTCCCTGCCTCTGTCCGTCTCTCTCTCTCTCTCTCTTTCTCTCTCGGGGTCACGTGACGTGAAGCGTAGCGAAAGGGCGCACATCGGAAGAGCTGCAGTAAATTCGCTGATTTCATCGTCAACATGGCAGTTACTGGATTGCCAGCGACTGTGGAGAAGACCCTGAGTGCCCTGCTGACGGACAACACGGTGACCAGCTGGAAAGTGGCGGGAGAAGCAGACAGCACAGTGGTTGTGCTACGCCTCAAGCCTGCCAACCCGCCGGTGTCAACAAACATGGCGGACCCTGTCCTGAATCGGAATACAAGGGTGCAGTATTATAGAAAAAGCCACCCAGTCAGATTCGACGTGACCGGGAAAGGGCCAGACAGCAACAGAGTCAGGCAAGTACGAAGCAGGATCATGACCTCGATACGGTACGCCCACTGGATGCGCCGTTCTTGCCTAACACACGGTCGGAAATATCAGACACACAGGAGTACGTTTTGTCAACACGGCCGAACCGGAATGACAGCGACCAAGACGAGGACGAAGCGCCGCCTGATGTGTTTCAAGTGAACGAGGCCAACGAAACTTCAGGCATGATTGACTGTGACAGTTCTATCATTCCACAACTTGAGACGGACATCGAGCCGATAATAGATAGTTCTGTTGGTAGTTTCAGTACCAGTGTGGTTAAAAGCTATGTCGCTACCCTCACAGATAGGTCTGTGCAAAGACGATTGAGGGACAAGGACAGAAATAAATCCTTCCGAAAAGTGACAGTCCAGCGATCGACCGACACTGATGTGCTCATGTGCGAATCAGACGATCTAGTCCTGGAATTTACTTGTGCGGCTATCTCTGGTGACAGCAAATGTGTGTTCTGGAATGTGAAGCAGGACGACAAAAACATGCTGACAGAAGAACGTGCTAAACTTGCCAGTCTCCGTAAAGGGAAACGTGTTGTCAGTACACAACACGCCAAGATCCAAGCACGTGCGGCACTGGTGATGGAGACGCTACACGGCCTGATCCAGTTCTACCTGGGGTGACAGCCTGTGTTCACGAGACTCGTATGACGGACCGGTTATTGTGGGACAGATGCCAAGAGGGGAAAAAGAAAACAAACATTGTTTGCCATGGTTTCCATGTCGGACTTTCCGCGATGCCTTGTTTAATTGTTTTGTTGTGTAATTGTTCATCGCACTGTCTTGCTTATGAAGCTGTACCGCTTTATAGCAATAAATCGTATCATTCATATCTATATCTCTCTCTCTCTTCTCTCTCTCTCTCTCTCTCTCTCTCTCTCTCTCTCTCCTGTTTCTGTTTGTCTCTCTGACTGCGTATCTGTTGGTCTGTCATTCAGTCAGTCAGTCTGTCTACCTGGCTGTCTCTCTGCCTGTCCGTCTGTCTGTCTGTCAGCCTATCAGTCAATTATTAAGTCTGTCTAGTCTGCCTGCCTGCCTGTCTGCCTGCTGCCTCTCTCTCTCTCTCTCTCTCTCTCTCTCTCTCTCTCTCTCTCTCTCTCTCTCTCTCTCTCTCTCTCTCCTCTCTTCTCTCTCGATTTGCGGGTAGAGTAGGAGTGGGGTTGGGATTAGAGGAGAGGGTGAAGTTGAGGAGTAAACGATGTAACGTGTGTAACACCATTTATATGAGATATTTCTCTTACAAAATGAATAATTTTAGTGTCAGTGACTCTGTGTGTGTGTTGGTGTGTGTGTGTGTGTGTGTGTGTGTGTGTGTGTGTGTGTGTGTGTGTGTGTGTGTGTGTGTGTGTGTGCGTGCGTGTGCGTGCGTGCGTTCGCGCGCGCGTGCATGCTTATATGCGTCCGTGTGCGCGCGCGCCTGTGTGTGTGTGTGTGTTAGGTCTTCAATTTAACGTCTATACACATTATGTGATATTAGACAAACATAATCTATAAGAATAACATTAACAGCAACAGCAAAAAATGGAATAACTAACTATAAAACATCGAAGAATAACCGGTCATAACAAGAACGTTACTAAAACACCAGTTCCCATTTTACAAAACAGAAAAAATAGGACTTTGATGCAATGAAACAGCAATTTTACACATTAGTGATAAATCGGTTACAACTGTATCCAGAGAACAATTAGGTAGAGGTGGTAGATGAGGTTTTAACTGTTTGCAGTGGAAAAGTATGTGGGAATTTGATATCATTTCACCACAAAGGCATGTTATATTTTTGCAAAACTTTGTCTTAAAAGCGTTCAGTTTGATCTTATATATTAGCGAAATTATGATGCGAGGAAAACGGCAAACTACATTGATAAAAAGAATGAAGTGTGTCAAAGTTTAATATCTGGTTTATGCGAGTATCAAGAGAACATCCCGAATTTTGTTGTTTTTTCCTAAAATGTTTCCAGTATGCATTTTCTAGAAGACTGTATCCCTCATGGATAGACAATGGGATACTGATAACCTCCGACCCGCTAGTATTTTTCGCTCCCCGTTTTGCTGCTCTGTCTACTCTCTCATTAAACCGAATCCCACAATGAGAAGGAACCCAACAGAAACTAATTCTTGTACCCCTAATAATCAAGAAATGTATTAGGTGATGAATATCTGTAATCAGATCTTGTCTTACTATAGGGTTTGTTTTACTTAGGGCGAATAAAACTGATTTTGAATCGACGCAAAAGAGGACTTGGAATATTGGATTTGAAAAGTCAAGTAGAAAATACAAAGCCATGAGAATGGCAGTTAGTTCTGCTGTAAAAATTGATCTGTTTTGTCCAAGATAATAAGATTTTTCAATTTTCAATGAAGGAATTGTAAATGCTGCACCTGCTTCTTTGGTATCCAAAAGAGACCCATCTGTATAAATTTTAAGATGAAAGGGATACGAATTTTCAATATACTCTTTTACTATTTGGCCTATCAGGTTTTCATTGTCACTTTTTTCATCGACGTATGGCTAATATCAAATGATGCTCTTTGAAGTTCCCATGGCGGGCTGGGAGATGCGGGAAGTTTAGGTCGATTTATATCGCCGAGGTTAACTTTTGATTCACTGAACAGATCTGAAGTGAAAGTTCCAATAGTTGTGAGCGAAGAAATTGATTTTGCCCTTTTTGGGAAGCTAATGTCAGATCTCAAACTGACTTCATTTTCAACGTTGCTGTCACGTGTTGAGATTCTAAGACAAATTTTGCGACAGCTAGCCGTCGATGTTCATCTAATGGTAATACTCCCACTTCGCTATATGTCCCAAAGATGATGCATGATACGGCACACCAATGATACGGCACACCAATGATACGGCACACCAATGATACGGCACACCAAGAGCCAGTTTGAAAGCTTTGCAATCCAAACTTGGCATCTTATTAAGTAAACTTTTCGGAGCACTGAAAAAGACTTCCTGCCCGTAAGAGAGTCTAGAACGTATCAGTGACAATGCCAGCTGTTTCAGTACATTAGCATCTTGGCCCCAGTTTTGTTTCTGTATAACTTTTAAAAAGTTAAAGCTTTTTCGAGCCTTTGTTAATAAATATTGTATATGATAATTCCACGACAATTTTGAAGTAATGTATACTCCGAGAAATTTCACCATTTGTCTGTATTCTATAGTCTCGCCATTTATTTGAAAAATGGGTAATTCTGGTGGATCTGGCCCACTATTAAAAAGTAGATTTGTTTTTTCCGGTGATAGCATTAATCCATTCTCCTTCGTGTGTGTGTGTGTGTGTGTGTGTGTGTGTGTGTGTGTGTGTGTGTGTGTGTGTGTGTGTGTGTGAATTTAGCTAGACCACTCCCTCTTTGCTGCATTGATACAGCCAGCAAGTTCTTTCCTAAAAACAACAGTTCTCTGTTGGAATGATGGGATTTTTATTCACCTTGGCTTTATTCCATTTATTGCGCACTATCTTTTTTTTTTTTGTTCAATCCGCCCATTCTTACGCAGATGGTCTTTGTTTAAAGGGATTCGAGAAAAGGTGGCACGAAATAACCTGAATAAATTGTTTCTGTCACAAATTCATTTTAATTTTCGGGGTTTTTTGTTTGTTTGTTTCTATTCCTTAAAACAATAGACTTGGAATCAACACAGAATAGAAACTGCTACAGCGAGGGTGGTGTATAATTCAAACCGATCGTACCCAGTTCTAATGGCAGTACGTTCAGCAATAGCTGGAGAACACTTTAAATGTAATGGCAACAAGTTATGCTTTAAATACAGAGTTGTTTTTTTCACGCGTGTATGTGCGTGCGTGCGTGCGTGCGTACGTGCGTGCGTGCGTGCGTGCGTGCGTGTGTGTGTGTGTATGTGTGTGTGTGTGTGTGTGTGTGTGTGAGAGAGAGAGAGAGAGAGAGATAAAGGTTCATCCAAGAAAGGTACATTTAGCTCAAAATCGTTCTAAATGTTAAAACCACTGTCTCTCTACACCCCCCCCCCTCCCCCGCCACCTTTCACCCCTTCCTTCACTCTGTGCGTGTGTGTGTGTGTGTGTGTGTGTGTGTGTGTGTGTGTGTTGTGTGTGTGTGGTGTGTGCGTGCGTGCGTGCGTGCGTGTGTGTGTGTGTGTGTGTGTGTTGTGTGTGTGTGTGTGTGTGTGTGTGTGTACAACAATACAACAATACAACAATAATTTAATTTCAGTCTTTGCAGGCCATCCGGCCCATAATGGCAAGGAGAAATGCAGTAATCAACATCTAGTTATAGGTGAACCTTTCATACAAAAAGGAAAGAAAAGACACTGCTGCATCTTTTACCACATCGACATCTTACTTTTAAGCATTCAACAATATAAAGCGCAGTTTTCAAAGCAAGCTTACTTTTAAGATTTTGACAAAGTAATTGTACTTTCAGAGTGCTAGGAAAACGATAATAATATAGAGGCAGAAATTTCTTTCTCAGAGAAGAGTACTTACAGCATACAAAAAGAAAATGCACCAAGTCTTCAATCTGGTCGCCATCACATTCTTTACAGTATGGGTCAACTCTTAATTGTCCAAAACGAGGGATACCATTCAGGGGCAAGCGATTACACCTTAGTACACAGATTGCACGTCTGTGAGCGACATGGTCCAGACTTATGATGTAATTTGCCCTTATAATTTCTGGATGGTACAAACAGTAATCCTCATCTGAAGAGACGGAGTCGTGCCAATTTTGATATGATACATCTTGTAATCTGCTCTTGAACTGTTCTATGAAATACCTAATATGTCCCGGGTGTTGCATAGCCCAAACGTAGCCAAAACCGTACTTGCATAATAATAGCCTGACTTGTGAAGCCCAGTTCTTCCGCCCTGACAGATCATGTGCGCGTAACATGTCATAGCATTGCTTTGGGTACCTATCATTAGACAGGTTTACAATCCTGCACCAGTATTTCATAAGTCGGGTCTGTGTGTCAACGAATATTGGAAGCCTTCCACATTCTCCCAGTGCTACACTGTTTTTTGCATCTCCTCCGACCCCCAGTATCATTTTGCATATTTTTACTTGTACCTTTTCAATGGCATCGTATTTTTCAAATCCCCAGATTTCAGAACCATACAAAAGAATGGGCTTAACTTTTTGTATCGAAAATTTTAAATACCATATCAACTGGGAGCATTTGTAATTTAAAGTATAATTTAAAGTATCCCTGCGACGGCTCTTAAAGCTTTACCAGAAACAGCATCCACACATTTAGTCCATTTGAGGGAGGATGAAAAGATGACTCCAAGATAATTGTAAGAGGGCTCGACTTTTAACTCGTTACCATAAAGAACCACTTTTCACACTTTGTGTGTGTGTGTGTGTGTGTGTGTGTGTGTGTGTGTGTGTGTGTGTGTGTGTGTGTGTGTGGTGTGTGACAGTCACAGAGAGACACTTTTGACACTTGACACGCGTTAACGCCGCGCCATTTATGTGGGGCCAAAGGTCCATTCACAAAGAGTTCGCAGCGTCAGTTTCAATTTTACAGAACAAAAATAAAACCACTCTACAAACGCAAGACATTTGAAGCATAACAATAATATTCTATTAACTTCAGTGTCAACCAACTAACAGTCTAACCAAAGAATCTGTTCATTTCAATTAAAACTAGTATGTCGACACACATATATATACACATAAGTACGCATACACATGTGCATACACACATACACATATATATACACACACATGCACATGCACACATACATACAAACACATGCATACACACATACACATATATACATATTGTGTTCTTTCATCTTATATCCTGTTCCTTTTAATCTACCTTACACCTTTATTTACCCCTAGCGTTAAACATAAGTATCATTCATACATATTCAAACATATATGCTTGGATGTCTTATTGTTACTAAAACATTTCCATCGAAATCGTCTCAGTTATATCTCAACCTGCTTCTACTGTCCTCAGCTTGATCCCTGTTCTTTATGTTGTACTGCGAAGCCCTAATTATCAAAATTACCTTCCAGTTCATACACAAAATCTGAATTCAAAACATGCACATATTCAGTTACGCACACATCTATATACGAACGTACATGCATATGAATTCTAGTCAAGCAAACATTTCTCCCCGCACAATAACCATTCTACACAAATCTATTATTAATAATATAGTATCTTCTTCATAGCATGATTACATCATCGTGTTACGCATAATATATATTTTAATAAAATCCCGTCTGACCTACTTTGTACATTCCTTTTCTCTGCGCATGCGCGTATTATTTTATTGTCACCCCTGTTGACCTGTGTGACCCCCATATCATAGGCCTAGTTAAGCAAGCGTTGTTGCATTTCCATTGCGAGATGGCGTGTTTTCCTTGCTGAAGTATTCGTTCGCTATTTATACATTTACAACTTTGGAGTTCGTGCATGTTCGTGGTTCTCTGGATTAAATTATATAAATGATTTGACTTGGATTTCTCTGTCGTCATGAAACAGGTTGGTACATTTCTATTTCCGTTGGATCATGTAATGTTGGTTAATATTTGTTACTACGTTCCACTTGAAACTTGCTCATCTTCTTCATTATGTAATTAGGTTACGTTAGGACAGACAGGATTTTACTACAACTATCGATCGACAACATCTGAATCTTTCATCAAAGCTGTTTCAACCTCGAACAACAATCGAAGTCGTTCTTTACGTGGTAAATTTTTGCTACTTGGACAAAATCCCTTCCAGCGAGCGTGGAACTGTACTTGTAGTTCTAACTGGGTCAAACTAGTCTGTGTGTTCGAACAGAGACGTGGTTAGGCTAGAGGCGAGGCGCACGTCATCTGTCTCGTCTCACGGAGAAAAGCTGCAGGCTGCGGAAATGACCGTGACCTTTGTTGATCTCTCCAAAGTTAGCCATTAACCCAGATTCTCAACAAGACCATTCATTGCACACACACGCGTCACAATAAGTATATATATTTAGCTACAATATGTATAAACACAGAGTTTGTGCTAAATAATGTCGCTCAGCACGAAACTGATCAGCACTCATTCCCATTCACCTCTAATGCATATCAAACTTGTAAATAATGTACAGCACATTCGACAGCATCTAAACCTGTTTTTGTTCCATTTTTGTACCTTCCATCCCCTCCCTACTTCTTATACATGTTATTTATTAAATTTCTAACTACTCATACAAAAAACCTTTCTATCTTACCCTCCTGCTTTCCATTTTCCGTATATTGTTTACAAGTCGGTTTTAACCTGTAGGCCACATTGCCAGCCCTTGAGCTTTTTAATCCTTATAATTGATTTTCTCTGGATTTGAGAGACATAAAAGATGTACATAGCTACATCCCGTAAGATCTCTGTATTTTTGTTTGTAATATATTATCTAATCTAATCATGTTCAGATTGTTAAAATGTTTGGTTATGTATTTCACTCTTAATTGGTTATAATTTGGACTGCTGTTAAAAAGTGCATTTCTGTTTCATCTACAGGACAAAAGGGGCAGGTTGCAATCACCAAACTATCAGTGTATTTCCTATTAATATGTAATTCGTTTATTCCTAGTCTCATTTTGTTAATGCTTTCCTAAATTTAGTTATAGTAATTTGATGTAGATATTCTTCTGTTTGATGCAAGTTTTGAATGTGTAGTATGTTGTGAATCTCTCGCTATTTGTTATTTTTCTCATGCCAAGTTTGTTTATAACAATCTATAATTCTTTGTTTTAACTCCTTTATAAAACTATATTCATTACTATACCCCTTCATTTGCCCATACCTCTGAGAAACCATACCTATCTAGACATCCTTTTATCCTAGTGCCCAATTTTGTGTTTTAATTACTTCTGTTTTTTCCCTTTCATATGCTTGTTTTGGAATCCATTTGGAAACATATTTACTAAACGTAGCCAATATCTAATTGCTTTTATTATACTATCTATATATAATGGGTATCTGCCTAACTCTCCATACAGTAGATTATTTGGTGTTTTCTTTCCTACCCCTAAATATTTTTACATGCAAGTAAATGTACATTTTCTACTGCTGAATACATAGTTAATCCCCATACTTCAGCTGCAAATAGTAATAGTGGTTTGATTTGGGTATCAAATAATTTAAAATAGACATTCATATCTATATGTCCTAAACTGTACATGGTTTTCATTATTTCAATCACCTTACCTTAGCTCTACCTGCATATTCTGAGAGGGAGATATCTGCCGAGATTTTGGTTGTCAATGTATAACCCAAATATTTATAACTATTTACAACTTCTAATTCATCACCTTTATAATACCATTTCTCTGCTCTCCCTAAGTATCCTCCTTCCTAAATACCATGACTTTTGTTTTTTGTAGATTCACTGTTAGGCCTATTTGGTCAGAGGTCTCTTGGAGATTTCTAAGTTGATTTTGTAATCCTGATGGGGTTATCGATATTAGTGCTATATCGTCAGCAAAAAGTAGTAGGAATAGTTCCTCAGTTCCTGGTAGAAATTGGTAGCCATGTCTTCCTCTCAATGTTACCTTTACGCCACTTCTGTTATCAAAAGGGAAAAAATTAAAGGAGATAGTAAGCACCCTTGTTTCACACCTTGAGGACAGTCGAAGAATTCTGACAGTTCATTCCCATGTCTCACGCATGCCTGTACTGTTTTGTACATTCCTTTTAACATGTTAACATTTTAGTAGATATTTTTATGTTCTCTTAAGATTTCCCATAGCTTATCCCTGTTGACTGTATCGAACGCTTTATGATAGTCAATGAATGCTACATATAATTTGCTTCTTCTTCTGCCATACAAGCAGTTACTTATCATTGTTACCAGAGTGTAAATATGGTCTATGGTAGAGAAGTTTTTTCTAAATCCTGCTTGCTCTTTGCTTATTTTGTTCTCTTCCTCTGCCCAGTTGTATAGTCTTCTATTTATTACAGCTGTGAAAATTTTACTTAAGGTGCATAATAGGGAAATACCTCTATAATTTCCTGAGTTTGTTTATCGCCCTTCTTGAAAAGAGGCACGATTACAGCTTTTGTCCATTCTATAGGAAAATAACTATCCTGAAATATCTTATTAAAATAATTTTATAGAAACGGGGTTATGTGTTGTTCTGTGGTCTTAAAAAATTCAGGTGGTATTCCGTCAAGTCCAGATGCTTTACCTAATTTCAATTTCTTTATTGCTAGACTTATTTCAATATTAGTTATTTCTTCATCAATTCTTGTACAGTCACAGAGAGAGAAAGAGAGAGAGAGAGAGCGATAGACAGACAGACAGACAGATTGAGACAAATACAAAGAGAGAGAGAGAGAAAAGAGAGAGAGAGAGAGGAGGGATGGAAAAGAGAGAGAAAGAGAGAGACAGGCAGATAGGCAGACAGACAGACAGACAGAAACACAGAGAGAGAGAAAGAGAGGGAGAGACAGACAGATAGACAGACAGGCAGAGAGAGAGACAGAGAGACAGACAGAAGCAGAAAGAGATAGATGGAGACAGTCTGTTTTCACCTGACTAAGCTCGTTTGCACAATACATCAGTAGACTGCGTAACACAAGCGTATTTTAGAAATAAGACATCTCATTCTCCACTCTTCCTCTACTTCCATTCCTCGTCTCCCCTTT
>CM031600.1:40042746-40045246 GCA_018398815.1 Conus ventricosus
TCTGTAAAATGTCCGTTTTATGGAAAATGCTCCAAGATATTTATATTGATCTACTGTTTTCAATTATGTTTTCACCGCAATTGAAGAACATGGTACCTTTGGATCTGATTTGGTGAATACAACGACCTTTGTTTTCTCTGTTGATTTTCATTCCCCAGTCTAAACAGTAGTTGTGTAACTGGTTTAATTTACGCTGAAGTCCCTGTTTTGAAGTCGAGAGGATAGCTAAATCATCTGCATACAAAAGACACGGAATTTCGACTTGTTTTAGATCGGAAATTCTTGGGAATCATGGTCTCTGAGATATCCGACAATGTCATTTATGAATATGTTAAATAAGGTTGGGCTAAGAGTATTACCTTGGAGGACACCTTTTTGTATTAATATTTCCTTAGTGAAACCAGATTGGCTTCTTGTACAAACCGTAGCCCCGTTGTACATGTCCTGATGATTTGGTAGCATTTACCTGTTATTTCCCGCTTGTATCATTTTCATCAGTAGGCTTCGTGCCATATATGATCAAATGCTTTGCTGAAGTCAACAAAACAGCAGTAAAGCCTTTTAGTTCTGTCTTTTAGTACCTTATCAACTAGTTTTGACAATATGAATATTTGATCAGTGGTCCGTGATCCCTTTCTGAACCCTGCTTGCTCCTTTGCCAAAAGGTGGTTTGCCTCAAGATAATTCATTATCCTTTCATTTATTTATGTTGCAAAACACTTTTTCCCAGCGAACTATTCAAAGTTATGCCTCTGTAATTGTTGGGGTTGGACTGGCCGCCTGACTTATAGACTGGACTGTGATTCCTGTTTTCCAGAGTCCGGGTATTTTTCTGATTTTAAGATTAAGTTAAACGCGTCTTTCAGAAGAGGAGCGATTTCAGGTAACATTGCTTTAAGCATTTCGTTTCTGATGCCATCTTTGCCTGGGGATTTTTTATTTTTCAGCTTTCTGACCGCGTTCCTTACCTCCGTTCTAATATTTCATAATCTAACTCTGAATTCCCAGAAGGACGATTGTTTGACCTCTTAAATGCTACTAACATGTCATCAACTGTTTGTTGTCGTTTTTCTGCGATCTTCTGTTTCTCACCATTAGTGTTTTAAGATGTTCAAACCATTTGTTCGCGCTGAGACAATTTTCTTGACCATAAATTTCATGATCGTATGTTTGCAGTTCCCGAACGGTTTTCCATATTGAATTGGGATCACTTTCTAGGGCTTCGTTTAGGGAATTAAGGAGTTTGTTCCGATATATTTTCTTGGTTTTCTTTAAAAGTCGTTTATATATTTTACATTGTGAAAAGTATTTTTGCCTTAGTTGTTTATTTTGGGGGTTTCTGTTGACCGCGTTCAGTATGATCTTATCTCTCTTCTTTGGGAATGACAGTCTCTGTCAAACCACTTCTTCTTTCTCTGTCTAGTTTTTTTTTCTATCCGTCTTTGTCTAAGCGCCATCTTTGCCGTGGTTGAAAATATATTCGTTATCTGTTCAATAGTCGTATTTATGTTGATGTCACGTTCATTTGTTACAAGTTGTGTCACAATGTCGTCTTGATTTTTTGGATCATGGTGCGTATGGTGGGCATTTTGGAGTTGCTACTACTTTTTTCGGCAGACTTTTCATTCCACTGAAATACTAGATAGTCTTCTTCTGGTGTTTTTTGTAAAATTCCTATGAAGTAGGTCTTTACGTAACTGTTGTTCGTCGTGGTTGTGAGAGAGGCTTGTCTTTTACTTAGTTCCATTTAAAAACGCCGGTCAGAAGATCAAAACCTGAGCTAGAGAAATCAGTTAGGGTATCAGCACATGTTGTCCAGTGCCACTTCTTTTCTGTTCATACTTTGTCATTCAACATTAAGTTTTCATACCCATAATCTGATTTACCCTCTGTCGAGTTATAATTTTCAATACCCCAATGATTTACTCTGCGAGTATTTTGTCTCTGACACGTATTTAATGCGCAATATTCTAGGCAGTTGATCAATAACTCTAGGGGCAGTGGTCAGATGTCGTGTCAAGTCGTTATTTCTATGTTAACACATGTCTAAGCAAATATGTGAGCAAGGAAATAATCGTACACCTGCTCCCTGTGATTATGACAAGTATACAAACCTGCAAGATCCCAAGCACTCTTCATCAACATACATTTGATTTTCATATCACATGCTACATAAACGACGATCCGTCTTATTATTAAGAGTCCATCGACAGTTTAGATATATGTAGTCACAGGTAAATCATAATAATCTTTTCATTGTCCAGCAATGAAGTCGGCTTGATGCCTGCCTTGCATTAAAGTCACCACACAGAGAATGCCTTGTTAGTTCTTCAATGTCCTTTCTAATGAGTCCCATATGCTCTAGTAGTCCTTGCCAAAGGAAGAATGTTCCGGTGGAATATATACACAACCTAAATATACATCTCTCTTTTCTGCGGTTTTCACTTTACATGCTGTTTAATATGTAACCATGCAACATCGCTGTTATTTTTTGGTAGGA
>CM031600.1:40050246-40057746 GCA_018398815.1 Conus ventricosus
TTTCAAACAGCATACTTCTGTTATTTTCATCAAATGACTGTGTAGCGTTTTCTGTTATTTTACACTAACAATGTAACAATAAAAGTGGTTGACAATTTTTCAAAAAGCAAACTTGTTATTTTTGTTAAATAATTGTGTTGCATTTTCTGTTATTTCACACTAACAATGTAACAGCCTATCCCCCCCCCCTCTGCCCCTCCCCTCTCTCTCTCTCTCTCTCTCTCTCTCTCTCTCTCTCTCTCTCTCTCTCTCTCTCTCTCTCTGTTCAACGCAGAGAGGCAAGGCAACTAAAACGCTTTGACGACGGCTACAAAGGGAAATCCATACAGACTGCACCTGACTCATTCCAAGGTCATACATATGATGACCCCTCTTTGTTATTTAAAGATCATATTCAGAAGGTAAAGGTACTTTGTGCAAAACGGCCCTTTCTCCCCTCATGTCTCCTTTGCAAATGGGCTTTAAAAAAACTGTATTACAAAAAAAAACATTCGTATTCGTATTCTCTCTCTCTCTCTCTCTCTCTCTCTCTCTCTCTTCTCTCTCTCTCTCTCTCTCTCTCTCTCTTGAAAGATCTAGTCTACAAAGAACGTCTCTCTCTCTCTCTGTCTCTCTGCCTCTCTCTGTGTGTATCGCTCTGCCTCTCTCTCTCTGTCTGTCTCTCTCTCTCTCTCTTGAAAGATCTAGTTTACAAAGAACGTCTCTCTCTCTCTCTCTCTCTCTCTCTCTCCTCTCTCTCTCTCTCTCCTCTCTCTCCCTTCCACCCTTCCCCCTCTCTCTCTCTTTCTGTCTCTGTCTGTCTCTCTCTCTTGAAAGATCTAGTTTACAAAGAACTTCTCTCTCTCTCTCTCTCTCTCTCTCTCTCTCCTCTCTCTCTCTCTCTCTCTCTCCCATCCTCCCCCTCTCTCTCTCTCTCTCTCTCTCCTCATCTTCCTCTCTCTCTCTCTCTCTCTCTCTCTCTCTCTCTCTCTCTCTCTCTCTCTCTCTCTCTCTCTCTCTCTCTCTCTCTCTCTCTGTCTTCGAAGATCTAGTCTGCAAAGAACTTCAAAGATCCTTCACTGTCTCTTTCTCTTGAAAGATCTAGTTTACAAAGAACTTCTCTCTCTCTCTCTCTCTCTCTCTCTCTCTCTCTCTCTCTCTCTCTCTCTCTCTCTCTCCCCCATCCTTCCTCCTCTCTCTGTCCCCCCCCTCTCTCTCTCTCACTGTCTTCGAAGATCTAATCTACAAAGAACTTCAAAGATCCTTCACTGGCATTATGCTGTTGTGTGGTGTGTACTGCAAGGGGGTCACTAGAAATCGACGTTTAACGCATAATTATAGATAAACGCTGACATGAGAGAAATGGAGAAAACCCAATGGGAAGCTGCAGTTCATCATACTTTACGTACAGTTAAATACCTTTATTTTGGGAGAGTCAATGGTTTGAATGCTTGCGATCTCTTCTCAAGGTGTTTGATAAAAACTAAACAAACTAAAGAGAACCCCATTGAAAATGCGTGGTTACTTTGAAACAAGCACAGGAATGCAAAGGCTATATCTAGTTTGTGTAGAAAACATAAGGCAATTCTCATTTCAAACCGCACTTCATGTTAAATGTCAAAGGGCATGTGAAATGTATATTGACCAAGTTTAAGATAGGCGTGCTGGAACAGCAGAACATAGTTTCAGATATCATCAGGTTCAACGTGAAATAATGTGTCCGGTTCGTAAAGAGCCAGATGAAAACAATGCTCCTTTTGTAGAATATACTGCTCTGTTATTTATAACTTAAACACACAATGTTGACCTCAAATACAGCATGAGAAAAAGCAAAGTTTTCCCTTACATCGGTTTTGCCATAATATGCAATGGGAGATCCCGACAAAATATTTAAGAGACGTAAAAATGCCGTAAATTTGAGTACATTAACACCCTGATACTATGAGTTATGTCTAAATTACATCGACATTCGGGTATTAAACTGTTCTTCCTCTTATTACATGGAATCTACCTGTAGTACGGTTCTAGATTTCAAGCTTCTCTGTGCATAATGCTGATGTGTTGGTGATATACTTTTTCTTTTTCCTCTTCGATGGGACGATGGCAACAGACTGAAAAAGTAACGAAATTCGTTTCATTTCATGATTAAACATTCGTACCTGGACTCTCAAGATAGACGGACGAAAGCGGAGCTATCGGCTACCATCCGGCAGCCTTCATCAGCACTGTTAGACTGACGGGGTGAACTGTGTTCGGTGCGCACGTCCGTGAGTCGAGCTCACGTCATGCGACCGAACTAGGGAGTTGTAGACCGATGGCAGGATGTGTCGCCCCCTGTCCCGGTTGAGGGTTGGTGTGGTGGCCGCGATGTAGATGGCCTCCTTCACCCCTCTCTGGAACCATCTGGCCTCCCGGTCCAGGACGTTGATGTTGTCACTGGAGAACACATGTCCGCTGTTGATCGTGTGTTCCCCTACCGGGGAGGAGGCCTTGTGTTCTTTGACACGGAACCTCAGTTTTTCTGTTTCACCCACATACGACTGATCACGTTCACCGCACTGGATTTTGTAGTTTGCCCCTGACTGGTCCAGTTTGTCTATTTTGTCTTTCGGGGCCACAAGCTTGCTCCTGATGGTGTTGTATGGGTTAACATATATCCCCACACCATTTTCCCCGATCTTGCGTGAAAGGGCTTCTATGACTCGGGTTATTAGTAGAGGGGTGGGAGAGATCTTCTTGCTCCCTGGAGTGTCCCAGGCCCACTTAGGGCATCCTGAGACGCTGAGCACTTCTTGGAGGTGGTGGAGTTCCTCCTCGCGGTTCTTCTGTGTGGAACAGATGGTGCTGGCTCGGTGACGAAGAGTCCTGATCACCCCCAGTGTGTGTTCCAATGGTTGGTGGCTGTCAAACTGGAACTACTGATCTGTGTGTGTAGGCTTTCGGTACACTTTGAAGGATAGGGAGTCACCCTCTCTGGTGATCCGGGTGTCCAACATGGCGACACTGCCGTTTTCCACCACCTCACGGGTGAATTTTCATTTCATTTTATTTCATTTCATCTCTCTCTCTCTCTCTCTCTCTCTCTCTCTCTCTCTCTCTCTCTCTCTCTCTCTCTCTCTCTCTCTCTCTCTCTCTCTCTCTCTCTCTCTCCGTGACTTCTATTGCTTTTCTAACATTTCCTAACTCTGTCTGAATGGGAGGAAGGGGAACGGGACTACAGTAATAAAAAAAATGAAAGGACTATTCAAGAAATAAAGAATGGAAAGGAAAGCTAAATTGAAATGACAGCGTGAAGTCATTATGAACAGTACAGTCAACAGACATCATGAACAATCCAGTCAACTTGCCTTCATTGAACTCACATGTACAGTAATGACTGCACGCAAGAGCAGGAATGAAAGGCACAAGGGTGGGGAAGGAAGGGGTATGTTGAAACACATCCAGCTCTACCTGACGACAGGCACAGACAGTGTGGGAGCGGTGAGGTTTGCCACCAGCAGATAACTTAGAAAGTTCTTTTCTTCTGTACACATTGACTGCATATCTCGTCGGGACCCTTGGGCGCTACCAACTCATCTCTGCTCGTTGCCCCCCCCCCCCCTCCCCCAACCCTCTTCCCTCCCCCTTCTAGCCTTGACCTTGTGCCTCAAGGTAGCACTGTGCAATGTTCCGGACTTGATCACTGTCGATTTCTCTGCCAACACGCAATGACCCCGCGTGCATCTCTCGAGGTGAGTTGTTCATCCAAAATTCTCTTTCTGTTAGACATCGCAGTTCAGTTCCTTTTTTCTTCAACGCGACAGGTCGCGTACTTCTTGAAAACATGCGTCATCAGCATGACGTAATGTTTTGACTTAACAAGCTTGGCGCTTTATTGTGATTACGTGATCAAGATAAGTTCCAAATTTTAGCAATGCGTTCATGCATATACCTCTGCTTGGAAAGAAATGGCATTAAATCGTCTGATCTTAATGAAATATGACTTGATGTTTGTTACAGTTTTAGTACAAAACATTAACTGACATGTATTTCATCAGCATTGAAAGCAATATTTGTGAGTGATCATATTATTGTTTAAATGACAATTTTGCAATATGGATTCTGTTTGTGGAAAATGTTAATCTCAGAACTACAGCCGTTATGATTTATCGACATCTTCATGGATGACATAACTGGAAAGGTCTTAACAATAATTATCACTCTGCCAAATTTCATCATGCTCATGCTTATGCTTGTTGAAAAGAAACCGTTAATGCCAATGTTAAAGTTTACTATGAACACACAAGCACACAAACGCATACGCACACAGACAACCAAGACACAATGGTTACATAGACTCACTTGCTACAATTTGGGTCAAAACCCCCAAAACGACAGCAACACGGGGAAAGGTTTTGAGAATGTGAAAGACTAGACCAAACAAAAGTAACTTAGAATCAGCACCATTGAGGACAAAAACAACAACTGTCTCACACAAGACGAAGACGTCATAAAAAGATTAATATTAAAAAAATGAACTAAATATCGCTCGAGTTGTGAACACTACGACAAACAGAGCAAAGGACATCAAAGTGTACTATCCATTATAGATCCATCAAACAAAGACGATTTTCTTATGCTCCTTGAATAAGTCGTAAGCAGCAGTGAAGTCGCGGACATGTGGTAAGGCAGCAGGCATTGACAGCATCCCTGCAGAACTCTGGAAACATAGCCAAGAGGCAGTGACCAATATCCTCACTGCTCTAAAACTGCTAGAACTACGTTACGATCACTTCGATAAGCCATGCCAGCAGAGAAATGGCTCAGAATTATTCTGATAAATTTCAGCCACAAGCAAACACCATTCTCTGTGAAGAATAGCTGGATTCTGCAAAGCCAGAAGCACCATCGAACAGAACTTATTAAACATGCTTATCCTTTGCAAAGCTCACCTCCAGCACCAGAGGGGTTCTACTGCGTTTCTATCGACTTGAAAAAGGCGTTTGACAGAGTTTAGCAGGAGACGTCATGGGCCGCGATGAGGAGATCTGACTTTGGCAAAATCTGATGACATCATTCAGCAACTATACTTCATAGCCACCAGTGCGGTATTCACGCAGGGTGCTAATGGACAGTGATTCCATACTTCAGCGGGAGTCCGGCAGAGCTGCCCTCTATCTCCATCACTTTTCAACATATTTCTACAAAACATCATAACTGAAACACTTGAAGATCATGTCAGCACAATCCGCGTTGAAGGAAAGAACCATCACGAGACATCCCAATGCAGACGACATCGATGGCCTGACAGGCAGTGAAGAACTTGCCGAGCTTGTTAAAAGACTGAATGAAACGTCAACAAGATATGGCATTAATATTGGGCCTGTGCGTCAAAAGACTGAATGAAAAGTCAACAAGATATGGCATTGATATCGGGCCCGTGTGTCAAAAGACTGAATGAAACCTCAACAAGATGTGGCATTGATACTGGGCTAAGACGTCAATGCAGATGGCCAACTACAGCGCCATCATCACTTCTATTATATCTGCCCACAGACCGAAACGTTGGACCTGTTCAGCTGTCGGCTCACCTGGGATCCGTCTCTAGCAATGAGGAATCCAAACTCGATTCTCTGAAGAGCAGTTGAGAGTTCAGCACTGTGCAAGCTGAAACCTGTGTGGTATGACAGCAACATCATTCTCCATCTAACACGTTCACAGCATCGGGCTCCTGCGTGCACTGGCGTGTTCCATCCTTCTGCGCGCACGTGAGACACGGAAACTCACAGCAAATCTAACATTAGAACCTAAGTGATGGAACTGATGCGTTATTGCAAAACTAAAAAGATGTTCTGATTATACTCACTTATGAACAAGAGCACTAAACCAAGGAGCAGCTCATCCGACGTTATGGAGATTTGGTGACATCGGTTAAAAAAAAGAAAACACTGAACCTAACACATGATGGACTGTGGCAACAACCAAGACAGACGAGTAAAAAGAGACAGAAGAAGACAAACAAACCGGACAGACATGAACTAAATAGGATAGAACGGTAAAGATTCAACGAAAATGATTCTCTCAATCACGCCGAGTCATCCAATTGCAAGTTGCAATCAGCACTGGTAAAAAGGGATTTCTGCATTCCACCCGGCACTTCCTCAATTCGGGAACCTCTGCATCTTCCTTGTCTAAGAATGCATCTTCTGCTTCTCCCCGCATCACTCCCCTCTCTTCTCTTCTGCTTCTCTCTCGCTCTCTCTCTCTCTCTCTCTCTCTCTCTCTCTCTCTCTCTCTCTCTCTCTCTCTCTCTCTCTCTCTCTCCTCTCTCTTTCTTTCTTTCTTTTTCTCTGCGTGTCTGCTTCTTTTCTCTTTGTCTCTGTCTCTTTTTGCCTGGCGCTGCCGTCCTCCCTCTGTCTCTCTCTGTCTCTGTCTCTCTCTGTCTCCGTCTCTCTCTCTCTCTCTCTCTCTCTCTCTCTCTCTCTCTGTCTCTGTCTCTCTCTCTCCCCCTCCCTCCCTCCCGCTTCTCTCTCTCTCTGGATTAAAAAAAAATGTAAATCTTGCCTTCAAAACAAAACAAATTCAAACGACAAAAATACATGCATTTGTCTGTGGTAAATATGTGCTGTCAGACCCGAGCCGAATACAAAATTCCTATAATGTGTGTAGCACTCCTTTCAATCTACGGCGTTATTATCAGTGTTTTTAAGAAGAATCACAATAATCCACCAGACGAAGGGGACAAACAAATGACAAGACAAAACACGACGCGTTTCGACCCCCTAGTCTTCTTCAAGCAAAATAAACAACATTCAGGACAATCAAAAAATGAAGGAGCAATCACTTATCTTCTCGAATTTGGCGCAAGATGAGCGTTATGATCAGTGTTGAACTCTCCTATCCGTGTTTAACAGCACACTATTTCTCTTACCTGTGTAAATGCTTAACTTTCCTGTCCGTTTTTAGCAGCACTATAATTCTGTTATCTCTGTAAATTATTGTCTTGTACATGTCACCCCTCCCCGTGCATAATAACATTGTCTGTGAATATAACTCTTATAAATGTATAGCATATCGCCTGTGTCAAACGCGTTTCCTTGTGTGTAACGCCGTTATCCGTGAATGACAAAGTGTCCATATGTGACACTTCTAAGTTGGTACGGTAGTTTTATCCGTGGATAGCGCAATGTCTCTGTGTAACACTTCTACCCAGTTTGTAGCACTCTTATCCGTATGTAGCATATTGTCTGTGTGTCACAATCCTTTCTATGTACAGGCACTCTTACCAGTGTACAGTGTGTTGTCCATGTGCAACCCATCTTCCCTATGTACAGCACGTTTCCCTGTACAGCTTCATGTCAATCTGAAACACTTCATCCAGTGTACTGCCATTGTTTGACACTCCTCTCTACGTACAGGCACTCTTGCTGGTGTACAGTGTGTTGTCCATGTGTAACCCTCTTCCCTGTGTACAGTGTGTTGTCCATGTGTAACCCTCTTCCCTATGTACAGTGTGTTGTCCATGTGTAACCCTCTTCCTGT
>CM031600.1:40076519-40119019 GCA_018398815.1 Conus ventricosus
GTTTCTTGCGTTTACACAGTCAACAAACAAGAAGGAATAAAAACAGGGAGGTTAGCGGAAGGGGGGGGGGGGGGGGGGGGGGGGGGAGGAGGGGAAGGGAAGGATTTTTATGTTAGCTTCTTGACTCTTCTTTCATTCATAAAACACTCGGATACACTCAGGCTCAGATACATGTATATGCACCCACACATATAGAAACAGGAACACATCCATGGGAACACACACACACACACACACACACGCGCGCGCGCGCTTTCTGTTCCGTAGGAATGTGGACGGTCGACGTGTTTACCACAGCCTGTCCATGGAGGACACACAACGTGTTGGCAGAGGGGAGATGAAGGGGCGGTGTGGGATGACCACGGCATTGGGTCAATGGGACTGCTGCCCACACAGGTTTGGAGGGGGGTGGAGAAGGATAGGGGTTGGGGGGAGAAGGGAGGAATGAAAGGGAGAAGGCACAGAGTAGGGAATCTTGCGCGTACGCGCCCACACACACACGTACACATGCGCCTGCGCTCACACACGCCCGAAAAAATCCACCAAAAATGACTGGTGGGACTAGAACCCACGACCCCCCAGCCCGCAAGTGTGTAACGCTAACCACTGCACCACACTGGTCGGTGGGAGGCTTGTATTCTGTGAAGAATGGTCCTACTCCTTCCCATTGCTGAAGGCCCTGAGGCATGGTGTGTCCAGTCGGCTGGTTACTGATGAACTCATACAGCAACATGAAGAGAGCTGTCTCTACCGTGGCCTCTCCAATATTTTCAGCTTATAACTGTTGTCCAAAGTGATGTACTGGGGTAGGCAGGTCTATGTTCATAGACCGGAAATGTTTATGTGAGAGTAAACAGCAAGTTTTCGCTAAAACAAAGACGATTGATTTTTTGCTTTCAATGGTAATGTTCACGCTTAAAACTGCCGTCCAAATTCGCAGACGTCGATTCAAAATCATAGAGGTTAAATGGGTAAAGTAGATTTATACTTGAAGAAAATTAGAACTTGAGCGGAATGATGGACAGCGTGTTAATTGGAACGGGTTGTAAATATTTGTGCCTGATACAATTTCTGCATCCAGTGTTTTAGCAGTCAAGTTCATACGGCGCATGATTTAGATTCTCTCTACCTTTTTACTGAACCCGGAATGAAAATGTGACGAGGGGGGTGGGGGTGGGGGTATCTCTAGCAGCTTATATCTTGTCCTTCATATATATTTTCTGAGGAGCATCCTCGCCATTCTTTTATCTCGGTGCTCATTCATGTCGCCTGCATACAATGGGATAAACAGCATTCAGATGAACAGCACTTGGAATACTATTTATTAAAAGCTATGAAAATGGTGAGGACGCACCGCAATACGTTACACCCACAGGTTGTTGTTTACGAGTCCATCGTTGGGTACAGCAGTCAGCGCTGCAATACACCTTGACAGGGAACCTTAGAACTTCAGCCTTGGACTTCTGTCCTCAATAAAACCTCGCAAACAAGACTCTCCTCCCTCCCCCCCCCCCCCCCCCCCCCCCCCCCCACCATCCCTCTCCAAGAGCACCCCACCTCTATCAACCTAGTCCAGCGCCCTGCCGTTCTTTAACCAGACTTGAGTGCGGTACGATGTGGAAACGTTTCAAGTTCAAAGACTCCCTTATACCGTCCACCAAAGCGGAATTTCCGACTTGCCATCCATAAAAGGTTCGAGATCGCTGATGGGATCGACTCCAATACTGTCAGACTGTGACGTCAAACTGAATGACGGAGGTCAAGGTTACTCCCCCGTCCACACCTCCCTCCCTTTTTTCGACAAAAGGGCACTGTGGGCTTCTGTTTATAGTTTGGGAGGTGTACCTTCTCCAAAGAGCCGAGCGAATTCGCAGACTGGCGCTTCAATCGCTTCGACACATTAGGAACACCTTGCAGCGAAAACTTGCCGATCTCTCAGACTGATGGATGTCGGGTTATTTAAGTCTCGTGTATTCGCGATGTGTTGTTTTCAAAACGGTCCAACAGCAGCTATTCTATTTATTACAAAGAAGAATAACCATCACCGACACCATTCCTATGTGTCGAGGTACACGGTGTTATTTACTTCTCAGAAGACTGCAAGGGACATGACAGGTGTATGAAAGGTTTTGGGGGGGGGGGGGGGGGGGGGGGGGAGGGGGGGGGGAGGGAGGTCGCGCCTTCTGGGGACGCGATTCAAACCATTATGCTATTGATATTATGCATTAAAATCTTTTTTTTTTCTTCTGAAACGTGGGATTAATAAATGACTTGACAGATGACGTCAAGGTATTTCAGGGATTTGTACTAAAATACATTGTAATACGAATCCGGATCAAAAGAGATCTGGGATCAAATAATCAAGACGACGCAAACCGGCTGAAGCTTGTTAAACGAAACTTGATGGGAAGAAAAAACGTGGATAAAACAACGAATGTATGACAGTTTGGTGTGATGGAAGTGTTGGTGGGGGTCGGGATAAAAGGACGGATCCAGGATCTGTCTAACCTCGGCAGGGGACTGCGATTTCCCGAACAACCTTCAAGCAGTTAGCTGTGGTCATTACTTCCGTTAGTCCGTCTCTCCCCATTACATTTTGTTAGTCTGTCTCTCCCCATTACTTTTGTCAGTTGTCTCTCCATTACTTTTGTCAGTCTGTCTCTTTCTGAGCGCGTGTCGTCTTCAATTGGGGATGAAACAGCTGGAGTCGCGCGAGTTCCTGCAGGTGAATTCCTGGCATCTTTCTCCGGGTGGTGTACGTGTCAGACTGCAAACGATGCTTCCCAGTCTTTGACTTCCAATTAACGTCCTGTATCATTTTTTCCAGTCTTTTCTAGAGACCGAACCTTTGTGATGGCGGGTTCATGGACGATGTTATTTCACCTATGATTGTGTATCTTTCTCGACTTCCAAGGACAATCCATTTGTTGTCACAGGTCTTTTTTTTTTTTAACATGCATGACATTAAGCACGTGGTTCACCGCACACTTCGGTTCATATTTCTCACCCCGGAGAACTGTGTGCCGGTGATCTCGAAATCTGAAGTAAATAGTGTAAATAAGCTGGCCTGTATGAAAGGGGAACCCTGATCGTACAGTTTCAGAGATGGTGTAATAAGCTGGCCTGTATGAAATGGGAACCCTGATCGTACAGTTCGAGATAGCATGCTAGATCCAGTGCAGCAGACTTGTAAATAAGATAAACCCCTTACTTTTCTCTCTCTCTCTGTCTGTTAATACTGTCGAGTTGTGCGCGCAAGCGTGTATGTGTGCCTGCGCGCTTACGTAAGTGTCTATGGGTGCTTTGCGAGCGAGCGTTTGTGTGCATGTTTGTATGTTGGAGAAAAAGGGGAGAGGAGGGAGGGAACGGGGTGTTAGATAAAGAAGATTTTGTTCCGTGTCCTATTTGTAACATGTTTGCGTAGCCTCGCCCGTACGTATTTATTAACGACTTCTTGTTCAGTTTGAAGGCCCTATTAAAATTGTTTTGAAATCTTGACAAGTCTTGTACACCAGTATAGCTTTAAAGGTCACACTGGCTTGCAGGCCATTACTGAGAATATGGGGAAAGAAACATTGAGTTTTGAGAAACAATATTGAAAAGAGGAAGAGGAGGAAAAAGTAGAGGAAGAGCAAGGAGGAGAAGAGAGGGAGGAGGAGGAATAATATCAGCAACGAGAGAGAATCCATCGGGAAGGGAGGAAAAACGTGATGGGCGAACAGCAATAGCAAAATGGAAGGGGTTAAGGAGAGGGGAGGAATGGGAAACGATCAATGTTCAGTACATAGGATAAAGTTCTGGGATAGAGGACGGGAGGGGGTAGGAGAGTGAGGGTTGACAAGGGGGGGGGGGGAGAATAGGGAGGGGTTTCGTTCAGTGTACCGACGTTCCATGAAGAGAAAGGGAAGCAGGAAGAAATGGTGTAGATAGCAAGAACCAGCAAGCAAAGACGAAGAGGTAGAATGGACTTCATGGAGCTAATGTACGTGATGGAACCGGAGTTTCCAGGCGGTGATGTTTGTGTAACGCAAAGTATAGAGGGCAGTGAAGGTCGTTAAAAAGCGTTTTCTGTAGATCATGACCAGGCAGCCACGTGGATTCCATTCATAAAGATACCTGCCCGATGCTCTTGTAACTTTCTGAATGGCACCCCCCCCCCCCCCCCCCCCCTCGTGTGTCTCCGTCTGCCTCTCGCCGTCTGTAAGTCCGTGTCTGTCTCTCCGTTTCTGTCTCCTCCCCCTCTCTGTGTGTCTGTCTCCTTCCCCCTCTTTCTCTGTAACTGCCTGCCTTATGTATCTCCGCGTCGTTCTCCCCTTCATTCTCATCCTACCCCTTCTCCTCCCGCATCTTTCTATGTTTCTTTCTCTGTGCCTCTCTCTCTCTGTCCGCCACCTCGTCCTCTCCCCCCTTTCCCTATCTGTCTCCACGGAGACTCTTAAACAGAACGTTCGACTAAAGGAAAACTAAACTGGAAGATATGATTCCAGCCAGAAAAGGTCGGAACTTGTGGGGAAAAAACATTCTGCTATACAAATGATCGATTCAGTGAATGACCAGCTAGAGTTCTGGAACCTTTTGTATGGAATAGTTCTATTGAGATAGTAAAATCACCGTATTAAACTTTTTGAAACGGGCGACAATGAAGAAACCGTATTAACGATCACCAAGTAAATCTGAAAATAATACTGAGATGCAACGTTAACTACCGGTTGTATCGAGCTGTCTGTTCCGTTTTTTAACAGAACATTGTGTCGTTCTGTGAAAGGCCGACTGGTCTTCACACGCAGTTGATGAATTTGTGTCGGGCAGGTTCCAAAATTCAGCCTCAAGTTAACATGGGAAAGGGCACTGTTGCTCCGTTTAGGAAAGGTGACTACCTAGAAAGGAGACAGAGGTGGCTCCTGTGGTAAACACGCATGCATATTTATTTCCCTTAAACCCAATGGATTCGCTTGCAAATAACTTGCAAGTGGGCGGAACATGTGTTAACCGTGCACCTGAACATAATTCTCTTCAAAACATTTTCCCGTTTTTTATGTCTATTGCCATGCACAGTGCTGAAACCGTCGGGACCACATAAGCTTTTGCTCATGTTGAACAGGTCAGCTCACCGCCAAATCTCCCTCTGTTGTTCGTCTTGTGTCTTTCTCATGAGAGTGTTCCCTCAGACGGTCAGTGCAGAGAGGTGGGGTGATGGCGGCTTGCCCTTTTCGGATAAGCTCATTCCATCGCCCACGCCTCTTCAGACTGATGACGGACATGCTCACTGGTTGGGTCTGAATCGGCAGAATTCTGTTAACGGGCTTCCACACAGGCAAAGAAGAGCGCAACAGCTGGCTTGCAGCGTATTCGTTTCCAAGGGTTAGACTATGACGGGGGCATGGTTCATTGTGGGTAAACATCTTGTCTCTCCCCTTCCCCCACCTTTCTCTTCGTCTCCCTTTCTCCGTCTCCCTTTCTCCATAAACTCTCTTGAGATTTACTGCACATGGTATTTTACCCCAAACTCTCCCCGCCACACCCTCTCTCTCTCCTCCCAATCCTAACCACTTTGGGGCCAACAACTTTGGCACAGCTACCCACTGTGATCCCCGATGTGTTTGACAAGGAATTTGTATTTCTCCCGCCAGAAAGATGTAGAAAAATTCTTGTCGGCGCGCATGAAGTACTGGGTACAGCGTGATGTGCACGTACCCGTATGCGATCTAATCCACGCATGTAACATGCAAACGCGTATTATGCCGACAGACACATTAATTGAAGTAGAGCACGATTGTTTCACTCTGTCCGTCTCTCTCGCTCTTTCTCCCCCCGCCCCTTCCCCATGAGGACCTTCAGGGGAATCGGCCACAACACTGCACATCTTTCACTCAAGCAAATGCAATTCCTTTAGTTTTCTTGGTTGAATGGGCGTCCGTTTTCAAGAAATAGCTTCATTTACAACCTATTCGGCTCTGTGACATGGAGGAAGACCAAAGAGATGCAGCAGAAGATGCTATGTTCGTTAATACGTGTCTGCCAGAGGCCAGCGTTTTTATTGCCGACTATGGCCAGTGAAGAACACTAAGAGTTGTAGCGAAGGAGCGAAACACTGCAACAATTTCCGAGGAAGAAGTGGGGGGGGGGGGGGGGGGGGGTGGAGGGGGAGGAAACGCCTTTAGAAACCAGCATCCAGTACCGTCCGTCACTGCCCTGACCTTGAACCCACAGAGGAGGAAGTGTGGCACGACTGGAAACAACTGGAGAAGAGACAAGGAGGAGGAAGAATAACAAAACGAAACTATCAGAGGGCGAGAAAAGGAAAAACGGAAAAAGAAAACTAAGAGAAAAAAAATGTAACGGTCCCCAAACTAGTGGGGAGCGGGGAAATAAAGTCCAACAATATACAGTTCAAAAATGATAAACAGCTAAACGTAGACCCATAAGTCTCAAGTTTTAACACAACATACCCTCAATATTTTTTTTACACTGTTCGTTATCCATGTGCTGGTATCAAAGCAGAGTCGCAATCCTTTCACCCGATGGTTCGAAGAGGAGGTTTTTCACACAAAAACAACTTTGCATGGAAAACATCAGATTCAACCAATATTAATGTGTCGCCTGCTTCACTGAAGTCTCATCACAAACCTGCTTCCCACCTGTCCCCCTCTGATCCATGCTTCACAGCCATTTCCCCCAAAATGACGTCACAAGCGCCATGTCTTGACTCCCGAGGATCCTGCAGTAGCGGCCATGGGAGACAGGTCTGCACGTGAGCTTGCCCGTCGTCGCCGTCTATGGGGCACACGGGTGGACGCTGTCGTGTCCAACATGTCAGGAATGAGCCGCAGGTCCCATGTCTTGCTGACCATGGGAGTCCTTCACGGTCTTCACCAAGATGCTGCCTTTGCGTGGCCAGGCGTCTGCTTCTCCACTGCGGTCCCGACATCTGTTTAATAAGATGACATTGTCATGGGTCAGGTATACCAGAGTTCTTCAGTTTACGTCTGTTGTGGACAGCAGCCTCACCAGCTTTTCTGGAAATAAACCTCACCGTAACAAGGCGTGGTCTTTTGTGTGCGTGCGCGCATGCTGCCGTGTTCGTTGTTTTGTGTGAATATATGTACCTCGTTTGTAGGTGCATGGCACTTACTGTAATATTCATATTGGTTTCAATGTTTTCTTTAACTTTTCATGCATTGGTAAGCGCTTAGGGTTTATGATTCGAGATTAAGCGCCATGAATAATAATTATCATAAATCAATGTATGGATTTCCATATGTTGATCAACATGGTTACACCTTATATTTGAACCATATGTTGGGCATTGTATTTATCATTGGTGGTTATGAGCTGTAACTTCAATTACAAAGAAAAGGTCCTTCTCTGCAAGGCCAAAAAAACACACCTTTTTTCCTTATATACAGTATAAAGAGTAGTTTTTGAGTAGATAACATAAAAAAGAAAACGAGCATTTACCTTTGGCGACATTAGGCAAGAAAGTCGTTGCCCTGACTGGTTCGAACGGGTCATCAATACTATTGATCTGCAGGATTGGCTAAATGCATTTAATCAATACATTGCACGAGTGATTAATGTAACGGAGTAAAGAAATCATTCCGCATCTATACGACGTTAGTTCCGGTGGTCAGTATAAATACATATTTCGAATGACCGATAATCTTGAATCTAGAACGACCGACGCGCCTTTAGCGGATGACATATGGATTTCTGCTTCTGTCCATACACCATTTCTTCCTTTCTTTGGAATTTCAGGTCAGAAAAGAAAAGGTCTTTAATTTTCACCGTCTGTGCGTGTGACCAACAGTGGCACAGCAAGACTCTTACAGCATGCTGAAATTAAGCACCAGCAATATTTTTTGTTTCATTTGACATGCAAAACTCGATGCTCTGGAGAACTGGGAACTAAATTTAGCGAGCATATTTCTTGAGATCGTGGTGTGATGAGCTTACAAAACCTTCCCGATCTGCGAGCAAGGCTGTCGGTGTGTCGACACCATGATAAATCATTTTCAATATCACGCTTAGGACCATAGACGATGTTACCTCTTCAGAGTTTTGTCCTTCGTCACATACACACGCATATATATATATATATTTATATATACATAGATATAGATATATATATATACACGTGCGTGGTTGTTGGTCGTGTGTATGCGCGCGTGTGCACATACGTGTGTGCTTTGGCATACGCGTGCGTGCATCAGCACAAAATTTCGTGCATGTCTGTCAGTGCGTTCGTGTGTGTGAGTGTGTGTATCCGCGCATGTGTGTTTACGAGTGTGTGTGTGTGTCACGGACAAAATAAAGCAACCAAAGTCGTGGTCCGTCGCCAGCCAGGTTGTTTGGACATAAGCTCCAACGCAAATATTCTGGGCGCCAGGTAGACGGCCTCATGTGTCGGGTCCAGCCAATTAAGCATAGCGGAGAGGCTCCACGGAGACGGTCTGTCCAGCCAGACAGACTAAGTAGCTGACCGACGCCTCGATGTCTGGTCAGACGAGTCTCGACGCCTGGATCAGACTCATCCGGCCAATTTGTAGGACCAGTGCCCACAATTAAGTCGACGTCGCCGGAAAGGGAGAGGGGGAAGGTAGTGTGTGGTGGGGGTGAAATCTAGCTAATTAACTAAATGACCATTGACCACCACAGAGAGCAAGGCAGGTAGATGTGGCTGTCATGATTTACATATCCAATGAAATGAGAGGGGAGGCAACCTCAGAATGAAGGCGCGAAAATACTGACCAATGGTACTCGCCCTTTGACAGATGGGTTTTATGATAAGATAGGAAATGCGTGAGTGAGGAGAACGAACAGAGAGGGGAAACGAACAGACAGACAGAGAGGAGAGGTTCTGAGAGTAGGCTCTGCTCGAGAGAAAGGCAGAGAGATGAGGGGAGTGGAGAGAACCGAGTTGTAGCATTTAGCACCATAGAGAGTCTGCAGAGGAAGGACTAAAGAGAGATGTGGAGAGAGAGAGTTGCTAACTAATGAAGAGAAAAAGAAAAAAAAAGAAAAGAAAAGCAACCATGTCCATTTGATAGAGCCGACTAGAAGAGAGAGGAGAGAGAGAGTGCAATGCGTTAATGCAGGAAGAAAGAAAGGGGAACAGATCGATGTCTAATAGTCACTGTTCAACCTGAACGGGGTTTGACCTCATACTTGGCCAGCGCCACTTTCATCGGCAGTCCAACCTGACCAACGCCAGCAGACCAACCTGACCAGTGCCAGCAGTCCAACCTGACCAGTGCCAGCAGTTGTGTCGTGACTGGTGTTGTGAAAGTGACAGTGAAAAGAAAAGAAAGAAGAAAAGGAAAGACAGCGATTCGTAATTAGTCTAAGATCACCTGGCCAGGTAAAGTGAAAAATCTATTTATACCCGGGTTAGTTAATGATGATTTAGATAAATGATTTTGTGAAGTTCAAGGAAAGAGAGAATGTTTTATTTTGTTTGATTCCATATGCATTGATGTTTCGTTCTATGATCATGTGTAGTAAAGTTATAGACTTTACTAGTGGTTTGATGTGACGAATGCATGATATATGAATGAGATTGTAAGCAAGCTGTGAGTGTGTTTGGGCTGTGCGCTAGTCCTTCCTCCACTGACATACCCCGAGGTTGACAATTTATTGGCGAGCCTGCCAGGATATTCTGGCCCATTTATTATAATTGTTCAACTTCTCAGAGAGGAAGCTGGGTGGGATTCAAGTGTTGTAATCCTAAGACAAGGTAGTGTCTTACTGTATGTTTCCAAGATAGTTAAATACTAGGCTTGGCATTGCTTCCAAGATAGTTAACACTAGGCTTGGCATTTCAGCCCCAGAGTACTTATTTCGCACAGATTGCCTATAATTCGCTCTCATAGTTGGGTCAGGCGCTAGGCGTCTTATAAAAACTAATTACGTTGTCCCAAGCTAATATCATCATTCATAGGATTGTGCTATTACGTCACTCGTGTCGGTAACCACCAGTTTGGCTGTCGTAATAAAATCTTGTTCCAAAAAAAAAAAAAGAGAGATACAATGGCCGAAGAAAAGAACACCCCTATTGAACAACTTGTGAGCGTCGCTCGTGATTTAGGCTACTCGGGAGAAGAGTTGCGAGCATTCGTTAAAAACCAGCAAAAGATGGAAAGGGATGAGCGAGCGGAAAGACGACGTGTCGCAGTAGAAATAGCATTAGCAGAGCAGGAAAGGGTTAAAGCTAGCGAAACGCAGGAAACAGAAAGATTAAGGATTCAGGCTAATCAGGCTAGCGAAGCGCAGGAAACAGAAAGATTAAGGATTCAAGTAGAGTTAGAGAGACTGAAAATACAAAGGGAGACCACCGATGATGGTAGCTCAGTTTCCAGTGACCTGTGCGCAGTTATGCCCCCCGACCAAAGTTGCCAAAATTCTCTGAAGGAACAGATTCGATTGATGCATACATCAGTCGTTTCGAAACGTTTGCTACCAGTCAGAGTTGGCCTTCAGAAGAGTGGGCAGTCATTTTGTCAGCGCTATTGACGGGTAAGGCATTGCAGATTTTCACTGCGTTACCAGCAGACCAACAATTGATTTTGGTGCTGTGAAGGAATCATTGATGAAGGGATTTGACGTCACAGAGGAGGGATTCAGAAAGAAATTTCGATCAGCTAGATTGCAAGCAGGTGAAACGTACACTCAGTTTGGTGCACGTTTGGATCGCTATTTTGAGAAATGGTTAGAGTTGAGTGGTACGAGCAAGGAGTTCACTGAATTGAAAGAGCTGGTTATGAAGGAGCAGATTTTGTCAGGTTGCGGCCCTGAGTTAACTATACATTTGAAAGAGAGACAGCAGGGGAGTTGTTGAAGTTCGCAGAGGGTATAGAGAGGCACGTTTGGGCACTAAGGTGCAGGAGAAACAGGTGCCAGGCACAGGTGAGAAGAGTGCAAGGAGACTAGGGGAGTTTTCTGCACAGTCTGCAAACCCAGTGGTGGGGCAGGAAAGGAGGACAAAGGGACAATAGGCGTTTCATTTGTCACAAGAAGGGACATGTGGCGAGGGATTGTCGCATGAGGTTCCAGAAGGCAGCAGCCTTGCAAGAGGTGGATAAGGGTCGCCAGGGGAGACGACCTGCAGTGGAACCAAAAGGGATCCAATCTGAAGAGGGTAGAGTGCGGCCTATGGCTAGCACTGGACAGCAGTCAGTGTCAGGGATGGAGGGCACTAGGCCGAGTGGTTCGTTACCAGTGGAAGAAGGGTGGATTGGCCAGCAGAGGGTGAAAGTGTTACGGGGAAACTGGTTGTTCATGTGGTGTAGTTAGAACAACGCTGGTCGAGAAAGGGGATTTGACAGGGCAAATCCAGACCTGTACTCTAATCGATGGCACTGTGAGGGAGTTCCCAGTTGCTAAGATAGAAGTACGTACCCCTTACTTCTCAGGCGAGTTGTCTGCGTTGGTGATGGAGAAACCCCTTCATGATTTGATCATTGGAAATATTCCAGGGGCAAGGGATCCAGGGGATCCTGAGTTGTTGACTGCTACAGGGGCAGCAGTTCAAACACGGAGCAAGAAGGAGGAAAAGGTTGATAAACCGTTAGTCGTTCCAGCAAGGAAGTCAGGCATAGACGTGTCGCCTGATGAGTTTAGGGCAGCGCAGGAACAAGACCCTTCGCTCGTGAAGTCTTGGGAGTTGGCAAGAGGTGGAGAGAAACAGGTGGTTAGAGGAGGTGAGACAGAATTTCTGGTGAAAGGCGGGCTGTTGTACCGAGTGTTCACCAAGGGGAAGACAGGTAAGGTGACCACTCAGAGGTACCAGCATGTTATCGTGACACTGTCATGTCAGTGGGTCACGAGTCGCTCATGGCGGGTCATCTCGGCACCAGCAAAACAGCTGACCGAATCTTTGATTTTCATTGGCCAGGGGCAATGGCAGACAAAGCGTTTCTGCATGTCATGTGACGTGTGTCAAAGGTCAGCCACAAGAGGGGTGAAGAGGAAGGCGCCTCTTAAACAGCCTCCTTTAATTGACACACCGTTCAGGAGAGTGGCTGTTGATCTGATTGGCCCAATCTCGCCCTGTTCCAAAGGTGGGCACAGGTATGAGACATGTAAGGTTGCAAAGGAAAGTTTGCAGAAGGCTAGGGTCGTTCAGAAGAAGCAATATGACAGGAAGGTAAGGAAGCAATCGCTCAAGGTGGGAGATCAAGTCCTGTTACTGCTTCCCACGGGTCACAACAAGCTGCTGATGCATTGGAAAGGACCATTCACATCACTGAAAAGGTCGATCGGGATTACCGGATTGATGTGAATGGGAAACCAAAACTTTTCCATGCAAATTTCCTCCGCAAATATAATTCAGCGCGAGACTGAGCACATAGGCGCAGCAGCAATCATTGATGAGGTGAAGGAGACCCAGCAGAAGAAGGGGAGATTTTGTTGCCTAAGTTTCCAGAAGAGTCATACAGGGATGTGTCACGGTATGAAGGGCTAGACAGTAGGAGTTCCTAGGTTTTGTTGTTGGAGGCAACACAAAGCAGCCAGAAAAGGGAAAGGTGGAGAAGATGATGAATTCAGAGAGACCAAAGACCAAAACAGAAGTCAGGAGTCTGCTAGGTTTTATCGGTTTCTATAGGGAGTTTGTTCCAAATTTCGCTGCGATCACGAGTCCTCTCAGTGATTTGGTCAAGGCAGGGGAACCGGCAGTGGTCGAGTGGTCAGAGGCTGCAGAGCAAGCACTGCAGACAGTGCTGGAAAGACTAGGTTCCCATCCCATCTTGAAGCTACCGGATATGTCAAAACCATTTTTGTTGCGGACAGATGCATCAGGCGGTGGAGTAGGTGCAGGAGCACGAAGGGGTCGAGTTTCCTGTGAAGTATGCCAGCAGGAAGCTGACGAAGTGTGAAGAAGGGTACGCAACGGTAGAGAAGGAGTGTTTAGCTGTGGTGTGGGCCGTGCAGAAATTCCACAAATACTTGTATGGGAAAGAGTTCGTGATAGAGACTGATCATCAACCACTCAAATTCCTGCAGGAGGCACAGCTGAAAAAAACAGCGGGTTCTGCGTTGGGCAATGGCATTGCAGCCCTACAGGTATCGAGTGCAGTACATTCCAGGTCGACAGAATGTCGGAGCCGACTATTTAAGCCGTGTAGTCTAGCAAGCTGCAACTCAGAGGAAGTCAGTCATATCCGGGGTGCATAGCTACTTTGTAATAATGTGTTGATTACGGTTATGTTGATTGGATATGGGTTCATTCCCATTTGGCTATGGTTCATTATTTTCTTTGTGAGACTTGTTCATGTAAATGTGGTTATGTTTGGAGCATACAGTCGCTTGTGTAGTAATGCACTGTTTGCGATAAGTGAGGTGTCATGGATCGTTGTCATATTAGATTGTGCTTTTCATAAAAGTTGTGAAGAGAAGGTGGCAAATCCACAAGTAGGGGAATTGCATAGATGCGCACAGAGGTTGTTATAAAAATGAGTTGAAATAACGCAAGAGCGCACGTCAATGATAACTCATTGGGGCGGTATTCACTAATGATATATCTTATAATTATAAAACCGTTTGTTGTAAAGTATTTTTCAAACTTTGCACGTGTAGCTGTGCGTCAGCAAATTCGGTTGTTGTCTTTTTTGTCCCGTTGTTTTGAGACAATGCGGAGCATAGTCTTTTGCAAGGGGGAAATTGTCACGAACAAAAATAAAACAACCAAAGTCGTGGTCCGTCGCCAGCCAGGTTGTTTGGACATAAGCTCCAACGCAAATATTCTGGGCGCCAGGTAGACGGCCTCATGTGTCGGGTCCAGCCAATTAAGCATAGCGGAGAGGCTCCACGGAGACGGTCTGTCCAGCCAGACAGACTAAGTAGCTGACCGATGCCTCGATGTCTGGTCAGACGAGTCTCGACGCCTGGATCGGACTCATCCGGCCAATTTGTAGGACCAGTGCCCACAATTAAGTCGACGTCGCCGGAAAGGGAGAGGGGGAAGGTAGTGTGTGGTGGGGGTGAAATCTAGCTAATTAACTAAATGACCATTGACCACCACAGAGAGCAAGGCAGGTAGATGTGGCTGTCATGATTTACATATCCAATGAAATGAGAGGGGAGGCAACCTCAGAATGAAGGCGCGAAAATACTGACTAATGGTACTCGCCCTTTGACAGATGGGTTTTATGATAAGATAGGAATGTGTGAGTGAGTGAGGAGAACGAACAGAGAGGGGAACGAACAGACAGACAGAGAGGAGAGGTTCTGAGAGTAGGCTCTGCTCGAGAGAAAGGCAGAGAGATGAGGGGAGTGGAGAGAACCGAGTTGTAGCATTTAGCACCATAGAGAGTCTGCAGAGGAAGGACTAAAGAGAGATGTGGAGAGAGTTGCTAACTAATGAAGAGAAAAGAAAGAAAAGAAAAAGAAAAGAAAAGCAACAATGTCCATTTGATAGAGCAGACTAGAAGAGAGAGAGAGAGAGAGAGAGTGTGCAATGCGTTAATGCAGGAAGAAAGAAAGGGGAACAGATCGATGTCTAATAGTCACTGTTCAACCTGAACCGGGGTTCGACCTCATACTTGGCCAGCGCCACTTTCATCGGCAGTCCAACCTGACCAACGCCAGCAGACCAACCTGACCAGTGCCAGCAGTCCAACCTGACCAGTGCCAGCAGTTGTGTCGTGACTGGTGTTGTGAAAGTGACAGTGAAAAGAAAAGAAAAGAAAAGAAAGAAGAAAAGGAAAGACAGTGATTGTAATTAGTCTAAGATCACCTGGCCAGGTAAAGTGAAAAATCTATTTATACCCGGGTTAGTTAATGATGATTTAGATAAATGATCTTGTGAAGTTCAAGGAAAGAGAGAATGTTTTATTTTGTTTGATTCCATATGCATTGATGTTTCGTTCTATGATCATGTGTAGTAAAGTTATAGACTTTACTAGTGGTTTGATGTGACGAATGCATGATATATGAATGAGATTGTAAGCAAGCTGTGAGTGTGTTTGGGCTGTGCGCTAGTCCTTCCACCGACATACCGAGGTTGACAGTGTGTGCATCCGTGCCTGCGTGTGCGTATGAATGCGCACGCGCAAGCGTGCGCATAATTTTCAATTTGCCTGTGCGCAAAGCTTGCCTGTGGAAACAAGGTCGCTGACGCAAGGCGATATCTGTCCTGTCCACGATGCGACTGCTCCCCGCTCAATGAGTTTCTTGCCCGACCTCACAGCTGGGGGTCCCGTCGACGGACTGCCGACATTGCCAACACCAACGCTTCGTGCCGGGGACGGGAGTGCTGTTGCCTTGTTGTGGTGGTGCTTGTTCATCGTTGTTTTCAGCTCAGCTGAGGATGTTTGGCTCTTTTTTTTTTTTTTTTTTTTTTTCAATAATGTATATTTTGAGGGGCCTGACAACATAATGAAGTAAGGTCAGTGCGTTTCTTTCAACGCGTTTTGGAGTAAATTCTGTTCTGGAAAAGGAGTGTTCTGCCGTGTCGGGCTGGAATGTATGTGTGTGTATGCGTTTGGAAGAGAGAGTGAGCGAATTTCAGTTGGCGTGCGTGTGTACGTGCTCTGCATATGTATGTGTGTGTGCGTGTGTGTTCCCCAAACCGAAGCTCAACAAATCTACATATAGCGACAGATGGTTGGGCTAACGTCAGATCTGTCAATAGACTTCGCTACCTGCGTGAATGTGCAGTCAAGCCACCGATAGTGTTCATTTCTTTGAGGTTACACTATTGTTAACAGCTCATTTGTAGTCTCCACACCAGAAAATCAATTCGCGGAAACTTTCCGCTTTACAATGTCTGGTGTCTGTTTCCAGAAATAAATGAGAGAGCCGACAATAAAAATGGATCGAGCTGACACCATGACAATGGACGGAGCGGACACAATGAGAATGGACAGAGCTGCCACAATATAAGAATGGACAGAGCTTACACAATAAGAATGGACAGAGCTTCCACAATAGGAATGGACAGAGCTTCCACAATAAGAATGGACAGAGCTGCCACAATAGGAATGGACAGAGCTGCCACAATGAGAATGGACAGAGCTGCCACAATGAGAATGGACAGACCTGGCACAATGAGAATGGATAGACCTGGCACAATGAGAATGGACAGAGCTGGCACAATGAGAATGGACAGAGCTGCCACAATGAGAATGGATAGACCTGGCACAATGAGAATGGATAGACCTGGCACAATGAGAATGGACAGAGCTGCCACAATGAGAATGGACAGAGCTGCCACAATGAGAATGGACAGAGCTGCCACAATGAGAATGGACAGAGCTGACACAATAAGAATGGACAGAGCTGCCACAATGAGAATGGACAGAGCTGACACAGTGAGAATGGACAGAGCTGACATGAGAATGGAAGGAGCGGACACAATGAGAATGGACAGAGCTGACACAATGAGAATGGACAGAGCTGACACAATGAGAATGGATATACCTGGCACAATGAGAATGGATAGAGCTGACACAATGAGAATGGACGAGAATGGACAGAGCTGACACAATGAGAATGGACGAGAATGGACAGAGCTGACACAATGAGAATGGACAGAGCTGACACAATGAGAATGGACAGAGCTGACACAATGAGAATGGACAGAGCTGACACAATGAAAATGGACAGAGCTGACACAATGAAAATGGATAGACCTGGCACAATGAGAATGGATAGAGCTGACACAATGAGAATGGACAGAGCTGACACAATGAGAATGGACGGAACTGACACAATGAGAATGGACAGAGCTGACACAATGAGAATGGACGGAGCTGACACAATGAGAATGGACAGAGCTGACACAATAAAAATGGACAGACCTGACACAATGAGAATGGATACACCTGGCACAATGAGAATGGAAGATAAGATAATGTTGCTTATAGCTCAGCCGACCGCAAAGGGCCACATCAGGGCTGTCTCCACGTTAAAATCAACTCGCCAGTCATTTAAAAAAAATAAATAAATAAAAACTTTCACACATCTCTTTAAATGACATCTTCTATAAACGCACCAGAAACTTTGTTAAAAATCTTTCTTCCGTAAAATCTTAAATCAGATGAAAAATGTTAATCTCTCTCAAAAACTCAAGGATCACGTCGGGCGGGACATCCCTGAACAGTATCTTCATGGACTCCGCTGTAAAATGTTTGTGTCTCACATCGTGCAAGTCCCAACACTCTAAAAAAAACATGTTTTCATTGTGAGTGGCGCATGACATGGAATGCACCACGGAGCTTCTTCACTCTTTAAAAGGTAGGAATGGGTAAAATACGCATGGCCGGTGTGCAGCCGTCACAGAACCGTTTCCTCTTTACGACCACCAGACGTAGATGGGAGGAACTCCTTAAGGTTTGGACGGATCTGAAAGAGTTTGTTATTCGTCTGTGTGTTCCAATCCTCCTGCCAGAGATCTCTCACATATTCGTTAATTTTGGCTTTCACATCTGAGCAGGGGATATAAATGTTGGACAGTTTCTCTCTTGTGGCATTCTTGGCTAAACGATCAACCATTTCGTTCCCGCCGATGCCAATATGACCAGGAACCCAAGCCAGAATAATGTAACCATCCGCTTTCAACTTGCTAAAAAGTTCAAAGAAATGTAAAAGTTCTGGTTGCTGAAGGTTGCGGCCAGCTATGGCCTCCAAGGCTGACGGCGAATCCGACAGAACCAGAAAGTCCCTCTTCGTAGATTGTGAGATCTTCAAAGCCAGAACCAGAGCAGTAAGTTCAGCAGAATAGACAGAAGCATCTGAATGTATATGTTCCAACAGTATCTGAGGAGCCCCAGGGCAATAGGCTGCACAGGCCACTCCATCTTCAGACTTGGAACCGTCAGTGAAAACTTTTTGATAGGATGGGAATTTCGAACAGAGGTCAGCATACAATGCCTTGTACGCCAGAGAGCTGGTAGACTCTTTGCGAAAAGCTGCAAGATCGAAACGAATCTCTGGTGTGAAAAAGGTCCACGGAGGCTGATCCGGGAAACTTGGAAAAATCCGACACAACTCCTAGGTCTAGACCTGCATTCCGCACGTGAGGCTGCATACGAAGACCAAACGGCGGAATTCATTTAGGGTTGTTTTCAAACTTACTTTGGAACGGAGGGTCAAAGACACAGTCATAGGCAGGGTTTTCTGGTTCCGAGAACAGTCCGATATAATAATTCAAAGACAATTTCAGCCTGCGGTTGGACAGTGAAGGTTCACCAGCCTCTGCGTACAGGCTGTACACAGGGGTGGTGCGGAATGGTCCAGACAGAGATGAAGCCCTTGATGGTGGATAGGGTCCAAGAGTTTGAGGTAAGACGATCTTGCAGAGCCGTACACAGCACAACCGTAGTCCAGTTTGGAACGGACCACGGCTCTGTAGAGGTGCAGCAAAGTTTTCTTATCAGCGCCCCAGTCGGTGTGCGCTACGACCGCAGAATATTCAGTGCTTTCTGGCAAGCAGTTTTGAGGTTTTAATGTGGCTGAGAAAGTTAAGTTTCTGGTCAAAAAAAACCCCCTAGAAATTTGGCCCGTTTGACAGCTGGAATGGGAGATTTCCCTACTTGAATTTCAGGATCTGGAAAAAAACTGACGGAAATTATGGAAGTGAATACACTGTGTCTTTGTAGAAGAAAAGGTTGAAACCGTTTCATCCGCCCACTGATGAATTTTATCCACACAAAGCTGGAGCATGCGCTGGATACTCGGGTACAGGCTTCCAGTTGCGTAGACAGCAAAATCATCCACAAACAATCAGCAGTCTGAACCCTGAACTGATTTAACAATGTTGTTGATCTTGATGCTAAAGAGGGCAGGAGACAGTATGCTTCTCCTGTGGAACACCCAACTCCTGCTCGTGAACATCAGAGAGAGTGGTGCCAACCCGGACCTGAAACTGTCGTTCTGCCAAAAAATTTGTATGAAAAGTGGAAGATGACCTCGAAAAACCAAGATCATGGAGATCATGAAGTATCCCAGACTTCCAGGTAGTATCGTAGGCCTTCTCCAAGTCAAAGAAAATTGCTACTGCATGCTGTCTATTCAAAAGGCGTTCCGAAGTGTAGATTCCAGACGAATCAAATGGTCAACTGTAGTCCGATGTTTGCGGAAACCACTGTTCTTTCGCCAAAAGGCCATCGGTTTCCAGTTTCCACATGAGTCTAGCATTGACCATTTTCTCCAATTTACAGACACAGCTGGTCAAAGCTATCGGACGGTAGTTTGATGGGTTAGAAAGATCTTTTCCAGGTTTGGGAATGGGAATAATGAGGGCTTTTCGCCAAGAAGGTGGAAAGAAACCAGTAGTCCACACATGGTTTGTATACATGTAGCAGTATGTTCAGACCTTTTTGCAGAAGATGTTTCAACAGTTTATAATGGATTTCATCTATACCTGGAGAGGAATCGCTGCAGGAAAGTTAAAGGCAGATTTCAGTTCATTTAACATGAAAGGAAGATTGTAGTCTTCCATGTTGTTTGACGAAAAGTTGCAGGGTGATTTTTCTTTAAGGGCTTTGTTTTTGACAAAACTGGCCGATTTGTTAGAAGAGGAGGAATTCTTTTCAATGGTTGAAGCAAGCAGATTAGCAACTGCTTTTTTTCTCTGTTATTAAAGAGTCAGAAAACTTGAGATGGTTCACAGTGGGACAGGTGTTCTTCCCTTTGATTTTCTTGATGTTCCACACTTTTTCTTGGAAGTTTTAGATGTCAGCCCGGAGCAGAAGCTTCTCCAGGACTGACGTTTATTGATTTTAAAAGTGTGTCTCGATTTCGCACGGAGTTTCTGATGGGCTCGAGCGTTGGGACCGAAGGTCGTTGGTATACCCGACGCTGAGCCCGTTTGCGAACTTTTGAAACTTGTTGGCAGTCTGAATCGAACCAGGGTGTTTTTGGCATTTGGAGTTTGTCGGAAGACACTGGAATACAGGCTCGAGCACATTTGATCAGTGTTAGTCAGAGATTCTGCTGGGTCTGGACTCTGAAGAAAGTCAGTGTCCTGGAATTCTTTGGATTTTAGTGGTTGTAAATAGATCCCAGTTTGCCTTCTTATAATTTAGATGTTGCGAGACAGATGTTTTCAGTTATTACGGGTTGTTAAAAGAACAGGGAAATGGTCACTTCCGTGCAGATCGTCATGGACAGACCATTCATAGTCCAGGACCAGCGAGGGGTCACAAATCGACAAATCTAGACACGAAAGTGAACCTGTGGAAGAGTGGAGGTAAGTTGCAGATCCGTCGTTCAGACAACACAAATCCAAATCCGAAAGGACATCCTCAATAAGCAGACCTCTGGATGACGAACTGACACTACCCCAAAGAGGATTGTGACCGTTAAAGTCACCCAACAGCAAAAAAGGTCGAGGAAGTTCTATCAGACTGACAAGGTCCCGACGACAAACCGGGACAGAAGGTGGTAGATAGAGTGAGCAGATTGTCACAGTCTTGTGGAGAGCGACTCTCGCAGCTACAGCCTGAAGGGAGGTAGTCAGAGCGACAGGACTATACAGCAGAGTTTTATGTATGAGAAGGGCAACACCGCCCGACAGTCCCAACGTGGATGGTTGTGCAGGTTTAGAAAGAATATTAAAGCCAGAAAGAGTGAAGGTCTTCTGGCTTTGAATTTGAGTTTCCTGAAGAGCCACGACGGAAGGTTTTGTAGATTGACACAGAAGCTGCAGCTCCTCGAAGTTGGAATTTAGTCCACGGATATTCCAATGGATTACTGTACTATCCATGGTGCAGAGGGCGAAAAGGAGAGAGATCAGGTCATCTCCTCATCAACGTCTGCTTCTAATGGTGTAAATTTATTTGAGAGTTGTACCGGACTGTTTGCATCTTCAGACCTGCTGGCAGACTTGCCCACAGGTGAAGAAGATCTGGATTGGGAGACGGTGGAGGTTTCGTCCTCATCTCCACCATCTCCACACTCGGTTGAACTCCCTTGCCCGCACGGGCACTGTACAGAGGAGTTCGAGGCGGGAGAGCTGGTTTTCTAATCTGCCCAGCAGCAGATGTTGTAGACTGCTGGGCAGTCTGAGGGTGGCGGATTTTTTGCCTCCACCAGGGCATTCACTTTGGGTTGGGAGGTGGTGGACCTGCTTCCACAGAGTTTACAATTCTTCCTTGCAGTGTCTTGGAAAAGATAAATTCATCAGTCTGGCAGCAGACTGACCGAGTGGAAACTTCCTTTACGGCCGAAGCATATGAAGATGCTGTTGGCGTCTGACTGCCAACAACCTGTTTGCGAGCCTCAAAAAAGGAGATTTTCTTTTCAGTTTTTATTCGTTGTATAGTGGATTCCTGAATCCAAAGAGGGCAGTTTCGTGAAGAGGAGGGATGGTCGCCACCGCAGTTAGCACAATGAGCCGGGTCTTTACACGGCCCATCATGGGTTGCCTTGCAGCAAACACCGCACACCTCCTGCCCAGAACAGCGGTCTCTGACATGTCCAAATTTCTGGCATCTGAAGCACCTCAACGGGGATGGAACATACAACTGAACTCGGACGTTCAGGTAGCCGACTTTGATGACCGGAGGCAGCACAGGGTTGCAGAATGTCAGAAAGAGGGCGTTGGTGGCCACTCTTTCTGCACCTTTTTTCACTGTCACCCTATGCACCTCTGTCACACCCTGGGATGCCAGTTCCGCCTTGATGTCTGCCTCTGAGACACCTCGAAGATCTGGGCATCGAATGACTCCCTTAGAGGAATTCAGCTGTTTATGGGGAGTCACCCGGATCTCTCGGTCTACCAGCTTTGTAGCTTTCAGCAGCTGCTCCGATTGTTTTTTAGTTTTACATTGGATGAGAAATATGCCGTTTCTGAGTCGCTTAATGGACTATGGGTCTCCTGCAATACCTTGAAAGCCCTTCTGAATTGCAAACGGGCTTAGTGCAGACAGAGGTTTGTCCTGCTCCTTACTTTCCATGATTAACCAAGAGGACCAAAATCCTGACAACTGCCTTGTTTCACTATCAGAATCAGAGTCTCCATCAGACTCCTGTGACGACCTTTGCGAAATTAACTGCACTTTCCTTTTTTTTTTTTGGGGGGGGGGGGGGGGGGTGATTTTTGATTGAAGTCATATTTATAGGCAAAAATTTCATCTCTCCCTTACCCACCCACCTTGGAGTCCAACTAAGGGGCCAGGGCCAAGAATCACTGTCTTGACCCCTTCCAGGCTTCAGGAGAGACAGACAAAAACCTACCAACCCTATCCCCCCTGATCATGCCCAACTCCCGGGAACAGAGAGCTGAGCACTGCAGGGGTTACCTTGGCCAGCCGGAGAAATGCCTGTTTTGACCCAGCCCCAAGAAGGGGAGCCGTTTAGTACACCCGGGCCAGAGTGTACTCGCTGTCTAGGAGAGGTCCGAGCCAAAGTGATGTGTTGAGAGCATGTTGAGAGCACTGGCCCTCTCAATCACCAGGATCTCATTCCCCTCCGACACAGGTCGCACCGCACGGCAAACGCGGCGGATCTTAAGACCACAGAGAGAAAAGGAGTGTGGAAAAGAAGACTTGAAGGGGAGACGAAGATAGAAAAGGGCCAAATAAGAAAGGCAGAAAACAAGAAAAGGAGAAAGGCGGGTTACTATTAGTCAGGATCCTCACCCTTAGCCTATCTGACATGGGAAGCCCTACCAGGGGCATCAACTCCTTACCACGTTACGCTTAGGCCACGCAGCATCTTGACTTCTCAGGCCTAGAAGCAGTTTGAAAAAACCAGCCTATCTCCAAGTATTGATGCCCCCGCCAGCAAAGCCTAAGGGATCACTGGACCGCGCAAGCTCTCCGACCACAGCAAGGTTGCAACCCCCGGAGGGATGAGAATGGACGGAGCTGACACAATGAGAATGGACAGAGCTGACACAATGAGAATGGACAGAGCTGACACAATGAGAATGGATAGACCTGACACAATGAGAATGGACGGAGCTGACACAATGAGAATGGACGGAGCTGACACAATGAGAATGGATAGACCTGACACAATGAGAATGGACGGAGCTGACACAATGAGAATGGACGGAGCTGACACAATGAGCATGGAAGGAGCTGACACAATGAGCATGGAAGGAGCTGACACAATGAGCATGGACAAAGCTGACACAATAAGAATGGACAGAGTTGACACAATGAGAATGGACAGAGGTGGCACAATGAGAATGGATAGATCTGACACAATGAGAATGGATAGAGCTGACACAATGCGAATGGATAAAGCGGACACAATAATGGATAGAGCTGACACAATGCTAATGGATAGAGCGGACACAATGAGAATGGATAGAGCTGACACAATGCGAATGGATAGAGCGGACACAATGCGAATGTATAAAGCTGACACAATGAGAATGGATAGAGCTGACACAATGAGAATGGATAGAGCCGACACATTGCGAATGGATAGAGCGGACACAATGAGAATGGATAGAGCGGACACAATGAGAATGGATAGAGCTGACAATGAGAATGGATAGAGCTGACACGATGAGAATAGATAGAGCGGACACAATGAGAATGGATAGAGCTGACACAATGAGAATGGATAGAGCTGACACAATGAGAATGGATAGAGCTGACACAATGAGAATGGACAGAGCTGACACAATGAGAATGGATAGAGCTGACACGATGAGAATAGAGCGGACACAATGAGAATGGATAGAGCTGACAATGCGAATGGACAGAGCTGACACAATGAGAATGGACAGAACTGACAATAGGAATGGACAGAGCGCACACAATGAGAATGGACAGAGCGCACACAATGAGAATGGACAGAGCGCACACAATGAGAATGGACAGAGCGCACACAATGAGAATGGACAGAGCGCACACAATGAGAATGGACAGAGCGCACACAATGAGAATGGACAGAGCGCACACAATGAGAATGGACAGAGCGCACACAATGAGAATGGACAGAGCGCACACAATGAGAATGGACAGAGCGCACACAATGAGAATGGACAGAGCGCACACAATGAGAATGGACAGAGCGCACACAATGAGAATGGACAGAGCGCACACAATGAGAATGGACAGAGCGCACACAATGAGAATGGACAGCGCACACAATGCGAATGGACAGAGCGCACACAATGCGAATGGACAGAGCGCACACAATGAGAATGGATAGAGCTGACACAATGCGAATGGACAGAGCGCACACAATGAGAATGGACAGAGCGCACACAATGAGAATGGATAGAGCCGACACAATGAGAATGGACAGAGCGCACACAATGCGAATGGACAGAGCGCACACAATGAGAATGGATAGAGCCGACAATGCGAATGGATAGAGCGGACACAATAATGGATAGAGCGGACGCGATGAGAATGGATAGAGCTGACAATGCGAATGGATAGAGCCGACGAGCGGACGCGATGAGAATGGATAGAGGTGACACAATGAGAATGGATAGAGGTGACACAATGAGAATGGATAGAGCTGACACAATAAGAATGGACAGAGCTGACAATGAGAATGGATAGAGCTGACACTGAGAATGGATAGAGCCGACACACTGAGAATGGACGGAGCCGACACACTGAGAATGGACGGAGCCGACACACTGAGAATGGACGGAGCCGACACAATGAGAATGGACGGAGCCGACACAATGAGAATGGACGGAGCCGACACACTGAGAATGGATGGAGCTGACACAATAAGAATTGATAGAGCTGACACAATGAGAATGGATAGAGCCAACACAATGAGAATGGATAGAGCTGACAATAAGAATGAACAGAGCTGACAATGAGAATGAACGGAGCTGACAATGAGAATGGATAGAGCCGACACAATGAGAATGGATAGAACCGACACACTGAGAACGGACGGAGCTGACACAATGAGATTGGATAGAGCTGACAATGAGAATGGATAGAGCTGACACAATGAGAATGGATGAAGCCGACACAATGAGAATGGATAGAGCTGACACAATGAGAATGGACGGAGCCGACACAATGAGAATGGATAAAGCTGACACAATGAGAATGGATAGAGCTGACACAATGAAAATGGGCGGAGCTGACACAATGAGAATAGACGGAGCTGACACAATGAGAATGGATAAAGCCGACACAATGAGAATGGATAAAGCTGACACAATGAGAATGGATAGAGCTGACACAATGAGAATGGATAGAGCCGACACGAGATCTCATTAACCTCATCCGCTGGGAAGAATTGACAATACCCTTACATTCCCCCTATTGTTACAACAATCATCGTACCTTTCTTTTCCAGAGCAGGCGCCCAATGGACCGAAGAGTGGCGCCGGACCGTGGCTACGCCTGGGTGGTGCTGGCGGCTAGCGTGGGCTGTAACTGCCTGTCCGGGGTGCTCATCTCCTTCGTGGGCGTCATCCACGTGGAGCTCCTCGACAAGTTCCACGGTGACGTCACCACCACGGCCTGGGCGGGCTCCCTCTAATCCGGCCTTGAACTGTTGGGAGGCGAGACACCGTGTCAGGGGGTCGTTGTCGTTCTCGTCACCTTCATCACTACCACCACCACCACCATCAAATCGTCATCGTAATCACCATCAAATCATCATCACCTTTTTCTTCTTGTATCACCACCACCACCATCAAATCGCCATTATCATCATCATTATCGTCATCCTTATCATCAATTCATTAAAAAAAAAAAAAAAGTTTGCAGGATTACTAAGGAAAATTTTGGGAGAATGTTTTTTTTTTTCGTTTTAATTTGTACAGGTTCAGGAGAACAGTAACGATCAGTAACTTTCATGTTTGAAGAACGTGGAATTAGTTTCTACAATTTCAAGAGAGAGAGAGAGAGAGAGAGAGAGAGAGAGAGAGAGAGAGAGAGGGGGGGGGGATTGATGGGTTGGTGGGAGGGAGTCACCAATAATTGTTCATGTACACGATTTTTGTAACCATTATCGGTCTCTTCTGAACTCAGATCATAACACTGAAGCTGAATTACATAAACATTTAAATTGTATGCAGTTTTTGCACCGATTATAACAGTTATCAAGTTCACAGCGTATCAATTGGATAAATGCACTATATCGTCTATTTTGTGCCTAGTGCACCAACATTTTTACGTGTTTTTCTTCAAAACATTACAGTAGCACGTTTCCATCATATGCATACGCTTTTCTACTTTGTATAGATTTTTTCAGTTCACATTTAAATGCTAATAATCTTGGTTTCGCACAATTAATGCTGCCTGTATAAAATGACAATCTATGCCCACTATAAATCAAGGTGAAAGTTTGGTCTGATTTTTGTTTTAATTTCCGCTTCCAACTTAACATTTATTTAATCGAGGATTGATTTATATAATATCTAAGTAAAGACGTATGACTTTGAACAACTTGTTTTTTTTATTTCTTTATATCGTTTTCAATCATCTTGGGAGGATTCTTGTGGACTGAATATATGAAATAAAAAAAAAGGTCTACAATTAATATAAAGTTTTAGAGATGTGTCTACAGGATCAGTATGTTTGAAAGTGAATGTTTATTGGGTCAATGCTTTTGTAGTGGATATTTGTAAGTTTAACAATAAATTTAAGAGAATGTTCAAAGGATTCGCATCTTTCAATATTGACGAAAGAAATTTGCATTGTCAGTGTCTACAATTTCAGGAGACCGAATTATCAAGAAATACCTAAGTTTTTGGAATACAGTTTTAGCACAATGCACCATCAATATCTGCAATTTAGAAAAAAGAATGTTGTGTCAGAACATACATGAGAAGTTTCAGTTACCTCACGAACATGACTGTCACTGCGAACGGAACTGACCTTATAAGCTACATCACATTTGCTAAGCCACGAGACTGTAATGCGCACGATTTGCAGCTGGAAGGATGTACGATAACGAAGGTGAAAGACTAGACGAATGTCTGGTGGACACGACATGGACATTGCAGACGTCTGACCCTTGCATTAGCCCAACACGCTACTCAGACCTTTATTGTCTGCGCTACTGCTATGGTTATATGTGTATGTATATATGCTAGGTGGGGTTTACATAATAACAGAAAAGTGGCTGATATTATGTAAACCCCACCTAGCATCCCTGAACTCTAAAGTAGAAATGATAAACAATTGCAGGCATAAATTTAAATCTTTGCCAATGCACCATTCCGTAACACGTCCCCCTGAACGCGCCCAAAAAAGAAAAAACCGGCAGGCCACGTGCCACACGCACAGAACTCACACGCCCACACACCACAATATACAACACCGGTGGCGTGCCCAAATTGTATACCCTGAGGAGAGCGTTTTTAGCTTGAAACAAGCTTGTAGGTTTTAATCTCTTCATTTTAAAATCCTATTTTAAACTGGTTATATATATATATATATATATATATATATATATATATATATATATATATATATATATATATATATATAATGTATGTATGTATGTATGTATGCGTGTGCTCACCGACAGGGAGGAAATCATCATGATCAATATCGTCATCGTCATGATAACACTAATAAGATTATTATGATGATAATGATGGAAATCGAAGTGAATGAGTAAATTAAAAAAATCATATTGTATGAAATAATTGGGCAATGAAACGAACGTTCAATATATATATATATATATATATATATTTTTTTTTTTTTTTTTTTTTTTTAAAAAGGGGAAACCTATGTACACACAACTCGCCCAATCCTATTTGTAGGGTGGTTTTACACTTCCATTTTAAAATCCTATTTTAAACTGTTATGTCGCTCCCTATTTGGTTGAGCATTTTTAGAATTCTGAGTGGTCTTTTGGACAAGTAAAAACAAATGTGGGAAAAAGAATTCAAAATCTTGGCAACATCATTTCCAAAAGAACACAAACTGTCCAAAATATTCAACAAAAACACCATCAAACTATCATACTCATGTATGCCTAACCTCAAAAACATAATTGATTCATCTAACAAAATGAAAAGCAACATAAAAGAGAAGGGTACTGAAAGGACATCTTGCAACTGCACCAAAAAAGAACAGTGCCCCTAAGCAACAAATGTCTTCACAGCAACATTGCATACCAAGCTACGGTAACTTCAGAAAATGAAAAAGAAACATATATAGGGATTACTGAAAACACTTTCAAAACCAGATACACAAATCAGTCATTCAAAAATGAAAAATACAAAAATCAAACAGAGCTGAGCAAATACATTTGGAGACTCAAAGATAAAAAAACCCAGACTACAACATATCATGGAAAATCATAAAAAGAGCAACACCATACAATATTTCAAAAAGATGCAATCTATGCTCCACAGAAAAATGGTTAATTTTATGTAAACCACACTTAGCAACTCTGAACACAAAAGTAGAATTTGTAAACAATTGCAGGCACAAGTGGAAATCTTTGCTAGCACATTCCATCTGAACAGGCCCCAATAAGAACTACAGGCCGCACGTGCAGCAAAGGAGATCCGCCTGCACACACAGAGTTGAAATCAAGTCCCGCACGCCATAAAAGATCGTCGGCGTGCCCCAAACGACGTCCTGAAGATAGCCAGGCTTGAAACAAGCTTGTAGATTTTAACACTTCATTTTTAAAAGTATTTTTAACCAAAAAAAAAAAAAATATATATATATATAATAATATATATATATATATATATATATATATATATATATATATATATATATGCTGAACAATTAAGTAGTGGGGGAAAACAAGTGCAGGTTAACAATTCTTCAGTCGTTATAGTAATGACTTGGCAAAGATTTGAACTTTAAAAAAAAACAACTTTAAAAAATATTGAAGATGAAGAAAAATGGGGGGGGGGGGGGGGGGGGGGGGTATATATTATAAATATGAGAAGCCCTTCACCAGCTGCCTGAGGCATCGTAATCCCTCCTGAAGGCACATTTATTTGTATTGCCTGCTCCTAGGCCTTTCGTCCGCTGGATCGGACTCATCAGGGAGACATGGCTGATTGTGTCTGTGTCAAATAGACACACCACAGTCCATAATTCTGTGGTGTTACCACCAAGGGTTAAAAAAAAAGAATCCAACAGCACCCCCAAAGCAGATATATATATATATATATTATATATATATATTATATATATATATATATATATATATTATATATATATATATATATGAGAGAGAGAGAGAGAGAGAGAGAGAGACTCTCTGGAGAGCGCTTGATAGCAGAATGTCAAAGAAACGCACTTCAAATGTTTTACCCCTAAACTCTTCACACCTAAGATGCCTGGCCGCATCCAGGCCATCATTCCTAGATACCCTTCTGCTGCCATTTTTCCCTGGCGGTGGCGGAATTCGATCCAGCAACTTCTGTATGAGTGGGCGTTTTAAGGCGTTGCCTTTCAAGGCAGATGTCTTACCCACATTGTTAAGGGAAACATGTTCTAACTTGTGAAATCTAAGCTCTGTTAAGATCACTTTCGTTTCTCCTTGACCACACCTGGCTGCCACTTTTCAGCTGCCTCCACAGCTGTTCAGAGCAAGCCACTTAGTTTTGAGAGTAAGGGGAGTTTACAGCTCGCCCACAGCTGCAGAGGCCAAGCCGTGAATGCAGATCAGGGAAAGGGGTGTATTCTGCAGGCTGCTCCCCACCAGCCAGCTAACCGCGCTGTACTCGGCGAACTGAATGTCATCTGTGTAAAAAGCCGTCTGGCAACAGTGTGTTCGGCATTGCTGAGCGGCCATTACAAGTGGGGCTGTTAGTTTGATAATTAGTAGTTGCCATGAAAAATGTAATATATCTGTGCTTTTGAGATGACTGAATAGCCAAATTCCCGACAATTCTTTTAATACCAAACTCCACTAGGTTTATTTTCCTGTAGATAATGTAGATACGGCATGAAAGCTTGTACACAAGTGGTCAGGCGACATTCAAACAATGACAACACACACACACACAATTGTGCAAAAATGACGTCATCACTTTCTGGGAGCTTAATTTTCCCTAGTTAACTTGTACACAAGTTTGATATATGCCTCTGCTTAGACTACAACAACAAAAATGTTGGATTAGAAATGTGTAAGACTTGTTTGTTCAGCCCTTTAACCAAGTGTCTCGAATGGGACGGAAAAATAAAGCTGTCCTCTACTATCGCCTTTAGAGTTCTAGTCCTCTTCTCGCCTGAAATCCCGAGCCGTTTTACGAGATCATGGGCTGATGAGCCTACAAACCTCCTATGGCAAGGATTTTGAAACAAAGCCTGATTTCCTCAAGTAGCTGGCATGATTTCCAGCCTTCGGTTTGTGAGCTTGCTCCCGTCTGCTTTTATCAAGCACAATAAGTTCAGTCAGATGACCTTGATGGAAAATAAAAATCCGATCTCATGCCACTCTTCCTGATGCTTCCTGGATGGCTTGGGGAGGTCTGCTATGTACACCCAGTCATCCACTCCACTAGTAAGCCACGATTCCATGCCTTTGACGTCAAAGCTGTTCTACACCATGACACGAGGCCTCCTGCCGTGTGGACTGTCTCTGCTGGAGCTGATGGCGTAGTGTTTCCCGGCAGTGTTCAACGCATGTGCAATCACCTGAATCACTTGGTTTTTTTTGCAGTGTATGCCTTCCCTGGGTTTTAGCGCGGTTTTGTATGAACTAGGGACAGGTTTCACCGTTTGCTCTGATAGACCGGATACGAACCATCCTGTGATTTCCTCCATTTCAGATTTAAACTGTAGGGTAGGAGGTCATGGCCAGTGATCTTATTGCACCCACACTGGACTCCTCTAGGATTGATTCTAGGGGCAGGAGAGAGATAAGATAAGATAATGTTGCTTATAGCCCAGCCGACCGCAAAGGGCCACATCAGGGCTGTCACCACATAAGGGCATGAGAGAGACCTCCGACTCGTTGACAGAGGATGGAGTGACACTAGCAAACTGGCCGAGGACCGTGCACAGTAGAGCGCCTCGACTGCCTCATGCGTCGCAAGACGCGAGAGCGTCTAAGTCTAAGTAGGAGGTCATCTACAGATCTGAGGATGAAGCTGGACCCAAGAAGCGCCATTCGCTGAGATTCAGCTGAGACTTTGCTGGAGTGCATTGTTCCATGCAGTCTACTGTCCCTGCTGGCCTTGCTCGACTGCCTTCTGGATTCCTTGGCGTCATCTTTCTGCATCACCTCGTCTCTCTTTGCTTCCACTTTTCCCTTTGACCCCCACTTCATTTCTGCTAACCTTGTCCCCGTCTGATGGTTTGTGTATGTTCTCATTTCCTCAGTCTTGAGGTTTACCTTTGCCATGCTCTCTGCCTCCTGAACTGTCCATTGTCTGTCAAGACTTCAGCTTGGACTGCATTGACTCACAACCTTGTCTCCCGAGTCCTAAAGCATGGCCAGTAATCTTATTTTACTCACATTGCACTCCTCCAGGATAGATTCCAGGGGCAGCTTCAACTTCGCTTGGCAACGGTACAGTGCAACTTCGGCGAGCTTTCTCCTTGTGTCTCTGTTAATGTTGGCCTCCAACGATTCCACTGCGATAATGATATACATAATCAGGGGTCAGAGGTGCTTCAATTTCAGCATGATCTGAAGACACCAGCCCTTAGGGAGGAAGCACAGACAGACATCAGAAAGAAAAGTACAGCGAGGAAAAGAGTCTAAAAACTTGGCCTTTCGTTCAGTTTCTTCCAGTTTACAAATCATTGTTACGATGATAGGATTGCTAGCCTGAACGTTTTTCCTCCTCTTCGAAGAACTTAGTCTGCACTTGCTTTCCACTACCTATTTATTCAGCAGGCGGGTATGGGAGCGCGCGCGCGCGTGTGTGTGCGAGCGCGCGCGCGCGTGTGTGTGCGAGCGCGCGCGGAAAGAATTGTTAACATGCACTTGTTTTCTTCACAACATATTTATTCAGCATTATACACACGTGCGCTCTCGCTCTCTCTCTCTGATAAGCATATTGCTAGATAGGTCGCTAGACAGATAGCTAGATATAGTTACAGGCAGATAGAAATAACATCAGGATTCATGTATTGGACTTTAGTCTTCACCCAAGGACTTTACTACAAAGCATTCGCCATGGCTTGATCACTGGTCAGACATACGTGTGTGCGAGTGTGCGTGCGTGCGCATGTGTGCGCATGTGTGGTTCTGTGTATGTTTTTAAGCGCGTGTACGCGCGCGCGTGTGCGTGCGTGTGTTATTTGTTCTCAGGTACATGCTTGGCGCTGACCTACTCGCCCTCTCTCATGATCATCTCTTTCTACTTCCAACACCTCCACGACCTGGCGTCAGGCCTGTCTGCCTCTGGCTTTGGCGTGGGAATCCTGACCGGCTCCCTGATGGCGCAGGCCTTCGACACCTACAGCCTGAGAGGGGCCTTCCTCATCATCGCGGGACTGGGCCTGCAGGGCTGTGTCTTTGGAATGCTCTACCGCCCGACTCGGCACGAAGGGTGACGGAGGCGACGTCAGAGACCTGGTCCAGGACAAGGAGTCCCACGGGAGGCTTCTGGCGAACCATCTGAAGATCCTGCTTTGCTCAACTGTCCAAGGATTCTGACAGCCAACAATTCGACGCATCTGATGAGCGTCGTGATCCGATATCAAAAGTCGGTGAAACTGCACACAGCGTAGTGAAGGACATGGAGTGCGCGTTTGATTCCACGGACACGTCTTTGATGTGTTCCGAGAGGAGAGAGATCCACTCAGTCTCCAGTTCTGGAGCAAACTGTGTCAAGACTGATGACGGAGGAAGGAACACTTCACCCTTGCTGAAATCAAGGACACCCTGACGTGGAAATACCAGCTGACACGAAAACCACGAGGGACAAATCTGGAAGATCAGCTTCTCCAAGCGGAGGTTTGAGCACGCTCAGAGGGGTGTGCTCCCTGCTGAAGAACTGGGCGTTCTTAGTCCACTGCCTGGGAGTGTTCTTCGCGGCACTCAACATCTCCGGGGTGTACCTCCACCTGCCAAAGTACGCCAGAACTCAGGGCACGCGGTCCACCCAGGCTGCCGTCCTCTTCGTGGGGGTCGGGGTGTTTAACATCGTGGCCAGAATCGGCAGCGGGCTGCTGCTGACGTCACAGCGGGTGGACGGCCTAGTTCTGAGCATGGGGCTGAGGGGCGCTGTGTGGCCTGGCCTCCTGTCCCTTCTCTCTGTACTCCCGACCTACGCGGGTCAGATGGTCTTCGCTTCGCTGTTCGGCTTGGTCCATGGCGGCGTCTCCACGCTCATCAACGTGCTGATCGTGCAGCTGGTCCCCTTCCACTCCCTGCCCGCCGCATATGGACTCTTCATCTTCGTCATGGGCCTGGGCTACGTGGCGGGGCCTCCTTTGTCAGGTGCATTCCTGGCGCCGGCTTACGGAGTGCTTGTGTGTGTGTGTGTGTGTGTGTGTGTGTGTGTGTGTGTGTGTGTGTGTGTGTGGTGTGTGTGTGTGTGTGGCGTGTGCTGAGCGTTGGCCATGTGGCGGGGTCACCTGTATCGGGTAAGATGATGGTGGTCAGGACTATGGACTGGTCATGTTCCTTACAGGACTGGGTCAGTCTGTAATGATTCTTGATCAGCACGTGTGCCTGGTAGGAAAGACCCAAGTCTTTGTTGGTGCAGAGTTCCCCTTTTCTCCCTTCCCCATGCCATATACACCCATAAGCTGTACGAGAAACATGTCAGCCTGTTCCATACTCTAATGGTCTTGGGACTCCCGTATGTTGCATATACATGTGGCCACATAGAATTGCTGTTTCTGCATACCACTGTATGCACACACACACAGAGAGAGACAGAGAGAGAGAGAGAGAGAGAGAGAGAGGGAGAGAGAGAGAGGAGAGAGAGAGAGAGAGAGAGGAATATTCTGGGAACATGTTAATCCCTTTAAATCTGTTGAAGAATTGTCCTTGCAAACTGAGGATGAAAGGATAGGACTCAAGGGAGGACAACACGTTCTTAGGAGAGAGAGAGAGAGAGAGAGAGAGAGAGAGGGAGAGAGAGAGAGAGAGAGTGGTAAGGAGGGGGAGATACTTGAGGGGTATAAAAGACTATGATTGGGAGATTGCTTTTTTCTGCTTTATCATTATGTCAGTTTGTGTGTGTGTGTGTGTGTGTGTGTGTGTGTGTGTGTGTGTGTGTGTGTGTGTGTGTGTTAGATAAGATAAGATAATGTTGCTTATAGCCCAGCCGACCGCAGAGGGCCACATCAGGGCTGTCACCACGTTAAAATCAACTCACCAGTCATCAAAAAAAAACAACCCAACTTTCACACATCTCGTTAAATGACATCGTCTACAAACGCACCAGAAACTTTGTTTAAAAATCTTTCTGCCGTAAAATCTTAAATCAGATGAAAAATGTTAATCTCTCAAAAACTCAAGGATCACGTCAGGCGGGACATCCCTGAACAGGATCTTCATGGACTCCGCTGTAAGATAAGATAAGATATGTTGCTTATAGCCCAGCCGACCGCAAAGGGCCACATCAGGGCTGTCACCACGTTAAAATCAACTCACCAGTCATAAAAAAAAAAAAAAAAAAAAAAAAAAAAACCAACTTTCACACATCTCGTTAAATGACCTCGTCTACAAACGCACCAGAAACTTTGTTAAAAATCTTTCTGCTGTAAAATCTTAAATCAGATGAAAAATGTTAATCTCTCTCAAAAACTCAAGGATCACGTCAGGCGGGACATCCCTGAACAGTATCTTCATGGACTCCGCTGTAAAATGTTTGTGTCTCACATCGTGCAAGTAAGATAAGATAATGTTGCTTTAGCCCAGCCGACCGCAGAGGGCCACATCAGGGCTGTCACCACGTTAAAATCAACTCACCAGTCATTTAAAAAAAAACAAAAAAACAAAAAAAACTTTCACACATCTCGTTAAATGACATCGTCTACAAACGAACCAGAAACTTTGTTAAAAATCCTTCTTCCGTAAAATCTCAAATCAGATGAAAAATGTTAATTTCTCTTAAAAACCCAAGGATCACTCAGGCGGGACATCCCTGAACAGGATCTTCATGGACTCCGCTGTAAAATGTTTGTGTCTCACATCATGCAAGTCCCAACACTCTAAAAAGAACATGTTTCATTGTGAGTGGTGCATGACATGGAATGCACCACGGAGCTTCTTCACTCTTTAAAAGGTAAGAATGGGTAAAATACGAATGGCCGGTGTGCAGCCGGCACAGAACCGTTTCTCTTTACGACCTCCCGACGTAGATGGGAGGAACTCCTTAAGGTTTGGATGGATCTGAAAGAGTTTGTTATTCGTCTGTGTGTTCCAATCCTCCTGCCAGAGGTCTCTCACATAATCGTTAATTTTGGGTTTCACATCTGAGCAGGGGATATAAATGTTGGACAGTTTTTCTCTTGTGGCGTTCTTGGCTAAACGATCAACCATTTCGTTCCCGCCGATGCCAACATGACCAGGAACCCAAGCAAGAGTAATGTTGTAACCGTCCGCCTTCAACTTGCTAAAAAAGTTCAAAAAAAATTAAAAGTTCTGGATGCTGAAGGTTGCGGCCAGCTATGGCCTCCAAAGCTGACAGCGAATCCGACAGAACCAGAAAATCCCTCTTCGAAGAATGTGAAATTATCTTCAAAGCCAGTACCAGAGCAGTAAGTTCAGCAGAATAGACAGAAGCATCGGAATGGATATGTTCCAACAGTATCTGAGGAGCCCCAGGGCAGTAGGCTGCACAGGCCACTCCATCTTCAGACTTGGAACCGTCAGTGAAAACTTTTTGATAGGATGGGAATTTCGAACAGAGCTCAGCATACAACGCCTTGTACGCCAGAGAGCTGGTAGATTCTTTACGAAAAGCTGCAAGATCGAAACGAATCTCTGGTGTGAAAAAGGTCACGGAGGTTGATCCGGAAACTTGGAAAAATCCGACACAACTCCTAGGTCGAGACCTGCATTCCGCACGTGAGGCCGCATATGAAGACCAAACGGCGGAATACATTTCGGGTTGTTGTCAAACTTACTTTGGAACAGAGGGTCAAAGACACAGTCATAGGCAGGATTCTGCGGTTCTGAGAACAGTCGGATGTAATAATTCAAAGACAGTTTCAGCCTGCGGTTGGACAGTGAAGGTTCACCCGCCTCTGCGTACAGGCTGTACACAGGGGTGGTGCGGAACGCTCCAAGACAGAGACGAAGCCCTTGATGGTGGATAGGGTCCAAGAGTTTGAGGTAAGATGATCTTGCGGAGCCGTACACAGCACAACCGTAGTCCAGTTTGGAACGGACCAGGGCTCTGTAGAGGTGCAACAAAGTTTTCTTATCAGCTCCCCAGTCGGTGTGTGCTACGACCCGCAGAATATTCAGTGCCTTCTGGCAAGCAGTTTTGAGGTTTTTAATATGGCTGAGAAAGTTAAGTTTTTGGTCAAAAATGACTCCCAGAAATTTGGCCTCTTTAACAGCTGGAATGGGAGATTTCCCTACTTGAAGTTCAGGATCTGGAAAAAACTGACGGAAATATGGAAGTGAATACACTGCGTCTTTGTCGGAGAAAAGGTGGAAAACCGTTTTCATCTGCCCACCGATGGATTTTATCTACGCAAAGCTGGAGCCTGCGCTGGACACTCGGGTACAGGCTTCCAGTTGCGTAGACAGCAAAATCATCCACAAACAATGAGCAGTCTGAACCCTGCTGAACTGATTTCACAATGTTGTTGATTTTAATACTAAAGAGGGCAGGAGACAGTATGCTCCCCTGTGGAACACCCAACTCCTGCTCGTGGACATCAGAGAGAGTAGTGCCAACCCGGACCTGAAACTGTCGTTCTGCCAAAAAATTTTGAATAAAAAGCGGAAGATGACCTCGAAAACCCAGATCGTGGAGATCATGAAGTATCCCCGACTTCCAGGTGGTATCGTAGGCCTTCTCCAAGTCAAAGAAAATTGCCACTGCATGCTGCCTGTTCAAAAAGCGTTCCGAAGAGTAGATTCCAGACGAATCAAATGGTCAACGGTTTAGTCCTATGTTTGCGGAAACCACACTGTTCTTTCGCCAAAAGGCCACCGGTTTCCAGTTTCCACATGAGCCTAGCATTGACCATTTTCTCCATCAATTTACAGACACAGTGGTCAAAGCTATGGGACGGTAGTTTGATGGATTAGAAAGATCTTTTCCAGGTTTGGGGATTGGAATAATGAGGGCTTTTCGCCAAGAGGGTGGAAAGCAACCTGTAGTCCACACATGGTTGTATACCTGTAACAGGGTGTTCAGACCTACTTTGCGAAGAAATGTTTCAACAGTTGATAATGGATTTCATCTATACCTGGAGAAGAATCGTTGCAGGACAGTAAGGCAGATTTCAGTTCATTTAAAGTGAAAGGAAGATTGTAGTCTTCCATGTTGTCTGACGAAAAGTTGCAGGGCGATTTTTCTTTAAGGGTTTTATTTTTGACAAAAGTGGTTGATTTGTTAGAAGAGGAGGAATTCTTTTCTATGGTTGAAGCCAGCAGATTTAGCAACTGCTTTTTTCTCTGTTATTAAAGAGTCAGCAAACTTGAGATGGTTCACAGTGGGAACGGTGTTCTTCCCTTTGATTTTTTTAATGATGTTCCACACTTTTTTCTTGGAAGTTTTCGACGTCAGCTGGAGCAGAAACTTCTCCAGGACCGACGTTTACCGATTTTAAAAGTGTGTCTCGATTTAGCTCGGAGTTTCTGATGGGCTCGAGCGTTGGGACCCGAAGGTCGATGGTACACCTGACGCTGAGCCAGTTTCCGAACTTTGGAAATTTGTTGGCAGTCTGAATCAAACCAGGGTGTTTTTGGCATTTGAAGTTTATCGGAAGACACTGGAATACAAGCTTTAGCACACTTGATCACAGTGTTAGTCAGTGATTCTGCTGGGTCCGGGACTCTGAAGAAAATCAGTGTCCAGGAATTCCTTAGAAATATGTGGCTGCAAAATAGATCCCAGTTTGCTTTCTTATAATTTAGATGTTGAGAGACAGAGACGTGTTCAGTTATTAGCGGTTGTAGAAGGACAGGGAAATGGTCACTTCCGTGCAGATCGTCATGGACAGACCACTCATAGTCCAGGACCAGCGAGGGGTCACAAACCGACAAATCTAAACACGAAAGTGAACCTGTGGAAGAGTGGAGGTAAGTTGCAGATCCGTCGTTCAGACAACACAAGTCCAAATCTGAAAGGACATCCTCAATTAGCAGACCTCTGGATGACGTACTGACACTACCCCAAAGAGGATTGTGACCGTTAAAGTCACCCAACAGCAATAAAGGTCGAGGAAGTTTATCAGACTGACAAGGTCCTGACGACAAACCGGGACAGAAGGAGGTAGATAAAGAGAACAGATTGTCACAGTCTTGTGGAGAGTGACTCTCGCAGCTACAGCCTGAAGCGAGGTAGACAGAGCGACAGGACTATACAGCAAAGTTTTGCGTAGGAGAAGGGCAACCCGCCCGACAGTCCCAACATGGATGGTTGTGCAGGTTTGGAAAGAATATTAAAGCCAGAAAGAGTAAAGGTCTTCTGGCTTTGAATTTGAGTTTCTTGAAGAGCCACGACGGAAGGTTTTATAGACTGACACCAGAAGCTGAAGCTCCTCAAAGTTGGAATTTAATCCACGGATATTCCAATGGAATATGGTACTATCCATGGTGCAGAGGTGAAAAGGAGAGAAATCAGGTCATCTCCTCTTCAACGTCCGCTTCTAATGGAGCGAATTTATTGGATAGATTCACTGGACTGTGTTGGTCTTTGGACCTGCTGGCAGACTTGCCCGCAGGTGACAAAGCCTGGAATTTGGAGATGGTGGAGGTCTGGATTTGGGAGATGGTGGAGGTTTTTTCCTCATCTCCACCATCTCCACAGTGGGTGGAACTCCCTTGCCCGCACGGGCACTGGATAAGAGAGTTCGAGGCGGAATTGCTGGTTTTTTAATCTGCCCAGCATGCAGATGTTGTAGACTGCTGGGCAGTCTGAGGGGTGGCGGATTTTTTGCCTCCACCAGGGGCAGTCACCTTGGGTTGGAAGGTGGTGGACCTGCTTCCACCAGAGTTGACAGTTCTGACTTGCAGTGTCTTTGAAAACGTAAAGTCATCAGTCTGACAGCAGACTGAGCGAGTGGGAACTGTGGAAATCGTCTTTACGGCCGAAGCATATGAAGCTGTTGGAGTCTGACTGCCCACAACCTGCTTGCGGGCTTCAAAAAAGGAGATCTTTTCTGTTTTTATCCGTTGAATGGTGGATTCCTGAATCCAAAGAGGACAGTTTCTTGAAGAGGAGGGATGATCGCCACCGCAGTTAGCACAATGTGCCGGATCTTTGCACGGCCCATCATGGATTGCCTTGCAGCAAACACCGCACACCTCCTGCCCAGAACAGCGGTCTCTGACATGTCCAAACCTCTGGCACCTGAAGCATCTCAACGGGGACGGGACATACAGCTGAACACGGACGTTCAGGTAGCCAACTTTGATGACCGGAGGCAGCACAGGGTTGCAGAAGGTCAGAAAGAGGGTGTTGGTGGCCACTCTCTCTGCACCTTTCTTGACTGTCACCTGCGCACCTCCGTCACACCCTGGGACGCCAGTTCCGTTTTTATTTCTGCCTCTGAGACACCCGTTAGATCTCTGCAGCGAATCACACCTTTCGATGAATTTAACTGTTTGTGGGGAGTCACCCTGATCTCCCTATCCACTAATTTTGTTGCCCTCAACAGCTGTTCAGATTGTTTTCTTGATCGACATTGAACTAGAAACGATCCATTCCTCAACCTCTTGACGGACTGAGGGTCACCTGCTAAGCCTTGAAAGCCCTTTTGAATAGCAAAAGGGCTCAGAGCTGAAAGGGGTCTTTCCTGCTCCGTCCCTTCCACCACGAGCCAGGAAGCCCAGAAACCTGTTCTCTGTCGTACCTCCGTGTCAGAATCACTGTCAGAATAACGTTCCCCTGAAATAGGGGATGCTGCCTTCCTCTTCCTTTTGGGGGGGATATTTTTTGATAAAGCCATGTTTAGTTTAGTATGTTTCATCTCTCCCTTACCCACCCACCTTGGAGTCCAACTAAGGGGCCAGGGCCAAGAAACCAATGTCTTGACCCCTTCCAGACTTCGGGAGAGATATACGACAAACAGTAACTACCAACCCTATCGCCCCTGATCATGCTCAACTCCCGGGGACAGAGAGCTGAGCACTGCAGGGGTTAACTTGGCCAGTAGGGGAACTGTCTGTCTTGACCCAGCCCCAAGAAGGGGAGCCGATTAGTACACCCGGGCCAAAGTGTACTTCCTGTCTAGGAGAGGTCCGAGCCAAAGTGATGTGTTGAGAGCGCTGGCCCTCTCAATCACCAGGATCTCATTCCCCTCCGACACAGGTCGCACCGCACGGCAAACACGGCGGATCTAAAGGAGACCACAGAGAGAAAAGGAGTGTGAAAAAGAAGACTTGAAGGGGAGACGAGATAGAAAAGGGCCAAATAAAGGCAGAAAACAAGAAAAGGAGAAAGGCGGGTTACTCTTAGTCAGGATCCTCACCCTTAGCCTATCTGACATGGGAAGCCCTACCAGGGGCATCAACTCCTTACCACGTTACGCTTAGGCCAGACAGCAGCTCGACTTCTCAGGCCTAGAAGCAATTGGAAAAAACCCAGCCTATCTCTAAGTATTGATGCCCCCGCCAGCAAAGCTCTAAGGGATCACTGGACCGCGCAAGCCCTCCGACCACGACAAGGTCGCAACCCCCGGAGGGGGACTCCGCTGTAAAATGTTTGTGTCTCACATCATGTAAGTCCCAACACTCCAAAAGAACATGTTTCATTGTGAGTGGCGCATGACATGGAATGCACCACGGAGCTTCTTCACTCTTTAAAAGGTAAGAATGGGTAAAATACGAATGGCCGGTGTGCAGCCGGCACAGAACCGTTTCCTCTTTACGACCACCCGACGTAGATGGGAGGAAGTCCTTAAGGTTTGGACGGATCTGAAAGAGTTTGTTATTCGTCTGTGTGTTCCAATCCTCCTGCCAGAGGTCTCTCACATAATCGTTAATTTTGGGTTTCACATCTGAGCAGGGGATATAAGTGTTGGACAGTTTCTCTCTTGTGGCGTTCTTGGCTAAACGATCAACCATTTCGTTCCCGCCGATGCCAACATGACCAGGAACCCAAGCAAGAGTAATGTTGTAACCGTCCGCCTTCAACTTACTAAAAAGTTCAAAAAAAAGTAAAAGTTCTGGATGCTGAAGGTTGCGGCCAGCTATGGCCTCCAAAGCTGACAGCGAATCCGACAGAACCAGAAAGTCCCTCTTTGAAGAATGTGAGATTATCTCAAAGCCAAAACTAGAGCAGTAAGTTCAGCAGAATAGACAGAAGCATCTGAATGAATATGTTCCAACAGTATCTGAGAAGGAGCCCCAGGGCAGTAGGCTGCACAGGCCACTCCATCTTCAGACTTGGAACCGTCAGTGAAAACTTGACAGGATGGAAATTTCAAACAGAGCTCAGCATACAATGCCTTGTACGCCAGAGAGCTGGTAGACTTTGCGAAAAGCTGCAAGATCAAAACGAATCTCTGGTGTGAAAAAGGTCCACGGTGGTTGATCCGGAAACTTGGAAAAATCAGATACACCTAGGTCTAGACCTGCATTCCGCACGTGAGGCTGCATACGAAGACCAAACGGCGGAATACATTTAGGGTTGTTTTCAAACTTACTTTGGAACGGAGGGTCAAAGACACAGTCATAGGCAGGGTTTTCTGGTTCGAGAACAGTCTGATGTAATAATTCAGTTTCAGCCTGCGGTTTGGACAGTGAAGGTTCACCCGCCTCTGCGTACAGGCTGTAGACAGGGGTGGTGCGGAACGCTCCAAGACAGAGACGAAGCCCTTGATGGTGGATAGGGTCCAGAGTTTGAGGTAAGAAGATCGTGCGGAGCCGTACACAGCACAACCGTAGTCCAGTTTGGAACGGACCAGGGCTCTGTAGAGGTGCAACAAAGTTTTCTTATCAGCGCCCCAGTCGGTGTGCGCTACGACCCGCAGAATATTCAGTGCTTTCTGGCAAGCAGTTTTGAGGTTTTTAATATGGCTGAGAAAGTTAAGTTTTTGGTCAAAAATGACTCCAGAAATTTGGCCTCTTTAACAGCTGGAATGGGGAGATTTCCCTACTTGAAGTTCAGGATCTGGAAAAAAACCGACGGAAATTATGGAAGTGAATACACTGCGTCTTTGTTGGAGAAAAGGTGAAACCGTTTTCATCTGCCCACCGATGGATTTTATCTACGCAAAGCTGAAGCCTGCGCTGGACACTCGGGTACAGGCTTCCAGTTGCGTAGACAGCAAAATCATCCACAAACAATGAGCAGTCTGAACCCGGCTGAACTGATTTCACAATGTTGTTGATTTTAATACTAAAGAGGGCAGGAGACAGTATGCTCCCCTGTGGAACACCCAACTCCTGCTCGTGGACATCAGAGAGTGGTGCCAACCCGGACCTGAAACTGTCGTTCTGCCAAAAAATTTTGAATAAAAAGCGGAAGATGACCTCGAAAACCCAGATCGTGGAGATCATGAAGTATCCCCGACTTCCAGGTGGTATCGTGGCCT
>CM031600.1:40124019-40149019 GCA_018398815.1 Conus ventricosus
GCACGCACGCACGCACGCACACACACACACATGTGTACTCACGATGGTAAAGCCATGGTTCTGTGTCAATATCCACTTCTCATCACATAACTGTTCACTATCACTTTTAACACAACACAAACTGTCTTGTCTGCACATGTCTCGTGGTGTGTCCTACACTCTCAGATCAGCGCTTGTGTTACAGAAGAGTGTGACACTGACAGGGCTTTTGCTGTTGTCCCCTCCCTCTCTCAAACCGCCCCCACCCCCACCCCGTCCCCCACCCCCACACTTTAACATGAAGTACACTTTGCCCGTTTGAAAAAAAATCTAAAACAAAAACTATAGTTGATGTTCAGTAGTTACTCTCACTTCATGTAATAATTTTTAAAACCTATATTTATCAATATATGCATAATCTTGGAAATAAAGGTCAATATTTCTGGCTATTATATACACCCATTACAAACATGCAATTCAACTTGTATCAGTGAACATATGTCAACTTGAAAGTAACATTATAATGCTCTTACGTTCTATAGGATGATTATGTACAAATTATTTTGTGTCAATTTGGGATAGTACTTATGTATGCTTTTTCATTTCAACAAATCTTACGTATATGAATTTTCATACCTGTCTCTCTCTCGCTCTGAAATGGATGATCTGCAAAAGTCTGCCGGGAAACATATACTTAGAATTTTGTTCAGTGACAAAATATAAAGATGCTTAGGGAAAGAATGTACAAACTGACAATTACAAAACGTTTCCCGTAATCAGTGCTGTGTTTTTTTTTTCACGTGGTGGCAGAACATTCACATTGAAGATTACGTTTATTTCAGAAGCAACACTCAAACATGTACCACTGATTTGTTTTTATCTTTCTTTAATCTCTTAGACCTTTTCCCACACAGTCTACACAAGACCTTTAAACGTTCCAAATGTACAGTGAGAGAATGACCATTTTGTTCCATAATCCTTTTGGCCACCCTCTCTCTCTCTCTCTCACACACACACACACACACACACACACAAGACACACACACACACAAATCAAAAAACACCCTAATGGTACTACCAACAACACACTTTAATTTGAATTTGCCGATAGAAATAGTAGTAGTGATTGGAAATGAAGTATTATTATAATTATGATAATTGTTTACTTATTACTGTTAGGCCTACTGCCATTACTGTTATCAGTAGTGAAATTTTGCTTGTAGTAATTATGTTATCTACGTTTCCCTTTAATTAGGCCTACGTTGCTCTACATGCAACCATAGTACATATAAAATGTAGCAACAATGAAGAAATATATATGTATATAACAGTGTAATACGACCCCTTTACACATGCTAACTTTTCATTCACAAAGATGCTTCCCAATGTTTGACCAAGATAGTTCGCCCTGTAGGGCGTACAGTCTTTGGTTTGACCTACTTCGGCTTACAAGCACATCAGCCAACGACGCACGCGCGCTCAGGCTATAGGTTTTGCCGGTCGCAAAGTTCTGTCAGAAAGTTTTAAACACATGCTTAATTATGGTACTCACAGAGCTGATCGAAATGCCAGTTTTTGTCACATTCTCAAGTACTCACCGAGCTATTGCTGACACACAGAAATTATAGTCTAAAAACATCTGTACAGTAAATATAACTTGATGTTGCACCAGTCTCGAAGCGTCCAAACACACAGCGTCTGGCACGTGCGGTGGCTGACTGGTTAGGGCCTAGCCGGGGTCAAAAGGCAAAGCCTTGAGCGAACTAAATGCAGTGGCTCTGAGTGTGCCGGCGCCGCCGTGCCGACAGTCCCAACGTGGATGGTTGTGCAGGTTTTTGAAAAAATATTAAAGCCAGAAAGAGTAAAGGTCTTCCGGCTTTGAATTTGAGTTTCCTGAAGAGCCACGACGGAAGGTTTTATAGATTGACACAGAAGCTGCAGCTCCTCAAAGTTGGAATTTAGTCCACGGATATTCCAATGGAATATTGTACTATCCATGGTGCAGAGGGCGAAAAGGAGAGAGATCAGGTCATCTCCTCTTCAACGTCTGTTGCTAAAGGTGTAAATTTATTTGAGGTTTGTACTGGACTGTGTTGGTCTTCAGACCTGCTGGCAGACTTGCCAACAGGTGAAGGAGGTGGTCTGGATTTGGGAGACGGTGGAGGCTTCTTCCTCATCTCCATCTCCACACTGGGTTGAACTCCCTTGCCCGCACGGGCACTGGACAGAGGAGTTCGAGGGGGAATTGCTGGTTTTTTAATCTGCCCAGCAGCAGATGTTGTAGACTGCTGGGCAGTCTGAGGGGTGGCGGATTTTTTGCCTCCACCAGGGCAGTGACTTTGGGTTGGAAGGTGGTGGACCTGCTTCCAGAGTTGACAGTTCTTCCTTGCAGTGTCTTCGAAAACGTAAAGTCATCAGTCTGACAGCAGACTGATCGAGTGGGAACTGTCGGAACTTTCTTTACAGCCGAAGCATAGGAAGAGGCTGTCGGCGTCTGACTGCCCACAACCTGCTTGCGAGCCTCAAAAAAGGAAATTCTTTTCTGTTTTGATACGTTGTATAGCAGATTCTTGAATCCAAAGAGGACAGTTTCGTGAAGAGGAGGGATGGTCGCCACCGCAGTTAGCACAATGTGCCGGATCATGACACGGCCCATCATGGGTTGCCTTGCAGCAAACACCACACACCTCCTGCCCAGAACAGCGGTCCCTGACATGGCCAAACCTCTGGCACCTGAAGCACCTCAATGGGACGGCACATATAGCTGAACACGAACATTCAGATAACCAACTTTGATGACCGGAGGCAGCACAGGGTTGCAGAAGGTCAGAAAGAGGGTGTTGGTGGCCACTCTCTCTGAACCTTTCTTTACCGTCACCCTGCGCACCTCCGTCACAACCTGGGACGCCAGCTCCGTCTTAATTTCTGCCTCTGATACACCAGATAAATCCCGGCAGCGAATCACGCCTTTCGATGAATTCAATTGTTTGTGGGGAGTTACCTTGATCTCCCTGTCCACTAGTTTTGTTGCCTTTATCAGCTGGTCAGATTGTTTTTGAGATTTACATTGAATAAGAAACGATCCATTCCTCAACCTCTTGATGGACCGAGGGTCACCTGCTATACCTTGAAAGCCCTTTTGTATGGCAAAAGGGCTCAGAGCTGAAAGGGGTCTTTCCTGCTCCGTCCCCTCCATCACGAGCCAGGAAGCCCAGAATCCTGTCCTCTGTCTAACCTCCATATCGGAATCACTGTCACTATCAAAATCCCCTGAAATAGGGGATGCTGCCTTCCTCTTCTTTTTTGGGGGATGATTTTTGAAAAAGCCATATTGAGTTAATTTGTGTTTCATCCCTCCCTTACCCCCACCTTGGAGTCCAACTAAGGGGCCAGGGCCAAGAAACCAATGTCTTGACCCCTTCCAGGCTTCTGGAGAGACATACGACAAACAGAAGCCACCAACCCTATCCCCCCTGATCATGCTCAACTCCCGGGAACAGAGAGATGAGCACTGCAGGGGTTTACTTGGCCAGTAGGGGACTGTCTGTCTTGACCCAGCCCCAAGAAGGGGAGCCGATTAGTACACCCGGGCCAAAGTGTACTCCCTGTCTAGGAGAGGTCCGAGCCAAAGTGATGTGTTGAGAGCGCTGGCCCTCTCAATCACCAGGATCTCATTCCCCTCCGACACAGGTCGCACCGCACGGCAAACACGGCGGATCTTAAGGAGACCAGAGAGAAAAGGAGTGTGGAAAAGAAGACTTGAAGGGGAGACGAAGATAGAAAAGGGCCAAACAAGAAAGGCAGAAAACAAGAAAAGGAGAAAGGCGGGTTACTCTTAGTCAGGATCCTCACCCTTAGCCTATCTGACATGGGAAGCCCTACCAGGGGCATCAACTCCTTACCACGTTATGCTTAGGCCAGACAGCATCTTGGCTTTTCGGACCTAGAAGCAGTTTAAAAAACCCAGCCTATCTTAAAGTATTGATGCCCCCGCCAGCAAAGCCTAAGGGATCACTGGACCACGCAAGCCCTCCGACCACGACAAGGTCGCAACCCCCGGAGGGTGTGTGTGTGTGTTCCTTTTCTTTAAAAAAAATAACATGTTACATTCTTTTCATAATGTTTTTCTTAAATGTCAGTACAACTATGAATCAATTTGGCACTGAAGTCAGTGTCTGTGATAAACGTTAGCGTTGGCTTTTTTTGTGCTATTACAAAGTGCTGACAACACATCCACTCTCGACAGACTGATGAATATTGAGTTGACCTTTCCAGCTTTTCCTCAGCTTCAAGACGTAAATACATGTTAACACTGCAAAACTGATACTGTCTCAAACACGTTCACTTGTAATTACCGATTAAGACTTTGAAAAAAAAATATCAAAAGGTGTTCGATGCCATCATTGCAACGAAAATTCAACTGGCACTTATCAAAATAGGATCATTTGATTTCATTTTAGATTGGGAGAGTGGGTGTATTCAAATATCTTACTAAACACAGAATTAAGGTAGACGATGTATCAATGTGTTCCGCCCAATAAAGCCAAGTTGGATTATGTGAGTTTACTATGTGTGATAAATCGGGCAACTAAACTGCAAGCATGCAGCAAATAAAAAAGCCTTACTTGTTTCAGACACTACAGGTCTTCACACAACCTGCTTGAAGAAATCACGATACTGCCCTCATGGCCAAAATGGAAAAAAACGCCTGAAAATCCGATATGGATACAAGGCTCATTACCAATAAAATAGTCCGTCATCGTGTGACTTCAAAGTAAACCAATGGCGGACATTGGAAACACGTGATATGAAAATTACTACTCCAGCTTTTTGACGCCAAGCGCTGGGTAAAAAAGGTCACTGGCGGAATACGTGCCCTTTTTGCCCCGTGCACATTCCTTTTGCTCCATACACATTCCTTTTGCTCCATACATTTTCCCATACACGTCTTTTTTGCCCCACACACATTTTTTGCCCCATACACATTTTTTGCCCCTATATGCATGCCTTTTTTTTTTGCTCCGTACACATTCCTTTTTTTGCCCCTATACACACGCCTTTTTGCTCCATACACATACCTCCCCCCATACACATACCGTTTTTTGCCCCATACACGTACCTTTTGCCCCGTACACATGCCTTTTGCCCCATATCTTTTTGCCCCGTACACACGCCTTTCTGCTCCCGTACACATGCCTTCTTGCCCCCGTAGACACTGTCCCATACACGTGCTCCGCCCCTCCTCCCCCACGTACACGCTTTTTTGCCCCATACATATACCTTTTTCTCCCATACATACCTTTTTTGCCCCGTACACATAACTTTTTTGCCCCATACAGACCTTTTTTCCATGGCCATTGTATGCTACACAGAGACAGAAAGAGAGAGGAGAGAGAGCGAGGGAGGGAGAGACAGAGAACTCTCCCACCTGCATTCCTGACATAACGTCCTCATTCTTTTCCGATTGGCAGCATTATTTCTTTTCTTTGTCTCATGAACAATACCTGCCTGACCCCCTCCCCTCCCCCTCCCGTCCCTCGCCACTGGCTTCCACACCTTCCCTCCTCCATTGTCCTGTATTTCCTAAGGTTCATGTGGTGCGAGTTTGTTCCAGCGACAGCCGAAAAAAAAAACCGAGATCAACGACTTCACGTGGCTGAGGTTTATTACGGATGAGGTGAGTGACATTAAGTATTGAAGTTGAAGCCTACACCCACTGCCAGTGATATGACAGAGGAGGATCAGTGTTCCGGAGTCAGAATAGGGGAACACCAGACTGACACAGTACACCTGTACCGCCAAGACAACGAAGCTGTGTCACAGAACAAAACTAGTAAATAAACGGAGTCACCTCTTGTTCCCGTGGTGAAATGAATACACGCCCCAAACTCCAAATGAATGCTGCTTACGACACCTAAATCGCCTAGCAGAAAACCTTTTCTCCAAGTCCGGCATGAATGGAATTCTGACACAGATTTAAGTCAGGGCTGGTCGTAGAGGCACAAGACGTTCAATATGCGAGATCAACATTTCTTCGGTGTGAATATCATTCATCAACATTAGTGGGATTTTATGCAAGGAACGCAAAGGTATGTGATGCAGTTATGTTGCCTGATCATAAATCGTTCAGTTTGGTGTTCATTGTTGCTAACCATGATTACCTCATCACAAGACCGTTAGAAAAGTGGACATGTTGATTATAAATGTCTTCTCTTGACAATTTTGAAAACCAAACAGCACAGGAAACGGAAGTGTGTGTGTGTGTGTGTGTGTGTGTGTGTGTGTGTGTGTGTGTGTGTGTGTGTGTGTGTGTTGCCAACAGGATTGATTGTGGACCAAGGAGGCACATACGGACACAGTTTTATTTTCCTCGGTTAGTTCACGATGGACAACGCCATTGTACAAACTCTCTCTCTCTCTCCCTCTCTGTGCGTGCGTGCGTGCGTGTGTGTGTGTTCGATGCGTGCGAGTGCGAGTGTGTGTGTGTGTGTGTTGCGCGTACTGTATTTATCGATCAAACTCCATTCACATCATTGACGTCACTTTGGTGACATTATCAAAGGTTGCTGACAGTACGACTTTTGCTGAGGTAAAAAACAAACAAATAAACAGAAAATGACGTATGCTTTTCTTTAAAAACCATGCTGACGTAAAAACCAAACTTCTGATATGCGATTCGTTTTAGCTAACGTTAAAATTTGCTAGGAAAAAAAAATACTTTGCTTAACTTAAGAATAAACCTTTCGACAACTGTGATCCCCCTACTCTTAACAGCAGCAGCGTATCCTTACAATCACAAACAGAGCATTTTACCTTTATTTTTGTCGATTTATCACTGGCATGCGTATTATCAATTACTGAGAATGGAATCCACCACAAAGAAAGAATATAAAGAAAATACGATTTCTGATATGAAACAGTACTGCACACCCCCTCCATCCCCACAGCTAATGAATGAAAGCCTACCATGGCCTTGTCTGCTTGACGCGCGTGCAGTGAGATGTGGGTCAGTGCCTCTGTCTGCACTATCCCTGGTCACCATGAGGCAAAGCGAGAAAGAGAGAGCCCCCAAGCCGGTAAATACGATCAACAGCATCTTCCCGTGCCTGGGAAGTTTTCTGAAGGCGCACGCCAGCTGGAATGATTCTGCAGGACAACGCGTGCCATGCGCGAGGCTGTGGGAAAGAAGAAGGAAACGTCCTCAAGGGAGTGTGCATTGCTGTCAGCTTACAGTCAGCTGTTGGTGCAGGCCACAGACGTCTGAGTTTTTTTTTAATGTCCAGATTTACCGGCGAATACATATTTCTAACTTTTTTTCTGGACGTAAATATCAAGCTTTATTGACAGTTGTTTTCTGACGCCAACCTTTGTCGTCGTATATGTTTTCAGACTTCGCTGACGTAACAAATTTTGTTGATGTATGACTCGCACTTTGCTGACGTAAAACTCAAATTTTGTTGACGTGTAACTCACACCTTGCTGACGTAAAACTCGAATTTTGTTGACGTAAAACCTACACTTTCCTGACGTAGAACTCAAATGTTGACGTATACCTCACTTCGCTTACAGGAATGGCCATGTTCGCCTCTGCCACCTGCGACTTTCTGGCCAGAATGATCCACAAGCGACAGACCAGCCCTGGCCAGTGGAGGTCACCAGTGGACCAAGGGAAAGCGGGAGAGGATGGATTGATGTGATGGGTAGGGGAAGGAGGGGGCATGGAGGGGAAGGGGTGGCCAGAGGTAGGGGAGTAGGCCGATACATCCTCCGCACTGCCAATAGCTAATAACTCATTCCTCTGTGTGTGTGTGTGTGTGTGTGTGTGTGTGTGTGTGTGTGTGTGTGTGTGTGTGTGTGTGTGTGTGGTGCGTGCGTGCGTGTGTGCGAGAGAGAGTTGTGTGTGTGGTGTGGTGGTGTGTGTGTGTGTGCGCGCGTCAGGGCGACTGTTTAGAGATGTTTACCAGATCCCATTTCAGTGGTTGTAGTTTTTCTCATACAGAGAGAGCGACAGACGGAGACAGACTGAAAAACAGACAGAAAAACACAGAGAGGCAGACAGAGAGATAGACAACGAGACAGAGACAGAGAAAAAAAGGTGTATCGTGTGTTTTTGTTTACTTTTAAGTTTCCATGCTGACTGGGCCGGGGAGCATTGTTTTGTGCTTGCTAATTGTTTGTGCGGTCTGAAGACGACCTAGTTGTGGAAAATGTCCCATTGTTATTGTATTGAAATAAACTTTATTTGCACCTTGGTTTGTGTCTTTGTGTGCGTTTTCTCTCAGAACGTGAAGCGTTTTTGGACTAAAACATTTCTCTAGTCCGCTACATATGGTTAGATCATCGCTTCTTTGAATGCTTTGACGAATAGTTTCTTGAATGATTTCACTAGTGTGCATGTCAATCAAATCGGTATCAAATCCTCGTTTTGTTTATCAACACACAGCAAAATAACTTTGAAATATTTAGCTTTTGCGCATATACGTATGCACAGACACACACATAGGTGTACACACACACTCAAACACACAAGCGCGTGCGCCCGCGCACACACACGCACACACGCGTATTGATACAGTTAGCCACAAACGCGCGCGCACACGCACACACACACAAAGCGTGCGCACACGCGCGCGCGCATGCACGTACGCACAAAAGCATGCACGCACACACGGATGGAGAGAGGGTGGCTGCGGGTAGGGGAGTAGGAGGATGTGTACAGCCAACAACTACTCATTTCTTTTAGTGTGTGTGTGTGTGTGTGTGTGTGTGTGTGTGTGTGGTTGTGTGTGTGTGTGTGATTTATTAAGAGATGCAAGTTACATGTGTACACAAACCATTGTGCATAATTACATTTTCAAAAATCATGGTGAACACTAATTCCACCCCAACAAAAAGCTGAAAGGTGCCAGCTCCGATAGTTTCACCAGAACATTTATTGTTCTTTAAAGAGACGAATGGTGGAGCAGAGCCAGGTGAACCGTTACAACGGAGAAACGATACTAGTAAAGTGAAAAATAACTCATTTCCATTCATCTGCAGTGCTGACAGAGCAAGAGAGAGAGAGGACGGATACAGATATGGATGATCTGTTCATTATAGGCCATGGCCCCTTGAAATGAAGGGGGTGGATTAAATATGAAAAAAAGAATATAATCATACTGAACAAAATGAAAAACAGCACGTAATCAAGAAGACGCTATGTTCCGGAATTTGAAACCTTTGTGTAAATGCAAGGCAAACTTGTTCACAGCACCCTCTTTAGTACAAGCCATGAGTAAGACGAGTCTAAACACAAATGGTTATATAGCAGGAATGAACTCATCTTTAAGATCATTCAAGGCTTACACTGCAATACAAAATGGCCTTCATTTTCACATGGTTTTCGCATAATCGACAAGTAAGATCAGAATTACAATGCTGCCTTTAACGAAAATGATGAACGGAGATATTCAATATTCCAAATTTAAATCTTGTCACTATAAACTTTAGATGTCCGTCCATTTTCACCGACAGCTACCTGGGAATACAGTGCAAGGAGTTATACTGTCTCAACAGATCAAATCTAGTACTATCATTCATGTGGGAACTCCATTCTTGCCATCTGCAATCAACCCATCTGGTCCGGTGCGTTCGAAGTATTCAAAAAAAAAAAAAAAAGAGAGAGAGAGAGAGAGAGCTTTTTGCGTGAAAGAGAGAGAGAGGGGGGGGGGGAGAAAGAGAGAGAAAGGAGTTTTGTGCCGACAGAGAGGGGTCTTCATCTTCATCCGTATAGTGTCCTCAATCAACAGGCTGATTATTCTGACACTTGTAACGGAGGGTTAAGCGCAGAGAAAAACAAGAACAAAAAAACAAACAAATCAGCCTGTGACTACTGGTGGATCTACTGGGGGTTGAAGGAGAGAGAGTTTTGTATATTTGAGAGAGAAGGGAAAGGAGAAAGCTTTGTGCATGAGGGGGAGAGAGTTTTATGCGTGAGAGAGAGAGAGGGGGGGAGCTGTGCGCGAGAGAGGAGAGAAGGGAGAGAGAGGGAGAGAGAGAGAGAGAGAGAGAGAGAGAGAGAGAGAGAGAGAGAGAGAGAGAGAGAGAGAGAGAGTTTTCAGTACGAGAGAGAGGAGGGAGAGAAACGGCGAGTTAAGCGCTGACCGATGCTATTTGTGGGCGGACAACAATTAAAAAAAAAAAAGGATAACGATGAGGGTAAATCTCTGTAACCAGCGAGTTACACAAGAACTACATAACTAACACACCGATGCCAATGCATCAGTTCCCCTGGCCTACTGGCCGCAGCAACAGTGACCTGTCAGAGGTTCACCGTGTCCAGAACACTGCAGGATGGACACCGGGACCCTTCCCTCTAGTTCCACCGCCTCAACCTTCCATGAACTGAATCAGGTACCCATTTACCGCTGGGTGGACAGAGGAATTCTGAGCCAAACGAAACAAAAAAATCGACCCTGCGGGTGGTTCGAACTTCCGACCCCGTCAACTGCGCAGTGGAGACCGCTCTTACCACTGACTACGGTCTGCGAGTACTTCAGCTCTATTCGGTTCATCTTCCAACCATTCGTTGTCTTTACCTCTGTCGAACTTGTCTATCTTTGAGCAGGAGCAAGCAAAAAAAAAAAAAAAAAAAGAAAAAAGAAAAGAAATAAACAAAAAAGATCTACAGGTCCTGTTTAAAAGGAAACAAGGTGAAAAGGTCAAATGTGACCCTTTGAAAAGTTTGGTGCGGATCCACCCTATAGGTCTGGATACATTCCCTTAAATCCACTTGGCCTACCAATGGCAAGACAAGTGAAGATATCCTAGTTCTTCAAAGAGGCCCACTGTGTCAAACAACCCCACAACTGTAATGTGCGTTACACGCATATGGGCCTTCTCAAGGCTTCATCGGTTTGTAGAATCATTTCCAACAACCAGAGTACAGCCGAAATAACAGAACAGCCATTTCCTCAAACACGTCGCATGACCTCTGAAACGCAGCTTCACGAGACAGCAAATTCCAGATGTGCACAAATTCATATTCTTTGCCGAAGGAATCGGTAGAGATTCGTTCAGTTCCGCCAAGACGCAGTCATCACTCTACGCCCAACATACTGAGCCAGCCAAGGAGCTCAAGAAGAATCTTGCCTAAGTCATAATACAATGCAAGAAGACATCCAAATATACGAAACAACCCAAACAAAGTCCAGGCAAACACCCAGGTTATTCCCACCATGGGGTGAACATCCACTGCATCCCCACACCCTGACCAACACAGTACTAAGGGGGCTCAAACCAAAATCCTTACAGACAAGACCACTCATTCATCGCCTAACTCTCCTCCTTAAGAGCAAACGGAAAATGTAAGAGCATACTTCCTATGGCAGGCATCCTCACAGAATATGTATGCATTAATATATTCATGTCTAAACCCCCGTCATGTCTTGGGTTGCCATCATTTCCAAACCAACCTTCCTGTCTGTCAGCTGCACGCCGGTCTTCAGTGATGAACTCCTGTCGTCTCTGGGAACATCAGTCAACAGAAAGGCACTGGGGAAAGCCCAGTGGTAGGTCCAGTGAAGTATTCATGTGGGATATGACAATAAGCTAGGAGGATCGATGTGCTCAGCTGGAACAATAAGTACCTGGTCACAGTCAACTATTACACTCGATTTTGTTTTTTTACTGATGAACTGTTGGAACTTCCAAACATCACATCGTCTTCTGTGATCCGGAAATCGTCTGTTCACATTGTCAGCCATGGCAGTCCTGAAGCAGTGACCAGCGACAGTGGCCCACAGGTTCCTTCAGACCGCTTTGCCCACTTACTGGAACTTGACACAAACCATCAAGCTGAAACTATTCTCAGTCAAATGGCATGACAAAAAATATGGAAGTCTGCAAGAACGTGAAAAAAATCCATAATTTTTGGAAGCAGCCCTTTGCTGACTTCAGAGTGACACCAGTGGGAACACAGCGTCCCTGCGGCAGCTGCTCATGAGCAAATGTCTACGCTCAGTCTTTCCACTTCATCCCAACGTCTACAATCTGAGTCGATCGTTCACGACAGACGGCAAACTCAGTAAAAAGACATTCTGCTACACCAAGACGGCGCATCGTCTTCAACCTGTGGACAAAGGCGACACAGGGAGCGTGCACTGCAACCCGGGGACGGTCAGGAGGCGCCAGCCGGCATTGCAGAAACCTGACAATCCCAGGTAAGGTATGGCGAGAACTGGTGCAGATGACATCCCAAATCGTCGGCACTTCAGAACAGCTGCAGACCCCAACTCTGTGGAAGCCCAAGTCTTCAGCTCGTGTGGTCCACAGCCTGGAACATCCACTCTGCCACTGCCAGGATTCGAACTAGCACCTTCCGGATGAACGGGGGGGGGGGGGGGGGGGGCTCAAAGCGATGCTTGTCAGGCAGATGACTTACCCATCTCGCCAGCGGACACCTGTTCTAAGCTTGGAAATTTATGGCTCAGGAATTTCACAGGGTAGTGCAATACGATATATGCTTTGCAGTGCACACAGTATAACACAAGTCAGCGCAATAGCGACAGACTAAAATACAGTGTAATACAATCAATGCGCGAGGGGTTGGGGGGGGGGGGGGCGGAATAGTTCAGTTGGTAGAGCGCCGGACTCGCAATCTCGGTGATCCGAGGTTGCGGATTTGAATCTCCGCCGGGCCGTTCCGGTACAGAGGATTGTTCCCTCGGAGTTAACATTGGTTCTGACTCCCATTTCCCCAAAAGTCCGAATAACACTATATAAACTGAGGTTCCATGTGTGAACGCACGCATAACATCTTGCACACACGTAAAATCTCAACTTTCGGAAATGAAGGCCAGTTTGGCCGTTGGTATGGATGACTCGTTACACATAGCACGCACCCTGAATGAGAAATTGAAAGAATGAAGGGAAATAAGGACATTGAGTGAACGATATTGACTAGATGACACGGAAAACGACTGAATGAAGCGCCGGTAGGCAGCTCTTCTGTCGGCACTATCCAGGTAGGCAGCCCGTTGCGTCCACGAGAATGTGGATTGTCGGCGCCTAGAACCTTTGGCAAGGCGCTTTATAATGCTATTGTTATTATTGTAGTCATCATCATCATCGTGTTTGTTATTACTATTATCATTATCATCATCATTGTTATTACTATTATTATTATCATCATTATTATTATTGTTATTATTACAACAGTGTATGCAATGCGGTAAAAATGTCAATGCAGCGCCTCACAATATCATCTACTACAACACACTGTAAAAAAAAATTCCAGACGAGACAATGACACAAGATGCACCTGGTTGGCAGACGCGTGTCGGCAGCCTGACAGCCAGGCGCCTCTGGCACCGTTGTCTGGTCTGTAGCAAACAGTCTGCACTTTCAGTGGTCTGCAGCCGGCTTAACGACCACAATTCTTCATTGCTGACCACAACCCCAAAATCCGTTGTCTTTGGCTTCGTTTCAGTGTCACCTCGTGTGTGTGTGTGTGTGTGTGTGTGTGTGTGTGTGTGTGTGTGTGGTGTGTGTGTGTGTGATCGAATTTCTTTTGGAATTTGGGGTCGAAAACAGTCATATGCAGGGTTTTGAGGTTCAGACGAGAGATCCAGACAGTAATTCAAGGCAAGTTTTAGTCGGCGATTTGAAAGGGATAGTTCTGCCTCGGCATACAGGCTATAAACAGGAGTGGTGCGGAACGCACCCAGACACAATCGAAGCCCTTGATGGTGGATAGGGTCTAGACTTTTCAGGTAGGACGGTCTGGCAGAGCCGTACACAACACACCCGTAATCCAGCTTGGAGCGGATCAGAGCCCTGTAAAGATGGAGGAGAGTTTTCCTGTCAGCGCCCCAATCTGTGTGCGCCACAACTCGCAGAATGTTCAGTGCTTTCTAACATGCAGTTATTAAGTATTGGATATGACTTTTAAAGTTCAGTTTTTGATCGAAAATAACCCCCAGAAATTTGGCTTCTTTTACTGCTGGAATGGTGGACTTGTCCAGACGAATTTCAGGATCAGCAAAAAAATTGACGAAAATTGAGAAAATGGATTGACTGTGTTTTGGTACTTGAGAAGGTAAACCCGTTTTCCTCGGCCCACTGTTGGATCTTGTTGACACAAAGTTGAAGTCGACGCTGTACGCTGGCGTAAGAAGCTCCAACTGCGTACAGCGCAAAGTCATCAACGAACAGAGAGGACTCAGAACCCTGGTTTACCGATTTCACGATGTCACTGATTTTGATGCTGAAAAGGGCAGGAGAAAGGATGCTCCCTTGAGGTACACCCAACCCCTGCCCATGGATGTCAGAGAGCGTGGTGCCAATACGCACCTGGAACTGTCGATCAGCCAGAAAGTTCTGAATAAACAGAGGCAGATGACCACGAAAACCAAGTCTGTGCAGATCCATAAGGATTCCTGATTTCCAGGTGGTGTCGTGCGCTTTTTCTAGGTCAAAAAAGACAGCGACCGCATGCTGCTTATTGACAAAGGCGTTGCGGATGGTGGTTTTCAGACGGACTAAATAGTCAACTGTCGAGTGGTACTTCCGGAATCCGCACCGTTCACTGGCCAAAAGGCCATCCGTTTCCAGCTTCCACATCAGACTGGAGTTGACCATCTCTTCCATTAGCTTACAGAGGCAGCTGTCAGAGCTATTGGGCGATAATTTGAAGGGTTGGTAAGGTCCTTTCCAGGCTTAGGGATTGGAGTGATCAGGGCTTTCCGCCAGGAGGGCGGAAAGCAGCCTGTGGTCCAGATATGGTTGTAGACTTTAAGAAGGGTCTGGAGACAGCTTTCTGGAAGATGTTTCAAAACCTGATAATGAATGTCATCCAGACCAGGGGCAGAATCATTGCAGGTTTGCAAATCCGATTTTAGTTCGATTGAAAAAGGTAGATTGTAGACTTCAGAGTTGTCCGATGTGAAATTGTATGATGATTTCTCTCCGATTTGTTCGTTTCTTAAAAAGGCTGCAGATTTATTTGAAAATGAGTTCTGTTGGATGGTGGGGGCCAACAGATTGGCGACAGCTTGTCAGTTATCAGAACATCGACAAGTTTCAGGTGATGAATTGAGGGGGTGGTGTTCTTCCCTTTGATCTTTCTGATGATGTTCCAGACTTTTCTTGGATGTTTAAGATGTCAGCCCGGAGCAGAAGTTTCTCCAAGACTGACGTTTACCGATTTTGAAAGTGTCTCGTTTTGGCACGGAGTTTCTGATGGGCTTGAGCGTTGGGACCTGAAGGTCTTTGAAATACCCGACGCCGAGCCCGTTTGCGTACTTTTGAGATTTGTTGGCAGTCAGAATTAAACCAGGGTGATTGGGGCAGTTGGGGTTTGTCGGAAGACATTGGAATACAGGTTTTAGCACAGTTTATCACAGTATTGGTTAGAGATTCTACAGGGTCTGGACTGTTGAAGAATGTCAATTTCCTGGTGTTCCTTTGAAATATTGGCTACAAAAAGATTCCAATTTGCCTTCTTATAATTAGATGTTGAGACAGAGGCGGTTTCAGTTAATACGGGTTTTAAAAGAACAGGGAAATGGTCACTTCCATGCAGATCGTCATGGACAGACCACTCATAGTCCAGGACCAGCGAGGGGTCACATACTGACAAATCTAAACATGAAAGTGAACCTGAGGAAGAGTAGGTAAGTTGGAGATCCATCGTTCAGACAACACAAATCAAAGTCTGAAAGGACATCTTCAAGAAGCAGACATCTGGACGACGAATTCACGCTACCCCAAAGAGGATTATGTCCACTGAAATCACCCAACAGCAAAAAAGGTCGAGGAAGTTCTCCAATCAGACTGACAAGGTCCTGACGACAAACCAGGACAGAGGGCGGCAGATATAGTGAGCACATTGTACTAGTTTTGTGGAGAGTGACTCTCGAAGCTGCCTGAAGTGGGATAGTCAGAGCGACAGGACTAAACAGAAAAATTTTGTGTACAAGAAGAACACCGCCAGTTAGTCCCAATGTGGATGGTTGGGCAGGTTTGTAAAGAATAGTAAACCCAGAAAGAGTGAAGGTCTTCTGGGCTTTGAATTTTAGTTTCCTGAAGAGCTACGATGCAAGGTTTTATTGTTTGACACAGAAGATGCAGCTCCTCAAAGTTTGAATTTAGGCCATGGATATTCCAATGAGTTATTTTACTGTCCATGGTGCAGAGGACGAATAGGAGACAAATCAGTTCATCCTTGAGTCATCGTCTGCATCCAATGGAGCGTATTTGTTATTAAGTTGGACTGTATTACTTTGGTCTCCAGACCTGCTGGCAGACTTACGAAAGGGGAAGACAGCTTGGGTTTTGGAGACGGTGGAGGTTTCTTCATCTCAACACTAGGTTGTACTCCTTTGCCCGCACGGGCACTGCTAACGAAAGTTCGAGGCGGGAGGGCTGGCTTTTTATTCTGCCCAGCAGCAGATGGGGTAGACTGGTGGATTTATTGCCCCCACCAGGAGCACCCGCTTTGGGTTGGGAGGTGGTAGTTTTCCTTCCAGAGTTTGACATTTTACCTTGTAATGTTATAGTGAAAATGAACTCATCCGTCTGGCAGCAGACAGAACGAGTTGAAACTTTCTTCACAGCCGAAGCGTATGAAGAAACGGGATGTCCGACTGCCAACAACCTGTTTACGTGCTTCAAAAAAGGACATTTTCTTTTCGGGTTTTACTTTTTGGATGGTGGACTCCTGGATCCAAACAGGGCAGTTGCGTGAAGAGGAGGGGTGGTCGCCACCGCAGTTTGCACAATGAACCGGGTCTTTACATAGCCCATCATGGGTTGCCTTGCAACAAGCACCAACACACCTCCTCCCCAGAACAGCGGTCTCTGACGTGTCCAAACTTCTGGCATTTGAAACACCGCATCGGGGATGATACATATAGCTGGACACGGACATTCAAGTAGCCTACTTTAATGACTGGAGGTAACAAAGGGTTGCAGAATGTCAGAAAGAGGGTGTTGGTGAGCACTCTTTCTGCACCTTTACGGACTGTCACCCTATGCACCTCCGTCACACCTAGGGATGCTAGTTCTGTCTTGATCTCCGCCTCTGAGACACCTTTCAAATCCGGGCACCGAATAACTCCTTCGGACGAATTCAACTGCTTATGGGGAGTCACCCGGATTTCTCTGTCCACGAGCCTTGTTGCCCTCAGCAGCTGTTCTGATTGCTTCTTCGATCTGCACTGGACGAGGAATGAGCCGTTTCGTAGCCTTTTCACCGACTGATTGTCACCTGCTAGACCTTGGAAGCCCTTCTGGATCGCGAAAGGACTCAGAGCTGAAATGGGCTTTTCCTGCTGTGTCCCTTCAATAACGAGCCAGTAAGCCCAAACACCTGTCCTCTCTCTTATCTCCATATCCGAGTCGCTGTCTGATTCAAAATCCCTCGAAATAGGGGCTGCTGCCTTCCTCTTTTTTTTTTTTTTTGGGGGGGGGATGACTTGAGAAAAAGCCATGTTCAGTGTAATTAAATTTCGTCTCTCCCTTACCCACCCGCCATGGAGTCCAACTGAGGGGCTAGGGCCAAGAAGTCACTGTCATGTCTTGACCCCTTCCAGGCTTCAGGAGAGATATACGACAAACAGAACGCCACTAACCCTATCCCCACTGATCATGCTCAACTCCCGGCAGCAGAGAGCCGAGCACTGCAGGGGTTAACTTGGCCAGCCGGAGAACTGCCTGTCTTGACCCAGCCCCGTGTAGGGGAGCCGACTAATACACCCGAGCCAGAGTGTACCTCCTGTCTAGGAGAGGTCCGAGCCAAAGTGATGTGTTGAGGGCGCTTGCCCTCTCAATCACCAGGATCTCATTCCCTCCATCACAGGTCGCACCGCACGGCCAACGCGGCGGATCTTAATGAAGGGGAGACGAAGATAGAAAAGAGCTAAATAAGAAAGGCAGAAGATAAGGAAAAAGGCGGGTTACAATTAGTCAGGGTCCTCACCCTTAGCCTAACTGACATGGGAGGCCCTACCAGGGGATTCAACTCCTTACCACTTGTGCTTAGGCCACACAGCAGCTTGACTTTTCAGGCCTAGAATATTTTCAAAACCTAGCCTATCTTCAAGTATTGATGCCCCGCCAGTAAAGCCAGAGGGATCACGGGACTGCGCAAGCCCTCCGACCACGGCAAGGTTGCAACCCCGGAGGGCCGGTCAGAGACAGAGAAAAGAGAGAGAGAGAGAGAGAGAGAGAGAGAGAGAGAGAGAGACACAGAGAAAGACAGATGCACGTATGTGAATAGTGTGTGTGTGTGTGTGTGTGTGTGTGTGTGTGTGTTTGTGTGTATTTAAAATATCCGATCTTTGGTCAAGAGGTCATTGCTCACTCGCCGCCGTGACGTCTGCATGTTACATTTGTAACAGGATCATCGTCCACTGATAAAACCGTAATCAGATTCCTGCCTTCGGTCACCTGTTCATGCACACCTGTCGATGTGCTGTTGCACTTTATAGAACGATAATAAATGGTTCACCACCACCGACACCACTGTCCAGACATCTTTGTATCCATAGTTAAGGTGCTAGAAGACGACAAAATAGGGCGGAGGGAGAGGCGGAGGAGAGAGAGAGAGAGAGAGAGAGAGAGAGAGAGAGAGAGAGAGAGAGAGAGAGAGAGAGAGAGAGGTTATAAACATGCATTTTCAACATGGTGTAAATACATCCAGTCCTTAACTCTCGTGCAAGTTTTCACACACACACACACACACCAAAGTCTCCAGCAATGCAATCGACATGTAATAGGGAACATGTGTTAAAGCCGGTCGCTGAAAACACTCCCTAAAGGAACAAACACGACACGACAAACACGTTGAGAGAGAGAGAGAGAGAGAGAGAGAGAGAGAGAGAGAGAGAGAGCGACAGACAACGTGTGTGCGTGTGTGTGTGTGTGTGTGTGTGTGTGTGTGTGTTACGCATGTTCGTGTGTGTGCTGGAAAAGGGTTGGTGAATTGCTAGCTTGCACATGTTTCCCTCACTTATATCAATTTATCCATCTATCGATCTATCTCACTACCCATCTCTCTCTGCCTATCTACCCACCTGTATATATCTATTTGTCTGTATGTATATGTGTGTCTGTATGTAAACGTCTATGCATGTACGTATGTCTATGTGTGTCTGAATGCGTATGTATAAGAATGAGAACAGCAATCTTTTCATGTCTTCAGACTTGAATGACATTGTATTCTTCCCAAACATTTGGTGGATACACAGAACCTCCAGATCAGGGTACGATGAGGACAGCAGCATGTCAAGTAAAATGGCATAGTGTATACAGAGTGAGCTGCCAGCCGGGTAGAACCAGGAAACATGAGATCAACTTCACAACTGTTGCCTGCACAGTAGAGTACACAACCCCATGGAAACCCAACACTCACACACACAAGCACGCACACACACACACACACACACACACACCCACCACACACACACAACACACAACAACAGTGGTGGACAGAAAGAGACAGCAGACGCGAGGTAGACACAACATAGTCATCGACGCGCGCGCACGAACACACTACTTTATTACAACATATAATATATATATATAATATATATATATATATGTGTGTGTGTGTGTGTGTGTGTGTGTGTGTGTGTGTGTGTGGTGTGTGTGCCTCTGTGTAAACTTGTGCGTGTCTGTGTGCTTGTGTGTGTGTGTGCCTCTGTCTCTGTGTGTATCCCTGTTTAAAGCTTACAGGAAAGTGATTTAGGTGATTATGATGGGTGTGCGTGTGCGTCTGTTTAAGCTCACAGGAAAGTGGTTTGGATGGTGATACGTGTGTGTGTGCGGGTGCGCGCGCGCGTTATTCCGTCGCAAACAGAGATGCATTCATGAATGTGCATACGCTCGTGTTACATAATCACACTTTGAACGATCATGGAGAAAACGTTTTCCATCCTGGCATGAAGTCCAAGGCTACGACCACGGTTATTGTTTGTTTCTTTCTTGAGCGGGGGTGAGTCGTTGTTTGTTCCGGTCTTTTTATTGACGGAAGAATGGTGGAACGGAGCTAGATCCAATGTTACGGTGGGGGAAAGATATCATGAGCCCGAAAAAAACCAACTCAGTTCTACGCATCTGTAAAGTAAAGAGCGATCGATTGAGCGAGCGAGCGAGCGAGCGAGCGAGAGAGAGAGAGAGAGAGGGGGAGAGGAGAGAAAGAGAGACAGACGGACAGAGACAGAGAAAGAGAAAGAGAGAGACAGACAGATGGAGAAAGAGACAGAGTAAGAGAGAGAGAGACAGAGAGAGAGACAGACAAGACAGACACTGAGACGGAGAGAGAGAGACAGAAAAAGAGACAGACAGTGAGAAAGACAGAGAGAGAGAGAGAGTGAGAGAGAGGAGAGAGAGAGAGAGAGTGAGAGAGAGAGAGATTGAGAGAGAGAGAGAGAGATTGAGAGAGAGAGATTGAGAGAGAGAGAGATTGAGAGAGAGAGAGAGATTGAGAGAGAGAGAGATGAGAGAGGAGAGAGAGAGAGAGTGAGAGAGAGAGGAGAGAGAGAGAGAGAGAGAGAGAGAGGAGACAGAGTTGGGAGGGTTGAATACTGACAAAGTACGTTTTGTGGGCGAACAACAATTCAGAAAATGGATAACAGTGACATCATAAACCATTAACGGTCGACTTTTTGAAGTCTACGAATACAATCACGTTCAAAGCTCCCCTAGCCCAAGGGGCAGTGAACCTGTTACAAGTTCTCTGTGTCTAAGACACCCCATGATGGAAGCCGAGACCCTTCCCACACCTTCCGCCGCCTCTGACCTTTCATGGACTGAATCAAGTTACCCATTTACTTCTGAGTGGGCAGAGAAAGGCAACAACAACAACAACAATCCTACCCTGCGAGAGGCTTAACTCACGACGGTCAGTGCCACAGACACTGACCACAGTCCATGAATACCTCAGCCATTCGCTTCATCGTCGTAACTTCCATCTTCACCTCCGCAGACGTTGCCCGGCTTTTAGCAACATCAGACAAAATCTGCAACATTGATTCTAACGAAATTTGGGTGAAAAGATAAAATGTGACCCCTAGGATGATCTTTTAAAAAATATGGTGCGGATCTGCTTTATAGGTCCGGATCAAAGGGCGGATCCCAGATTCCATTCGACCAAAAGTTGACATCCGGGCTTTCCCCAGTGCCTTTCTGTTGACTGATGTTCCCAGAAACGACAGGAGTTCATCACTGAAGACTGGCGTGCAGCTGACAGACAGGAAGGTTGGTTTGGAAATGATGGCAACCCAAGACATGACGGGGGTTTTCACATGGAATTTTTTTTTGGCGCAGAAATGCGTGCATTTTGTTTCAGAGGTTAATCTGCTACGAACAGAACTTAAACTCCTGCGGCTGCGCTGGCACCATACTGTACTGGCTTGTCCTTTCCGTTGGATCCTGTCAGCAAGACCAAGAGGGGGGATTCGGGTGACTGGGCACCCAGGATCTGCACACACTTCGCCCAGGCCTGTGCCCTGGAGAGGTCACTCCAGTGCCGCTATCCCAGCAACAGAAACACGGGAGACAGCAGTTACGAGTTATAAGCCCAGAGCGTATTGACGTAAGCTCGGGCGCTACGGGTTGTCTCCGGGTTGTTTCAGAGATTACATCCTCAAGTAAAGCCCCTACCGCGCCACAACAATACGATATCGGCAGGTGCAGAATAACACTAGTATAGTATTTGTTTTTTAAGTTGACAATCTTTTCCCACAAGGACAGTTTCAATACGACTTCAGCTTGCGCCACCAGGGCTTCTTCGGGAATGCAATACTTCACACAGAATAGACAGCCAGTTGTGTTCAACATGATTTTTCCTCAGCTAGCAGTTTACAACTGTTTCACACAGGCACGTGCGAACACACACACACACACACACACACACACACACACACACTGTTGACCAAGCACCTAACGGACGTGAAACACTACACCGAGGCAAATGTTCAATAAAACAAAAAGAGAGACAGAGATAGACAGCGACAGAGAAAAGAAAGAGCGAGAGAGAGAGAGGGGGGGGGGGGGGAGGAGGGAAGTAGGAAGAATAGAAAAGGGGGCTACGGATAGAATGAGAGGCGGGGGGGGGGGGGGGACGTGGTGCTGTGAGCTTGGTGAGCAGCTAACGCAGATCCAGGGGGGGGGGGGGGGGGGAGGAAGGGTGACTGTACAGGGAAGGAGGGGGACAATGGGAGGGAGGGGAGTGTAAATGGCAACCCAAGGTATGTCTATTACTGGACATATAGACGCACATTGCATGGCCCGCACAAAGCAATGTACCAAATGATTAGGTATGGATTGGAGGGGCAGGGTCCGGGGACATGGAAAAGGGGGATGAGGATAAGGAAGGATGGAGATGTAGGGGGAAGCGCGAGGATGCAGGGTGGCGGGGTGGGGGGGGGGGGGGGAGATGAAATGAAGGACAGGCAGGACTCATAAGTAGGAAGTGAGAAGGAGGAGTTTTAAAGGAATGAAACAGAAGGGGAAAAGAAGCTGGGGTTAGGGAGGGAGGGAGGAGGGAGGAGGGGTGCAGGGTGGGGGGAGGGGGAGATGAATGGATAGGCAGGACTCTTAGAAGAGGAAAGGGTTTTAAAGGAATGAAACAGGGGGAAAAGAATCTGGGGTTAGGGAATGGAAAGAGGGAGGGAGGGTGAGAGGGCGGGGGTGAGAGGGCGGGGGTGCAGGGTGGGGGTGGGGGGAATAAAATGAAGGATAGGCAGGACTCTTAGAAGAGAAAAGTGAGGAGGAGGGGTTTTAAAGGAATGAAACAGAAGGGGAAAAGAAGCTGGAGGCAAGGAGGAATGGAAAGAGGGACGGTGGGAGGGCGGGGGTGCAGGGGGGTGGGTGGGTGATGAAACAAAGGGAAAAGAAGCTGGGGGTAAGGAATGGAAAGACAGTGAGGGCGGGAGGGAGGGGGGAGGGAGGGAAGGAGAGGAGCAGGGGAGAGAGGGAAGGAGGGCAGGAGAGGATAGGGGAGGAGAGGGAGGGAGGGAGAGAGGGGGTAGGAGAGAGGGAGGCAGGGAGAAACAGTGGGAGAGAGGAAATGGGAGGCACAGAGAGAGAGAGAGAGAGAGAGAGAGAGAGACGAGAGAGACAGAGACAGAAACGAACACGAATATTTACTGTGGTAGGCACTCCGCCCATTCACAGCCTAGAGGAGGGTGGGAAGCATTATCAAAAACGAACAATACAACAATGTGAAAAGTAACATACGAAACGTAAAATAACTCGAGCAAAGGTCTTCGCAGTACGGAACGCACATGACGGCAACGGCCAAGGCAAGCTAAGAGCTGAAGTGTGTTCCCTACACTCTAGAGAAGTTTGTTTATATACCTAGCACTTTTGCACTCACACACACGCACTCCACCTTACTGGTCAGTCCAGACACTGGCTTGTTGGTTTCGTCAGGATTTTACCCAAGCCCTTCACTGGCATTGAACCATCAAAGTTCGAGTCTGTCACAGTCACCGTCTTTCTGTCAGTCCGGGCCGTAGTGGTACTGTCACAGGGGTTGCCGTTGTACCGGCTACGGGCTGTTTTGTCGCAGTGCTAGGCTGAAATGTTCTATTACTGGGGCCCTAGCACTGTAGTGTTGAGTAGTAGAATAGGGACGGCTTTTTGCCTACGCCTTAGGCCTATTTGCGTCCCCTCATTATTTTTCAATTTAAGTTCGGTCGGTTGCATGCCTGTCATAAATACATTATATTCAATCCACACTAGAAACATCTTTCATTGAGGGTTTCATTCTAGGAGTTTTTTTAAAGCTGTTGAATCGTGCCATATTTGGTGTTAGTAGCAGTGCATTCCAATAATTAGCAAATTCTGAAGTAAAACAAGATTTCTTTTGTTAGATGATATGTTATAAGAATCTTGCCTTCATTATTTCTTGTGCAATCCACTCTGAGAATTTGAAAAGCGCATGACTTGACATCATCTAATTATGGAATATTTTAAAAATTGGGTCAGTCTGTCACTAGTGTGACTGTCAGTACGAACGATCTTGAGCTAACCGAAGTTATCCTGCCTGTTCGTCCCTTCCAGGCCTAAATTCGTACTTCCTAAGCTAACTACAAGTTAGCAAGTCCGCTTTCAAGCTCTAGCGTCGTACTCGGAGTTCGTCTGCTATTTATCTGACCGTCAGTGAACACTTCTCACGCGAGGTGCACTTCCGCTGAGCTCGCCACGTGCGCAGAAACCGTGCGTCATACAGAGCACTCACCCTTAGAAAACAGCTGGCACAGTCCGCGACCGAAGATTTCCATCTGCACCAGTTGAGCTTCAACGTGCGTTGACTTGCAGGCTGAACTTGAAACAGTAGTTGCGTTATGAGCGGCGACGTTCTTCCATTTGGCGTGGTCTTTTCATTTTTCTGCTTGTATTTGAAACATGTCATGATTTCATTGAAAATGTCAGTCGTCAAAACCACTCATCTGTTCTGTGTCACGACGGACCGAGGAGAATTTCTGACACAGTAATCACAATGCACAGCAGTCGTGTTTTCTTCACTCACAACAACTGACGTGCCATGCCCCAACGGCTGTCACAGACTGTGTCTAATTTTCACCTCGATATGATTCAGGATAACTTCCATTTTCTTTTTCACCGTCAGCTGCCGTTCGACAGTCCGTCCACTCTCGCAGTCAGGTCTGTCTGCTTCACTGTCACCGAACGCTGGATGAAGTTCACTCACAATATTAAGCAAGCTGGTCGTCAGACCGTTTTGCACGTGCATTCTGTGCCGTCACTGGGGCTGTCGTCTTGCAAAGTGTCCCGTGCAGGACACACACGGATACGTCTTAGAGCTGATTCTCTCTCTCTCTCTCTCTCTCTCTGTAGCTTCCCTTGCCTGGCTGCCGGCAAGCTTTTCGAACAGTGTCTGAATATCTTTGTTAGTTATTTCGATAAAAATCCGTATAAATATTATGTCTCGTGCGTCCGGCGTGTGTGTGTGTGTGTGTGTGTGTGTGTGTGATTGTTCACAAAACATACGCAATCGTGCAAGTTGCTGTAA
>CM031600.1:40154019-40155820 GCA_018398815.1 Conus ventricosus
GTCTAGCTGCACAGTTTTGAACGTGCTGAAGTTTTTTGGTGAGGTAGTCGGGAAGGCCTGCTAGTAGAGAATTACAATAATCGAGACGCGAAAGCACGAGAGAAGTGGTGAGAGTTTTGGTTGCTTCAGTGGTAAGGAGATGTCGGATAGCACCTATACGTCTAATTTCCAGAAAGCATATTTTACAGACATGGTTCACTGTGTCTTCATATCAAGACCGCTGTCGATAAAGACACCAAGGTTTTTAACCTTTACTGAGAAGGGAATAACAGTACTGCAGATCAGAAGTGAAGAATTTACAGAAAGAGCGGGTGTTTTTGCTCCTGGTAAGCTGAACAGTAAGGCTTCAGTTTTGTCATGGTTTAGCTGAAGTTTGTTTTCAGCCATCCAGTCCCGAACGACGGACACACATTCAGACAATCCGCCCTTCATCTGGTCGAGATCAGAGGCATTCCCCGAGCGTCTCAGCTGGGTGTCGTCGGCAAACATCTGGTGAGGACAGGAGTGAGTTTCAAGGATCTGAGAAAGAGGATGCGTGTACATTACAAAGAGTACAGGTCCAAGGACGGAGCCCTGTGGAACCCCAGATTCCAGCTTGGCTAGACGAGATCTGACGTTGTTGACAACGACTGACTGGTGTCTATCTGACAGGTAGGACTTGAACCATTGAAGGGCTGTTCCTGTAATGCCGAAATAGTGCTGCAGACGTTGCACAAGAATGGAGTGATCAATTGTGTCGAAAGCAGCGGATAGATCGAGTAGAGCAAGGATAGAGACCTTTTGTTCATCGGCAGCGACAAGGAGATCATTTACAACGCGAAGAAGAGCAGTTTCGGTACTGTGACCGGCACGATAGGCAGACTGAAAGGGATTTTGAAGACAGTTAATCTCGAGATGGGATAGGAGCTGTGAGAGAACAACTCTCTCTATGAGTTTGGAAACAAAGGGAAGATTTGAGATTGGACGGTAGTTTTTCAACTGATTTGGGTCCATACCAGCCTTTTTCAGTAAAGGCCTGACAAGAGCGAGCTTGTGTTCCTTTGGAAACTCACCAGACTGAACAGACTCATTGACAAGACGGGTAAGAAGGGGAATGAAGAGATCCGAGTTCTCAAACAGAAGTGACGTGGGTATCGGATCCAGTTCACAAGTTTTGTGGGGCATGTCTTTCAGGATCTTACTCACTGTGTCTTCAGACACTGGTGAAAAGAAGCAAGGGGTGTTTCAACATCAGGACAGGTTGTGGGAACATGAGAAGTCTGCATGCTGTCAATGTTCTGTCTGATTAATTGGATTTTGCTGTTGAAAAAGTCACTGAACGATTGGGCCAGTTCTGTATGAGGAATGTTGCTAGGGAGGGGGGACGTATTGATCTTTCCAGCAGAGAGTTGGTTATCGCAAATAGTTCTTTACAAGTCTGACTTTCATTGATTTTGGACGAATAGAAATCTTGTTTTGCTTCAAGAAGTAAACAGTTTACCTCATCCTTCTTATGTGTGAAAATCTGCTTGTGTACTGTGAGACCAGTCTTCCGCCAGGCACGCTCTGCACATCGACGAGCACGCTTGGCTTCATGCAGCACTGGAGTGAACCACGGTTTAGCTTTCTTGTTGGTGGGCACACGTTTAGGGGTCTCTGGGGCATGTCTATCAAGCAATGCACTGAGACGTGTGTTATAATCACTGACTGTGAATGTCACAGGTGTCGGACAGAGTATTCTCAAGATCAGACCTAAACGATGATCTGTCAATGGCACGAATATTCCTGCGCTGAACGAAAAAAAGTCGGCAGCCTGGTCGTG
>CM031600.1:40155920-40163420 GCA_018398815.1 Conus ventricosus
CAAAACTATTGGAAAAAAAAAAAATTACGTACGTTTTTGTCATTCAAAATGTTTTTTTTAAAAAAGACTGTGTAATTTTTAAAAAACTAACTATTCCCAAGTGCCCACCAGGAGGCATGAAGGTCCATTACTATTATTCTGTAGTGAGAGAACGAAAAATTTTAAATAAGGTCATCAAGTGCGAAAGATATTGAAAAAGAACCTCAAAATTAGTAGTTGTTCCCGAACATTTTTTATATTTCATTGTACACCCTTAAAAATCAATCGGGGGAAAAGTCTCAACTTTTAAACATCTTTGTTTAAAAAAAAATCATAACCTGATAGTTTGCTACCCTTGACGATGATATGTGTATCTCTATTGGTGAGTTGTTGCGAGGCATCTAAGTCAGGAAATGACGAGAAGAAGGAGAGAGAGAGAGGAAGAGGAGAGAAGAGAGAGAGAGAGAGAGAGAGAGAGAGAGAGAGAGAGACGTAACGGCTTAATTAAAAAGAAAGTGACCTTGGTTTTATTTTGTCAAATTTTTTGATGTAAAGGATGTTAACAGACTTCTGCTGAGCTGTAAAAAAAGTAATTTTTTTTGCTACAGTGCATTATTACATTTTTCGGAATGTGAAGGGCAAGTGAAATCTCTAAAAAGAAGAAAGGAATGTCTAAGGGTTCTTCTTCATTTCGAACTCCCAAAGTGAAATTTACAAAAAAGTCAGTGTTTTTTGGTTTTTAACGTCTTTTGAGAGAGGGGGAGAAGAGAGAGAGAGAGAGAGAGACAGAGAGAGAGAGGAAAGAGGCAGAGACAGACATATGTTAAACGGGTGTATTTTATGTGTGGGGGTGTTGTGTGTGTGGGTGGTGTGTTGTGTTTGCGCTCAAAAAGTGCCCTTGTGGTATATGTATCGCGGTAAGTGTAATACACGGAAAGAGCTTATAGATTGACGATAGGCGAAAGTATAGTAATAAATACACAACGTAAATGCTACATAGTAATCTGTTTCATTGGTGTATATAGGTTGTTGTTTTTGAATGGCGACTTTTTTCCCGTTTATTCATAATTGTTGTTTATTATATCGATTGTTTATTATGATTGATTGTTTATTTATAAATGATGTGCAACTCTCCTGTCAGTCGACCCCCATGAGGGGAAAATTTAAAAGAAAAAAAAAACATTTTTGTCTTGTTTGCGTTGTTTTAAAGATTATTATACATACACAGCACAGACATGCTTATAGACATAAATGCACATCATCACAGCTAACACGTATCAACAAACACAACAAGTCATACACACACTGCACAACAAGTGCACACATATGTACATAAATTGTGTTTGCAGACAGACAGACAGATATATATTGAATTATAAACAAAGCTTGCTTTATGTCTTAGATTGAAGAAATAGGGGGAGATACGCATTCATATCTGCAGTGGCAGATGATTCTGCCTAACTAACAGTATGTGCTTGAGTGGTGGATGGGGAAAAATAAAATAAATGCTTCTCAAAATGAGCCTTCAGCAAGTTATATTCTCAAGGGGGAGAGACATCCTCCAATAGGGAGGGAAACTCACTAACATATAACTCCTGGTCATATACCGATATTTCGAAACTTGGTGGTTTCTCCTCAGTGACCGCGGAAAGTGATATTAATTTGACTCCTCTGCCTTTTCAGTTTAAGAAGAATGCAATCCAGAAAAGGCTGGTGTGCAATACTGTAGTATGTTTGTTGAGTTTTCAAAAAACAAACCAAAGGTGCCATCTAAGAAGCAAAAGAAAATCATGAAAGAGCAAAACAAGCTACATTTTCTTGTGAAAGTAGAAAATATAAAAAGATATCCTCTAAGACACAAGTGCTGAGGGCCAGTGTCTTGGAATGAATCCGCAAGCTTGCTGAAGGCTCATTTTGAGAAGCATTTATTTTATTTTCCCCATCCACCCACTCAAGCACATACTGTCAGTTAGGCAGAATCATCTGCCACTGCAGATATGAATGCGTATCTCCCCTATTTCTTCATCTAAGACATAAGAGCAAGCTTTGTTTATAATTCAATATTTCTTGCAGTCATTGCAACACCAAGCTGCTCTGTAAGTTGCTGGAACGGTGCTCGGTACTTATTCTTGGAATTTATTAGTTTGTTGTATTTTAGTCCCTTGCGGATTCATTCAAGAACTGGCCCTCAGCACTTGTGTCTTAGAGGATATCTTTTTATATTTTCTACTTTTCACAAGAAAATGTAGCTTGTTTTGCTCTTTCATGATTTTCTTTTGCTTCTTAGATGGCACCTTTGGTTTGTTTTTTGAAAACTCAACAAACATATTTACAGTATTGCACACCAGCCTTTTCTGGGATTGCATTCTTCTTAAAACTGAAAAGGCAGAGGAGTCAAATTATTATTTTGGCATTTGGCATCATTCAACATATTGATTCGTCGCCTGCTGGTCGGTGGCAGAGATCAGCAGAAGGCACCCAGGTGGCAGATGGGTGTAGGGCGGCACAGATTTCCTTCCTCGCACTACGAGTGACGACGGGACTAGCATGTGTCCCCGGGGGACGGCTCTTGAGGCGGCGTGACACTTGGCGACGAGGCGCTGCCACTCTGCGAACTACCCAGTGGCCTGCACATCTAGCAGGGCTCTCCCTTGGGGGGGGGGGGGGGGGGGGGGGGGGGGGGGGGGGGGTGGGTACGTTCCTCATTGGGCGCAGAGTGGGCATGGACCTATACGTGCAGCGGCTCGGCGACTTGTGCCTCGTACGTCTCCGGAGTCGGCCTCACGCGGCACAGGACCGTCGCCACTCAGCATGAAGACGGCCGCCCGGTGGCCTGACGACGGCCTTGGAGGAACCACACGACGGCGACATCTAAAACATCATCAACCTCAGCCGAACTATCTTTAGACGACTGCTCGGCGGTCCCAATGATTATCTATCTAAAGCAAAAATACATGTCCCAATATGTCTGCTTGTGCAGGCGGAGGACGTTAAGCAGAACCATCCCGTAAAATTACCACTTTCCCCGGTCACTGAGGAGAAACCACCAAATTTCGAAATATCGGTATATGACCAGGAGTTATATGTTAGTGAGTTTCCCTCCCTATTGGAGGATGTCTCTCCCCCCTTTGGAGAATATAAGCTTGCTGAAGGCTCATTTTGAGAAGCATTTATTTTATTTTTCCCATCCACAGGCAGAATCATCTGCACTGCAGATATGAATGCGTATCTCCCCCTATTTCTTCAATCTAAGACATAAGAGCAAGCTTTGTTTATAATTCAATATTTCTTGCAGTCATTGCAACACCAAGCTGCTCTGTAAGTTGCTGGAACGGTGCTCGGTACTTATTCTTGGAATTTATTAGTTTGTTATATATATATATATAACAACAACATAAACAGCGACAACAACATCAACAAGACATAGTGCGTGTCCTCCCTTTACTATGGAGAGAATGCACAACAATAACAAGACATGATGTCTGTCTTCCCTTTACTATGGAGAGAATGCACAACAACAAAAACAACAACAACAAGACATGGTGCGTGTCCTCCCTGTACTATGGAGAGAATGAACAACAACAACAATAGCGATAACAAAAAACACAGCAATGACAGGGTGTGTGTTGGATGGGGTGGGGGGGGGGGGTGTTGAGGGAACGAGGCGGGTTGAGGAGAAGATGGAGAAGGTTTGGGGGTGGGGGGAGAGGAGAGAAGAGGGGCGCACACTGGAATCAGTAAAAAGAATTCGAGAGGGAGAGAGAGAGAGAGAGAGAGAGAGAGAGAGAGAGAGATTCGGATTGAGAGAGAGACAGACAGACAGAGAGAGAGAGAGAGAGAGAGAGAGAGGAGGGCTGAAGGAGCGAGATCGAGAGAGGGAGGGAGAGATGGAAGTGCAGCGAGTGGTAGAGAGAGACAGAATATGCGTGAGACAGGAAATCGGGAAAGAAAATGACAAAATATCCTGAAACGAAAAACTGTGAATAAGTATCGTTAAAGAACACTAAAAAAAAAAAAAAAAAAACGATATGAAATAATGTAATGGCAAGCAACCACTCAAAAAAGCGCACATAAGCACACCAGAAAAAAAAATACAAGAAAATCACACGGAAAATAAAAGTAGATGAAGTTTTAAAAAATAAGTTTTAATGAACTGAAAGATTAATAGAAGAAAAACAAAAACAAAAAACAACCAAACAAAAACTACCCTCTCAGAGTCGTAAGACAAAACCTCACTGGGGTCGGAATGAATCTTGCTTCAACCTTATCATTTTTAAGCTTCCCCAGTCAGTTATTCATTGAGATTTTAATTCTTTCTTTCCTAGATCCCACGCAAAGCTCCGTGAAGTGGAAGAGTAGGATTAGAAGGCCACGCCACCAGTTGATTCTCTCCCTTTTTTCCCCCCATTTCTTTACAGCCTTTATTACTTTGAAGAAATAGGACCCGTTCGGGGAGTTGCCTCCATGGGCCCTTTCACGTCGGCACTTAGCGTGACACGGTGAACGGGTCAGATGGAGGATTGGGGGGCACCTTTGGGTTTTTTCTTTATTTAGTGTGCGGCAGAAGTCTGTGGGGTGAAGTGAATTTTCGGCCCTTTTTTATACCAGTGTGTGTGTGTGTGTGTGTGTGTGTGTGTGTGTGTGTGTGTGTGTGAGAGCAGAGGGACAGTGGACAAAGCGAAAGAGAGAGAGAAAGTGTGTGTGTGTGCGTGTGTGTGTGTGTGTGTGTGTGTGTTGTGTGTGTGTGTGTGTGTGTGTGTGTGTGAGGAGAGAGAGAGACAGACGGTCAGTGAGACAATGAGAAAGAGGGGAGAGAGGAGAGAGTAGAGAGGAGAGAGAGTGTGTGGGGGTGTGTGTGTGTTTTGTGTGTGTGTGGGGTGTGTGTGTGTGTGTGTGTGTGTGGTGTGTGAGCCCCGCGCGCGTGTGTATGTGAAGAAGAATGATAAAAAGTAATAAGAATAATATGGGACTTGTATATCGCGCTTCACCACTCTATGGGTAGGCTCACGGCACCCTTACAACTGACGTGTAAAAGTTGAAATCAAATAGATGGATCACGGGCACACATACAAATGCTTTAGTTACCGTAATACAACTCATCACACCGAGTCATCAAAGGCGCCCTCGCGCTCGATCGTGTGCAGGTGAGTAGATGCGTGTATAGGTACACGCATACACACGTTGGTGTATGCGTGTGTATATTTGTCTGCTTGTCCGTCTGCGTGTCAGTGAAGAGGATTCCAAAAGGTTGATCTGACGATCACTCTCAGTGACAGCGCTGGCTGCAGAGCGGGCAGAACAGTGGAACTTGGGTAGGGAACTAGACTGGGAGGTAAGTGGTGCCACATTGACCAAATGACGAAGGCGGAAAAAGTCGGTCGCAAACGAGTCTGTTGATTTCATCAAAGTGAGGTGACTGAAGGCGGATAATGAATAAATGTTTCAAAGAATTATTAGTTTAAGTCCGCCAAATAACAGGGGCGAACAAACTGCAAGACAAAACACGACGCGTTTCGACCTTTTAGGTCTTCTTCAAAGCAAGATAAACAACATTCATGACAATGAAAGCGATGAACGAAGAGGAATCTTTTCTTTTCACAAATTCTAGTTCTTCGTCTTCGTTGTCCTGAATGTTGTTTATCTTGCCTGAAGAAGGCCTAAGAGGTCAACACGCGTCGTGTTTGTCTTGTGATGAGTCGGTTGAGTTAAAACGGCAGACCAGTACATACAGTGAGTTTAATCGATGACAGACCGACCGCTGCCGTGCTTTCATTATTTTTCAGCCGGACTTGGTGCGAGACTTGGTGCCAGACAGAAACAACAGTTCATCTGCCGCACCCACCCCTCCTCCTCCAGGAAGGATGCCGGGGAGAGGGCACGGAGAGATGGGGTGGAGGAGGTGGAAAAGGGGGGGGGGTACTGAGGGGGTGGGGGGGGGGGGTGGGGGATTGTCTTTCAGTACGGTTTGTACCCTCACATTCTGAAAACTCTGTGCTAGTAATTTCCCCTTTTCTGCTACTCTCTGACCCCCCCCCCCCCCCCCCCCACCCCCCTACTCCCCCCCCCACCTCCCCCCCCCCCCCCCCCCCCCCCCCCCCCCCCCCCCACCTTCCCCCTTTGTCTCCTTTTCTTAATGTTGCGGAGCTGCCCACCGTCGTTCTCGTTGTCCCTTTATAAGCCTTTTCCTGCGTTTATTCTGAATGGTCTTTAAAGCTGTCCCCTCCACCCCTTTCCTCCTCTTATTCCACTTTATTTTAAAACAAGGACACTGTTCCTGTTGGAAATCCGGTGTCTACTGTCCAGTGCACACACACACACACACACACACACACGTACACACACATACACACACACACACACACACACACACACACACACACACACACACACACACACACACACACTCCGCGCAGCGCACACACGCGCGCACGCACACACGCGCACGCACACACGCGCGCGCGCGCACACACACACACACACCACACACACACACACACACACACACACACACACACTGTTTTGCCCGTATGGATGTTTATTTATTTGTTGTGGCTCCGTCATGTTGTCATAATTTTTCTTTTCTTTCAGTGCTTGCGGGCGCACATGTGCGTGAGAGAAAGAGGGGGGGACAGGAGAGAGAGAGAGAGAGAGAGAGAGAGAGAGAGAGAGAGTGTGTGTGTGTGTGTGTGTGTGTGTGTGTGTGTGTGTGTGTGTGTGTGTGTGTGTGTGTGTGTAAGTGTGTGTGTGTAAGTGTGTGTGGTAAAAACAAAACATTCGCCCGCTATCTACGTATAGAACATTTTAGAATACCAAAATTTTCGCCTCGTGGAGACTGTGTCAGCAACAGTGACAACCGAAATACGTAACAAATTATTAACGTCCTAAAAAAAAAATTAAAAAAAACATTGATGGTTCCAAACAACTTTTTCAGTGGTTGTCTGTACCGACCTCTGCGTACAGGAAATAATTGTTTCATTGTATATATCTTTTGCTATTGTCGTAGGGAACCTCTAATGCGACATTTTAAGGTAAACGTACACGGGTGCGATGTTTCATTTGAGCTTGTTATCAAAGTTGTTGGGTTCTTTTTGTCACCACCGCATTATTGTTGTGGCGTGGTGCAAGCGATTGCAGGGAACATACACACGGACATGCACGCGACGCACGTGAACGCGCGCGTGCGCGCGCGCGCACACACAACACACACACACACACACACACACACACACACACACACACACACACACACACACACACACACACATGTATGACGGTGCATCTGTCAACTGTCCCGAGGTAAATGGCAGCTACGATATGCTCTACGGCAAATGGAAATTGGCGAGTGGGCGGTGCAATCCTGAGATGACTCGGTGCATATGCCGACCCCGACTTGCGCCCAGATGATTGCCCTTTGCCCTAAAGCCGTAGATCGCTGTGTGTGTGTGTGTGTGCGTCGTGCGTGCGTGCGTGCGTGCGTGCGTGCGTGCGTGTGTGCGTGTGTGTGTGTGTGTGTGTGTGTGT
>CM031600.1:40169491-40179491 GCA_018398815.1 Conus ventricosus
TATTAGTGGAGTTCACCCGCTTGAATATTTTGTCATCAAAAACTCTCAGCGGCTGTAAATGAGCTTCAGAATTCGCTGACGATGGGAGCGGAGAAAAAAAGTAAGAAGAATCGGTAATAATGAAAACAACAACAACAACAACAACGATAAGGAATAACAACGGATAAGACTGACTTGATCTATAGAGGATTTTGTTTGTTTGTTTGCAATTGCTAAATCGCTCTGTTGGACAGAGAGAGAGAGAGGGAGAGAGAGGAGAGAGAGAGGAGAGAGAGAGAGAGAGAGAGAGAGAGAGAGTGTGTGTGGTGTGTGTGTGTGTGTGTGTGTGTGTGTGTGTACGCGTGCGTGGGTGCGTGAATACGTGTGTGTGTGTGTGTGTGTATGTGTGTTGTGTGTGTGTGTGTGTGGGGTGTGTGTGTGTGTGTGTGTGTGTGTAAATTATTGATTTTTTGTTTCCTTAATAAACTCTTTGAAAGGAAAGTGTACGAATTTTCATGCTCCCGTCTCCGATCCTGATGAGACTGTGAACACTTTACTGCTATGTTGTCATGTACATGACGGAATACATGAAAGAAAAATGGGCATCTCTTGCACCATCTCCTACATCTTCAGATGATATGAAAGGAAAGATATCCAATTTCACTGAAGTCAGGAAAACGAAAAGAAAGACAAAGAAATACGAGTTGAAAGACGCTAATCTTCTCTACTTCATCCGCCTTGGAAGGCAAGGTGCAACAGCGTGGCATGGGGCCGTCTGGTTGTGTGTAATGAGTCCACCTCAAGGCGGTCCCACCCTGAGATACTACAGCAGTCCTCCATCATGATTAGTTGTCCTCCAGAATCTAACCGCTGTATAGCGAGGTTTGTGGGGTTCTGCTGTGGATTGCAAGCAGAAAAAGAAAAGGACGGCTGCTACCACTATACTACTACTACGACGACGATGACGGCGACGACGACGACGACAACGGCGACGACGACGGCGACGACGACGGCGAAGAAGCAGAAGAAGAATAAGAGGAGGAGGAGAAGGAGGAGAAGGAGGAGGAGAAGAAGAAGAAGAAGAAGAAAGAAGAAGAAGAAGAAGAAGAAGAAGAAGAGAAGAAGAGAATAAGAATAATAAGAAAAAGAACAAGTACAATAACATTAACAATAAACAATGGATAAAGATTGCGACATAGTACAAGGAGGGTTTGTTGTTTGCTTTTTTTGTTGGCTGTTGCTGTTTTGTTGGATTTGAGGATGGGTTTTTGTTGTTGTTGTTGTTGTTGTTGTTGTAGCTGTTGGTTTATAAGTTATTGATTTGCGTTTGCTTGCTTGCTTTAAACCTGAAAACCTAATTGGAATCAAGTTATCATAGTTTTGATACTGTCATCCCAGAACTCAGCAGGAATGTCAATATCTTACTGCTATGTTGTCATGTAAAACGATGAAACAAAAAAATGGCATCTCGGCCGCTGTGTCCGTCCTAGTTTTCGAATGAGATGAAAGGAAACCCTGACATTTCATTAAGGTCAGGAAAACAAGAGAAAAAGGGAGTGACAAAGAATGAAACACAGAGAGAGAGAGAGAGAGAGAGAGAGAGAGAGAGAGAGAGAGAGAGGGGAGAGAGAGAGAGAGAGAGAGGGAGAGAGAGAGAGAGAGAGAGAGAGAGAGAGAGAGAGAGAGAGAGAGAGAGGAACGTTAAACAAGAAGAAAGGAGCTAATGTTCTCCACTTATCTCCCTTGGAGGAGAATGTGCGACGCAGCATGGGTCGTTTGCTTGTGTAATGAGTGCACCTAAAGGACACTCAGTGGAGATGATAAAGGAGTCCTCCATCTTGGCTATCTATCATCCAATAAAGAGGCTTTTAGTATTCCACTGAAGTCAGCGAGCGAAGAAATAAAGGACAGACAACAACAACAACAACAAACAACAGCAACGACAACAACAACAACAGCAACAACAACAACGACGACAAGAACTACAACAGTAAGAAAGGCGGCCAGATTTTGACTGTCTCAAGATTAGTTTGATTCTGTTCTTTTATTTTGTTTGTTTTTATTTCTCTTTGCTTTTTTATTTTGGGGCTGCGATTTAAACTGTAAAACTGTAAGGGGAGGATGGAAGGGGAACAGACGGATGGAGAGTGGAAGGGGTATACTAGTATCTCCATTTCCTCTCAAGACTTCATGCAGACGACGTTACTGCCCTATGTATATCTGGTGTTGACAAACGACGCAGCCCATAAAGCAACACTTTGTCTGTCGCCACCAATAAAGTTACACCATAAACCGTGATACAGGCTACACATCTTGTCAACAGAGCCAATCTACCGTTGCCAAAAGGGGACCGGGTACACTTACTATCATTGTATGAAAAAAAAAAAACCATGAGCCTGTAAATAAGCTGCAGTTTGATGTGTGATGTTACTACATACGCAGAGGTCGTATGAGCAAGTCCAGGAATTCTGTCAAGAGGAAGGACAAGCGCGTTGACTGAATCCCCCGTAGCGTTGGAGAGAGGACAACCCACAAACATGGCTAGGTAAACAGGGATCAGAACACAGTCACCACCTCACAGAACTAGCTGACTCAGGAAGTGCAACGAACTGAGCAGCTAGTTAACTAGCAGTCCAAACAATCGTGGTCGGAAAGTAAAATGGTCAACAACAACAAAAAGTAAGCGGGTAAAAAAAAATCAGTAGGCCATTAAGTTCCTACATAAGTTAGTAGTTAAGTAAAAAGATTACTGAACGACTGACATGACTGATTGACTGTCTGATCATACTTACTGGAGAAAATATCATCTGCCTTTTTCTCTTCTATCTTCATTCCCTTCCATAGCTTTCTTTCTCCCCCTCCCCACACCACCCCACCGTACCCCACCCCTCTCCCTTCGCTACCCAGCCACAATCCCATAGTTTCCTAAGTTTTCGACGGAGAGTCTATTAACTTCAGAAGGAAAATTAAATGTCACAAATGAGGGAGGCAGGAGAACTGAGAGGACGAAAGAGAGGGGGGTGGGGGAGGCATAGGGGAGAGGCTTACTTCGTTCCATTCACCCCCCCCCTCCCCCCCCCCCCCCCCCCCCCCGCCTCTGTGAAGGCAATTTGCAGCGTAACGAGGGCCATTTGGATGAATCATAAAACCAAGCACAGGAGATCCAGCAAGGAGAAGATCTTTGCTGTGTGTCATCGAAACCCGTAAATGTACAACGAGGCCTTTACCTTTCTGTTGAGGATCCCCGGAGAGAGAAGAGGGGGGGGCTGCAGAAGAAGAAGAAGAAGAGGAGGAGGAGGAGAGGAGAAGGAGGAGAAGGAAAAGGAAGAAGAGGAAGAAGAAGAGGAGAAGAAGAAGGAGGAGGAGGAAGAGGAGGAGGGAGGGAGATGAAGCAGCAGAAGGAAGTAGAACAAAGAAGGAAAAATCAGCACAAGAATGAGAAGGGAACAAAAAAGGAAAGACAGAAAGAAGAGAAGGAAGAGGAGGCGGACAAAGAGGAGGACGAGAGGAGAAGGGGGTTAAGGAGAAGAAAGAAAGAAAGAAAGAAAGAAAGAAAGAAAGAAAACAAATATGCAGAGAGAAGCAGCGGAGACAAAGGAAAAACGTAGGAAGAATGTGTCAGAATCTTTGAAAATCTGCAGTCCATTTTTTTTTTCTGAGTCGCAGAGCCCTTATGTAAAAGACAGTGCTGTGATTGAGAAAACGAAGACACTTGGACTTCTTCCTCTAAGTCTCTGTCTCCTGTCTAGTCAGACTGGTCAGACTGGTGACTGGGACTACCTGACCCCAACCCAAGGAATAAAGACAGGCTACTCAAAATGGCATTAGGGGATGCTGAGCGCGTCATGAATTGCTCCTAAGGAAAACCTTTGGATGTTCCAGAGTCATAGCTCTCGGCACGGGGAAACATTGACACCTGAGCATAGTTGAGTTCAAGGACAATATAGGGGGAAGGGGGGGGGGATAGAAAGTGACAAAGCGAAGGGAGGGAGACACACGCAGGTTCCATTGCGCTTCAGATATATTCATTGCAGCCGTGAGTTTGCGTGCGGAGGGGAAATTTACTTCCGATGTTCAGATTATGGAATTTTAATTTGCGAGTGAAATGGAAAACTGCCCATGCTTAACTTCACCAGACCTGGAGAGAGGCCTTGATATGTCATTCTAGATTACACAGCTCAGAAGGTGACAAACAAGGACCTATCCTTCCATGAATTACCAAACAAAGGAAGAAATGATTCATGGACAAACGCACTGATACGGAAGATCTGTAGAGTGACGTGTCGTCTGCTGAAGATACCATATTCGACATAGAGTCAAAGCGATCAGCCAGCCAGAATGGATTCTTTATACTGACCAATCCGTATAGATGCGGGCTAACTCTTTAGCGTCTGATACAAACACCATAACACGTTTTCATATTGATTTAATACGACCACATTCAGCCAGTCCAAATCAGTCACATCGATGATCTGTTCAACTTCTCCGTAGCGGGGTGGGGGAGGAGAATAAGTTGCTACTTTTTCGTTCTCGGATGGTTTGCACAGCCCAGTGAATTATCAGCAATGCTGACACGGACACCACTACTTGATGGAACGCCAGTTTTCAAAACACGCTTCTAGGCCTGTAAAGCCAAGCTGCTGACTGGTCTACGTACAGGGTGGCAGGATTTGATGCCCCTGGTAGCATCTCCCATGTTAGACAGACCAAAGGTGAGGAGCCTAATAAATAGCGACCCGCCTTTTATCTGTTCTCTATTCTGCCTTCCTTGTGAACCATGTCCATGTCCTTCTCCCCTTCAAGTCTTCTTTCCCACATTCTTCATTTCTCTGAGATCTTCTTTAGACTCGCCACGCTTGCCGTGCGGTGCGATCAGTAATCCCACTTATGAGTCTTGTCAATCAAAATTCAACAGGATAGTTCAGTTCCACGCTGATGAATACATAGTGTTCCCCGTCTGAACAATGCAGAAACTGACCCGGGAGTTGTGTGTGGTTTGTCCAGACTTCCAGACGATCCACCACGGGCTTTCCACACCCCGGAATTTCGGTTTGATTCAGGACTGTTATTGCCAAGAGTTTACCAGCTCTCTGGCGTTCAAGACATTTTTTGCTGATCTTTGTTCTAGATTCCTTTCTTTTCAATATATATATGTTTGTGGCTGTTGATGATGTTCAGCATTCTATTGTTTGGTCAATCAGTGGGAGATTGCATCTCTTAAGAGATCCAAGTAAAGGTTGTTCTGTACAATTCTTAGCCACTCACAATGCTTGGGTTATTGAACAGCAGAGCTGACCACTCAGACTGTTCCATATTTTTTGACCTCCCTTGCATCCTTGAATGGATCCTCAAGCATAGGCTCAAAGATTGTTCCTTACATTTTTATACTGTTTGAATAATGCTTTTAGTTTTTCAGCAACTTTTTTTCCTCTCCACACCTTTGTTTTATTCCATTTTACTACCCTTCGCTGGCTGCTTTGGGGGTGCTGTTGGATTCTTTTTTTGAACCCTTGGCGGTGAGAACACCACAGAATTGTGGACTGTGGTGTGTCTCTATTTGACACCAAGAGCACAGACACAATCAGCCGTGTCTCCCTGATGAGTCCGATCCAGCGGATGAAAGGCCTAGGAGCAGGCAATACAAATAAATGTGCCTTCGAGAGAGATTATGATGGTTCCCTCAGGCAGCTAGTGAAGGGCTTCTCATAGTCATAATATATTCCCCCATTTTCTTCATCAAATTTTTTTTTTTTTTTTAAATCTTTGCCAAGTCATTACTATAAGGACTGAAGAATTGTTAACCTGCACTTGTTTTCCCCCACTACTTAATTGTTCAGCATTCTATTGTTTGGTCAATCAGTGGGAGATTGCATCTCTTAAGAGATCCAAGTAAAGGTTGTTCTGTACAATTCTTAGCCACTCACAATGCTTGGGTTATTGAACAGCAGAGCTGACCACTCAGACTGTTCCATATCTTTTGACCTCCCTTGCATCCTTGAATGGATCCTCAAGCATAGGCTCAAAGATTGTTCCTTACATTTTATACTGTTTGAATAATGCTTTTAGTTTTCAGCAACTTTTTTTCCTCTCCACACCTTTGTTTTATTCCATTTTACTACCCTTCGCTGGCTGCTTTGGGGGTGCTGTTGGATTCTTTTTTTGAACCCTTGGCGGTGAGAACACCACAGAATTGTGGACTGTGGTGTGTCTCTATTTGACACCAAGAGCACAGATATAATCAGCCGTGTCTCCCTGATGAGTCCGATCCAGCGGATGAAAGGCCTAGGAGCAGGCAATACAAATAAATGTGCCTTCGAGAGAGATTATGATGGTTCCCTCAGGCAGCTAGTGAAGGGGCTTCTCATAGTTATAATATATTCCCCCATTTTCTTCATCTTCAATTTTTTTTTTTTTTTTTTTAAATCTTTGCCAAGTCATTACTATAAACGACTGAAGAATTGTTAACCTGCACTTGTTTTCCCCCACTACTTAATTGTTCAGCATTCTATATATATATATATATATATGATGTTTTGAGTTCTGAAGGAGTTGCTTCTGCCGTTTATTGCTCAACAACTTCCCCTCAGAACCGTTCAAAACATGCCTATAATACACATAATTAATTGTTTCTGCTGAGTGACTAAATAACCATTACAGGTATTTAAAATGAATGATCATATAATGTATTGATCGCTCAAATCAGTGATTATTTAGGTTTCAAGAAATAATGACTATACGCACCAAAATCATACAGTTTTTGTTGTGTTTCCCTGTCTGAATCAGCCAGATCATTAATTTACAAATGGAATGCCGTCAAACGGGTCTTGAAGTTCACAAAAAGCCCAGTGAAGCGTGTCCACGCTCGCTGGCTACCCCTACAACCACAGTTCCTGCGTAGCACACAAACAGCCGAGCTTTCTCACCAATTTAAAAGAAAAACTGCTATTCCGTCGAACGAAAGAGACGAAGAAATCACAAGACAAAACACGACGCATTTCGACCTGTTAGGTCTTCTCAGGCAAGATAAACAACATTCTGGACAACGAAAACGAAGAACGAGCAATCACTGATTGTTTTCATTGTCCTGAATGTTTTTGTTTTGTCTTCCCTGAAGAAGACCTAAGAGGTCGAAACGCGTCATGTGTTGTCTTGTGATTTGTTTGTCCCTCTCATCTGGCGGATTAACTACATTCTTTTTTTTTTCTTTTTGAAATTCATGACAATGAAAACGAAGAAGGAACAATCACTGGTCTCCTCAAATTGGGTAAAAAATGGATGTGGAATGAAAACGAGGCTTGCGGCAAAGGAGACCGTTAATCGCCGTTCTGTACCACCATGTCTGAAACTGGGAATCAGGCTATTTGCCAAATGCGTTCTAAACTGAATGAAATAAGAGTTATTTTCGCACACAGTGACACAAAACTATCTCACAGCTAAAGGAACAAGCCATAAAAAAGAATACCCTTTCTCTCTTCGTTGTTGTTTTTGTTGTTAGGTTGGCTGGTTTTTCCTTAGAACAACATGGTGTTTGTCATATTACTGATGTGCGTGGGCGTCGCGAGCTTCTCTGTGTGTGTGTGTGTGTGTGTGTGTGTGTGTGTGTGTGTGTGTGTGTGTGTGTGTTTTCATGCGACTCTCCCTCCCTCCCTTCCTCCCTCCCTCCCTCCCTCCCTCCCTCCCTCCCTCTCTCTCTCTCTCTCTCTCTCTCTCTCTCTCTCTCTCTCTCTCTTTTTCTGTCCTTAGTCGCAGGTGATGCTACGATGTACCCGGCTTTACCCTGTCTTTTAATGTGAAAATAGCTTTAATCATAAAGCGCTAATGGAAACATCATAGATAGGGTTATTTTCAGGAAAAATTATCAAACATCGAGAAAGACAAGAATATTTCATTTGTCATAAATTAAAATAAATCTACCTATTGTTTTCTTATTGTGTGCCCCCTCTCTCTCTCTCTCTTCTCTCTCTCTCTCTCTCTCTCTCTCTCTCTCTCTCTCTCTCTCTTTCTCTCATCCCTTCCCGCTGAGAGATTGAATTTTAGCTAGAACCACCTGATCAACGGTTGGTTCAGACATCATCAAACACACACAGAGAGACAAGGATGTCGTGATCACGCAACTTAAATACCCTTCTGTAAATTAAGACAGACTGTTGATAAAACGAAGAAAGGAAATGGAGTTGGCAAAAAGGTTAAAAGAGAGGCTAATGGGAAGTAGGTGTGTGTATGTGTGTGTGTGTGCGTGTGTGTGCGTGTGTGTGTGTGTGCGTGTGTGTGTGCGTGTGTGTGTGTGTGTGCGTGTGTGTGTGTGGTGTGTGTGCGTGTGTGTGTGTGTGCTGTGTGCGTGTGTGTGTGTGTGTGTGTTGTGTGTGTGTGTGTGTGTGGTGGTGTGTGTGTGTGTTGTTGTCTGAGAGTGAGACTGGGAGCAGAACGACAGACAGACAGACAGACAGACAAACAGGCAGACAGATAGGGACAGACACAGAGAGAGAGAGAGAGAGAGAGGGGGGGGGGGGGGAGAAATACAGAGACAGAGAACGAGAAGGTGGAAAAGGAAGAGAATGTAGGTCAAAACCTTTAATGATATGGTACTGGGGTAAAATCCTACAACATTTATGAAACGTTCCACGGTCAGGTCATTTGATTTTCATGCTGAAGTCATCATTCTACGACACTGCAGTGAAGAGGAGAGAGAGAGAGAGAGAGAGAGAGAGAGAGAGAGAGGAGAGAGAGAGGGAGAGAGAGGAGAGAGAGACAGAAGACAGACAGACAGACAGACAGACAGACAGACAGACAGACAAGACAGACAGAGACAGAGACAGAGAGAGAGAGGCAGAAACAGAGACAGAAACAGAGGGAGAGAACTTTGAACTCTGAAAATTCTGAACTCTGAAAAAATTAATAAATAGGCCAAAGACTCATGTCATTGGGAGTGGTTATAAACAGAATTAATTTGTATCACTGCATAAACTCAATTTATACTATGAGAGACAGACAGACAGACAGACAAACAGACAGAGACAGAGAGACAGAGAGATACCTTTGGATTCAGAAAAATCTGTGTTTCCATGTTGACCAGACGACTGACAAATGCATGTCTGCTTGACTCTTCTTTTGTCCGTCCGCTCGTTCGATTGCTTAGCTATGTATCTACCTGTCTGTGCGACCATGTGTTTGCTTGTACGCTCGTCTGTCTGTCTGTCTGTCTACTGTGCACATGCCAACAAAACTCATTAGTTGGAATGGCTGATACTTTCGCCTGCTGCGTTTCTTTTTCTGGAAGGGATCGTCTGACCAGCGGAACCAGTCCATCCTGGTTTCATGAAACACCTCTTTCTTCCCTATCCTCCCTCCTTGCCCCCTCTCCCTCCACACACCTCCTCCATGATGTGTCTGTTCCATTTCAAACCTTCCTAAGCACGAAAAAAAAAAAACCAAAAAGAAGCTTGTCTCCTGTTCTCAAGAAGGGAGAAAAATGACCCAAGGTTTCGTTGAAAGTATTCTGGTGAGTGTATGCGCGTGCGTGCGTGCGTGCGTGCGTGCGTGCGTGCGTGGTGTGTGCGTTCGTGCGTGCATGCAGAAGAAGAAGAAGAAGAAGAAGAAGAAGAAGAAGAAGAAGAAGAGAAGAAGAAGGAGAGAAGAAGAAGAAGAAGAGAAGAAGAAGAAGAAGAAGAAGAAGAAGAAAGAAGAAGAGAAGAAGAAGAAGGAAAAGAAGAAGAAGAAGAAGAAAGAAGAAGAAGAAGAAGAAGAAGAAGAAGAAGAAGAAGGAGAGGAAGAAGCAGAAGAAGAAGAAGAAGAAAGAAAGAAGGAGAAGAGGAAGAAGAAGAAGAGGAAGAAGAAGAAGAAGAAGAGAGAAGAAGAAGAAGAAGAAGAAGAAGAAGAAAAGAGAGAAAAGAAGAAGAAGGCATGGAAGAAGAAGAGAGAAGAAAAGAAGAAAGAGAGAAGAAAGAAGAAGAAGGACTGTACAATCATGAACATGACATTGCTTTTCATGGAGAGACGTATATTACAATCGACATTTTCGTGT
>CM031600.1:40184491-40186991 GCA_018398815.1 Conus ventricosus
TCATCTCATTTCTGGTCCTTTCTGTACACCTACTTGTACCTATTCTTCATTCAGACAGAACTCGGTGCATGTGCACTGTCGTTATTTTGATTCCAGTGTCCGCAAACAGACGGGCGGCTACCAAGTTCTAAAGAGAAGCTGATGCTCACGTCTGTCGTAGGCTGGTGTGTGTTGGTGTGTGTGTGTGTGTGTGTGTGTGTATGTGTGTGTGTGTGTGAGTGTGTGTGTGTGTGTGTGTGTGTGTGTGTGTGTGTGTGTGTATGTTTCACAGATTTAACCATTGCGACACCTTTCTTTGGAATCCCAGCACATCGTTCTCTCTGTCTGTCTGTCTCTTCTCTCTCTCTCTCTCTCTCTCTCTCTCTCTCTCTCTCTCTCTCTCTCTCTCTCAGGGCTAGTAACCTCACATTCCTGCAGCCCTTTTCTCTCCCTTGGTGTAAAATAGAGGATAATGAGTTTAATTGAAGACTGACAATGTGTTCTTTCTTCCAGCGACAGCAAAGTGCTATCAGATTTACCGTGATATCCCTCGAGTTCATGCAGAAATAGGCAACATGATCTTCGTCGGGTAGACTTCTGCCGAATTGATTTTCGCTAAGTTAAGGTGAGGGGGGGTGGGGCGGAGCGAACTTGTCACTAGAGCTCTCTCTCTCTCTCCCTACCTCTCTCTCTCTCTCTCTCTCTCTCTCTCTCTCTCTCTCTCTCTCACACACACACACACACACACACACACACACACACACACACACGCACGCACGCACGCACACACACATACACACACACACGCTGAAAGGATCAAATGGTTGTTTCGTAGTTCGTTATAAATTGGGCAGAAGAACAAACCATGGGTTTCAAACTATTGAGAGGCTAGACAAAACGGACATTGTTACATGTCGATATTTTCTGGTTTGTAGCTATATCTGTTACAATTCAGATCTGTTATTCCCAAGCAAAATTTAGTGTACATGTTTTTAATATAATGTGAGTTGATAACATCGATATATTGTTCACGCTCTAATGTGCTTTTTAAAATTCAAAACAAAATCGTAACGGTTGCTGTCAGAGAGCTTTGATGACCAGTTTTATTTAGCGCAGTCAGTCAATTGTTGCTTATACTCCTTCAGAAAACATTCTCTGTCTCCGACATCCTATGAATACCATACATGTCCAAAACCATTTACACACTACATTCTTCTGACTTTAATGGCCCACGTTTCATTTCATCTTTCGTCCATTTTGGTAAGCCATGGTTGAAAATCTGGTTTCAGGCTATGCACAAAGTCTGAGCTAATAAGAAACGCACAAAGAGTAAATCAACCAAGTTCACCACACACCATTTGATTTGGTGTAGGGACAGCTATATGCAAGAACCGTTTACATGCAAATAAATGCACTTTTTCTGATTCTTCTATGTCATCAGTTCCCCAAATTTCCGACGCATAGTGTCCAAAGAGTGGTTTCTCTAACCTCAGAACAATTTCGTCGTTGTATGAAACATCAACCCGCGACACAATTTCCCGTAGTCATCGTGTCTTTAAGTGATATTGCCACCGCTGCTCCTACCGCAGCGAGAAAGTTCCTCAGAAGGAGAGGAAAAACATGAAAAAGCTGACCAGCGCTCTGAAGGGGAAAAACGAACAATTTGGAAAATTTTCGTACAAGCACACAGAGTCAAACTTATTGACATAATTAAAGAAATCTGGGTCGGGAAATCTCTTCCAAAAACATTCAGTATAACAAGGCAGAAAAGAAAGGGAACTACTCACAGTGCATGGTACTGTCTTGAAACCTGGGGCTTGGCCGACACATCATGCTTGGTTCGGTTTTGCCGAAACAACGTTGTTGAGCGAGCTGGGTGAGCACCTTCGTTTCAGGGGTCGGGGTAGCTTGACGACGACCCGCTAGTGGCCGCACTGTAGTAGTAGTAGTGGTAGCAGTAGTAGTAGTAGTAGTAGTAGTAGTAGTAGTAGCAGCTCCTTCAAAGTTGCGATTTCCGTCGGACCCTCCTCTTGGGGCTCGTTGTGATGGGGCGAGTTGTCAGTTCTGTCGTCACCAGAACGTTGCTGCAGCGGGCCCGCGACAACCAGCTTGTTACCCTTGTAATAAGCATGTACCCCTTCTCACGTTGCTTTCTGATCTGCTCTGACTGTCTTGTTAAGTCATCTGCAACCTGATTTCCTTTCTGCTTCAACGCTGTACGTCCCTTTGTGAAGAAGTTCATTTGATCTCACCAACGCTTGAATTTGACTTCACTGGGCGGGGCTTGGGGTTAGGATGACAGTTGGCTGCAATTGATGAAAAGTTTGGTTTTTGACCCACTCAGTGCGCACGCACAATGTCATCCCGACCATGGTTTCCCTGGCACAGTATCCTTCAGAGAATCCACCCCTTTGGTGGCACAATATCATCCACCGACCATGGTTTTCAGGTAAAGTATCCTTCAAAGAGTCCACCACTTTGGAGGCACGAGACTCAAACGTTTCACCAGGGGTTTCTACAA